>JACEFZ010015884.1:0-220000 GCA_014155875.1 Cepaea nemoralis
CAGCTCTGTCCATGGGGCCCTAGTCCCTCAATCACCTCACTTCAATCTTTAACTGCCCACGCAGCTCGTCAAGTGGGGCCTGGTCCCTCAATCAAACATCACTTCAATCTTGAACTGCCCCCACGCGCGCTCTGTCATGGGGCACTAAGTCCCTCATCAGCTCACTAGTCAATCTTAGCTGCCCCACGCACTCTGTCCCATGGGGGAGCCCTAGTCCCTCATCAACACACTTCCAATCTTTAGCTGCCCCACGCAAGCTCTGTCCATGGGGCCTAGTCCCTCAATCAGCTCCTTCAATCTTTAGCTGCCCCACGCAGCTCTGTCCATGGGGCCTAGTCCCTAAATAGCTCACCTTCAATCGTTAGCTGGCCCACGCAGCTCTGTCCTGGGGGGGCCCCCTAGTCCTCAATCACACCTTCAAATCTTTAGCTGCCCGCACGCCGCTCTGTCCTGGGGGCCTAGTCCCTCAATCAACACAAACTTCAATCTTTAGCTGCCCCACTCAGCTCTGTCCATTGGGCCTTGTTCCCTCAATCAACACACTTCAAATCTTACTTCCCCACGCAGCTCTGTCCATAGGGCCTATTCCCTCAATCAACACACTTCAATCTTTAGCTCCCAACGCAGCTCTGTCCATGGAGAGCCCTAGTCCCTCAGTCAACACACTTCAATCTTTAGCTGCCCCACGCAGCTCTGTCCATGGGGCCTAGTCCCTCAATCAACACACTTCAAATCTTACTGCCCCACGCAGCTCTGTCCATGGGGCTAGTCCCTCAATCAACACACTTCATCTTTAGCTGCCCCACGCGCCTGTCCATGGGCCTAGGTCCCTCAATCAACTCACTGTCATCTTTAGCTGCACCACGCGGCTCTGTCCATGGAGCATAGTCCCTCAATCAACTCACTTCAATCTTCGCTCCCCACGCAGCTACTGTCCATGGGCCTAGTCTAGATCCCTAATCAACACACTTCAATCTTTAGCTGCCCACCACTCTGTCCATGGCAGATAGTCCCTCATCAACTCACTTCAATCTTTAGCTGCCCCACGCAGCTCTGTCCGATGGGGCCTCGTAGCCCTCATCAACACACTTCATCTCTTGAGAGCTGCCCCACGCAGCTCTGTCTCGTGGCGGCCTAGTCCCTCATCACTCACTTCAATCTTTAGCTGCCCCACGCAGCTCTGTCCATGTGGGCTACGTCCCTCAATCTACGCACTTCAATCTTTAGCTGCCTACGCAGCTCTGTAATGGGGAGCACTCGTCCCTCAGCGCAGACACACTTCACATCTTTAGCTGCCCTCGAACGCAGCTCTGTCCATGGTGCATAGTCCTCAATCACACACTTCACAATCTTTAGCTGCCCACGCAGCTCTGTCCATGGGCCTAGTCCCTCAAGTCACCTCACTTCAATCTTTAACTGCCTCCACGCAGCTCTGTCATGGGCCTAGTCCTCATCACACAGCTTCAATCTTTAGCTGTCACGCAGCCTCTGTCCATGGGCCTAGTCCCGCATCAACTCACTTCAATCTTAGCTGCCCCACGCAGCTCTGTCCATGGGGTCGAGTCCCTCATTCACACACGTCATCTTTAGCTGCCCCACGCCGCTCTGTCCATGGGGCTAGTCCCTCAATCAACTCACTTCAACTGTAGCTGCCCACGCAGCTCTGTCCATGGCCTAGTCCTAAAAATCAACTCATTCAATCTTAGCTGCACGCGCAGCTCTGTCCATGCTAGCCCTCAATCAACACACTTCAATCTTTAGCGTGCCCCACGCTGCTCTGTCCATGGGCGCCTAGTCCCTCAATCAACACACTTAATCTTTAGCTGCCCCACGCAGAGCTCTGTCCATGGGGCCTAGTACCCTCAATCAGCTCACTTCAATCTTTAGCTGCCCACGCAGCTCTGTCATGGGCCTATGTCCCTCAATCAGCTCACTTCAAATCTTTAGCTGCCCCACGCAGCTCTGTCACATGGGTCCTAGGTCCTCAATCAGCTCAGACTTCAATCTTAGCTGCCCCACGCCGCTCTGTCCATGGGGCCTAGTCCCTCAATCAGCTCGTCATCACTGTAGCTGCGCCGCGAGCTCTGTGCATGCGGAGCGCTAGTCCCTCAAATTAGCACTCACTGTCAATCTTTAGCGCCCACGCAGCTCTGTCCATGGGGCCTAGTCCCTCAAGCAACTCACTTCAATCTTAGACTGCACGCCACGCAGCTCTGTCCATGAGGGCCTAGTCCCTCCTCATCGAGCTCACTTCAATCTTTAGCTGCCCCACGCAGCGCTCTGTCATGGGGCCTAGTCCCTCATCAGCTCAGCTTCAATCTTTAGCTGCCCCACGCAGCTCTGTCGCATGGGCCTAGTCCCTCAACCACACACTTCAATCTTTAGCTAGCCCCACGCAGCTACTGTACCCATGCGGGGTCTAGTCCTCAATCCTCACTTGTCAATCTTTAGCTGCCCCACGCAGCTCTGCTGCATGGGGCCCTAGTCCCTCAGTCACTCACTTCAATCTTTAGCTGCCCCACGCTAGCATCTGTCCATGGGCATCGTCCTCAATACAAGCTCACTTCAATGCTATTAGCTGCCCACGCAGCTCTGTCCATGGGGCTAGTCCCTCAATCAACTCACTTCAATCTTTAGCTGCCCCACACAGCTCTGTCCAGGTCCTAGTCACCCTCATCACTCACTTCAATCTTATAGCTGCCCCACGCAGCTCTGTCCATGGGGCCTCGTCCCTCAGATCAAAAGCTACACTCTTCAATCTTAGCTGCCTCCACGCGGAGCTCTGTCCATGGGGTCTTAGTCCTCAATCACTCACTCAATCTTTAGTGCTGCCTAACGCAGCTCTGTCTGTAAATGGTGGCCTAGTCCCTCAATCAGCACACACTTCAATCTCGCTGGCCCCATCGCAGCTCTGTCCATGGGGCGAGTCCCACTCAGTCATACTCACTTCCATCACTTTAGCAGTGCACCCGCAGCTCGTCCATGCCATAGTCCTCAATCAAACCACTTCAATCTTTAGCTGCCCCACGCAGCTCTGTCCATGGCCTAGTCCCTCATCCACTCACTTCAATCTTATAGCTGCCCCACACAGCTCTGTCCATGGGAAATCTAGTTCCCTCACTCAACTCACTCAATCTTATAGCTGACACCCACACGCAGCTCTGTCATGGGGCCTTAGTCCCTCAATCAACTCACTTCACTCTTTAGCTGCCCAGCGCTAGCTCTGTCCAGGGGGCTTAGTCCCTCGCACATCAACTCACTTCAATCTTTATAGCTGCACTACACGCATGCTCTGTAAATGGGGCCTAGGCCCTACAATCAACACACTTCAATCTTTAGCTGCCCCGATACGCAGTCTCTGTCCATGGGCCTAGTCCACTCAGTCAATGCACACTTCAATCGCTTAGCTGCCCGCACGCAGCTCTGTCCATGAGCTAGTCCCTCATCACCTCACTTCAATCTTTACACTGTCCCCAGCGCAGCTCTGAAAGTCCATGGGGCCTCGTCCCTCAATCAACACACTTCAATCTTTAGCTGCCCACGCAGCTCTGTCATGGGCTAGTCCACTCACTGCAGCTCACTTCAATCTTTAGCTGTCCCGCAGCGCAGCTCTGTCCATGCGGGCTAAGTCTTCCCTCAACTTCACACACTGTCAATGCTTTAGCTGCCCCACGCAGCTCTGTCATGGGCGCTGTCAGTCCCGCACATCAACTCACGTTCAGCATCTTTAGCTGCCCCACGCCGCTCTGTCCAGGGGCCTAGTCCTAAATCACTCTATTTGCAATCTTTAGCTGCAACACGCAGCTCTGTCCGATGTGGACCTAGTCCCGTCCATCAACACACTTCAATCTTAGCTGCACGCCACGCAGCTCTGGCTGTCCATGGGGCCTGTCCCTAGTCGTCAATCAACACACGTTAATCTTTAGCTGCCCACGCAGCTCTGTCCATGGGGCCTAGTCCCACTCAATCAGCTCACTTCAATCTTTAGTCTGTGCCGCACAGCAGCTCTTGTCCATAGGGGCCTAGTCCTCAATCAGCTCACTTCATCTTTAGCTGCCCCACGCAGCTCTGTGATCCATGTGCGCTAGATCCCTCATCCGCTACACTTCACTCTTAGCTGCCCCACGCAGCTCTGTCCATGAGGGCCTAGATCCACGCAATACAGCTCACTTCAGCTTTATAGGCTGCACCCAACGCAGCTCGTCCATGGGGACCTAGGCATCATCAGTCTCACTTTCAATCTTTCGCTGCCCCACGACCAGCTCTGTCATGGGGCTAGTCCCTCAATCACTCACTTCGAATCTTTAGCTGCCCACGCTGCTCTGTCCATGGGGCCCTAGTACCTCAAGTCAGTCTGCACTTCAATCTTTAGCTGCCCAGCACGCAGCTCTGTCCATGGGGGCCTAGTCCTCATCAGCCGTCACTGCTTCAATCATTTAGTATGCTGCCCCACAGCAGACTCTGATGTCCTGGCCTAGTCCCTCAACCAACTCACACTTCCATCTTGAGCTGCGCCCACGCAGCTCTGTCCATGGGGCCTAGTCCTCAATCCACTCACTTCATCTTAGCTGCCCACGCAGGCTCTGTCCATGGGGCAGTCCCTCAGTCAACCTCACTTCAATCTTTAGCTGCCCCACGCAGCTCTGTCCATGGGGCCTAGTCCCTCATCAACTCACTTCAATCTTAGCTGCCACGCAGCTCTGTCCATGGGCCTAGTCCCTCATTCAACTCACCTCAATCTTTAGCTGCCCCACACAGCTCTGTCCATGGGGCCTAGTCCCTCATCACTCACTTCAACTCTTTAGCTGCCCCACGCCGCTCTCGCTCCTAGCTAGTCCCTCGCATCAACTCACTCAATCTTTAGCTGCCACCACACAGCTCTAGTCCCATGGGCCTAGTCCCTCAATCAGAAACTCACTTCAATCCTTAGCATGCACCACGGCGCTCTTTCCATGCATAGTCCCAATCAGCTCACTTCAATTTCTTTTGAGCTGCCGCCTCGCAAGCTTCGATCAAGGGCCTGAGTTCACCCCACATCAGCTCAGCTTCAATCTGTTAGCTGCCCCACGCAGCTCTGTCCATGGGCCTAGTCCCTCAATCAACACCTTCAATCTTTAGCTGCCCCACGCAGCTCTGTCCATGGGGCCTAGTCCCTCAATCAACACACTTCATCTTTAGCTGCCCCAAGCTCTGTCATGGGGCCTAGCCCTCATCACTCACTTCAATCTTTAGCTGCCCACCCGCTTGTCCTGGGCCTAGTCCCTCAATCAACTCACTTCAATCTTAGCTGCCCCACGCAGCTCTGTCCATGGGGCCTAGTCCCTCAATCACTCACTTCAATCTTAGCTGCCCCCGCAGCTCTGTCCATGGGGCCTAGTCCTCAATCAACTTACACTTCAATCTTTAGCTGCCCCACGCAGCTCTGTCATGGGCCTAGTCCCTCAATCAACACACTTCAATCTTTAGCTGCCCCACGCAGCTCTGTCCATGGGGCCTATCCCTCAATCAACTCACCTTCAATCTTTAGCTGCCCCACGCAGCTCTGTCCATGGGGCTAGTCCCTCAGTCAGCCACTTCATCTGTAGCTGCCCCACACGCAGCTCTGTCCATGGGGCCTAGTCTCATATCAACTCACTTCAATCTTTAGCTGCCCCACGCAGCTCTGTCCATTGGGGCCTAGTCCTCAATCAGCTCACTTCAATACTTTAGCTGCCACACGCAGCTCTGTCCAATGGGGCCTAGTCCTCAATCAACACACTTCAATCTTTAGCTGCCCCACGCAGCTCTGTCCATGGGGCCTAGTCCCTCAATCAACTCACTTCAATCTTTAGCTGCCCCACGCAGCTCTGTCCATGGGGCCTAGTCCCTCAATCAACAACTTCAATCTTTAGCTGCCCACGCAGCTCTGTCCATGGGGCCTAGTCCCTCAATCAACACACTTCAATCTTTAGCTGCCCCACGCAGCTCTGTCATGGGGCCTAGTCCCTCAATCAACACATTCAATCTTTAGCTGCCCCACGCAGCTCTGTCCATGGGGCCTAGTCCTCAATCAAACCTCACTTCAATCTTTAGCTGCCCCACGCAGCTCTGTCCATGGGGCCTAGTCCCTCAATCAGCACACTTCATCTTTAGCTGCCCCACGCAGCTCTGTCCATGGGGGCCTAGTCCCTCAATCAGCATCACTTCAATCTTTAGCTGCCCCACGCAGCTCTGTCCATGGGGCCTAGTCCCTCAATCAACACACTTCAATCTTTAGCTGCCCCACGCCAGCTCTGTCCATGGGGCTAGTCCCTCAATCAACACACTTCAATCTTTAGCTGCCCCACGCAGCTCTGTCCATGGGGCCTAGTCCCTCAATCAACACACTTCAATCTTTAGCTGCCCCACGCAGCTCTGTCCATGGGGCCTAGTCCCTCAATCAACTCACTTCAATCTTTAGCTGCCCCACGCAGCTCTGTCCATGGGGCCTAGTCCCTCAATCAACATCACTTCAATCTTTAGCTGCCCACGCAGCTCTGTCCATGGGGCCTAGTCCCTCAATCAACTCACTTCAATCTTTAGCTGCCCCACGCAGCTCTGTCCATGGGGCCTAGTCCCTCAATCAGCTCACTTCAATCTTTAGCTGCCCCACGCAGCTCTGTCCATGGGGCCTAGTCCCTCAATCAACACACTTCAATCTTTAGCTGCCCCACGCAGCTCTGTCCATGGGGCCTAGTCCCTCAATCAGCTCACTTCAATCTTTAGCTGCCCACGCAGCTCTGTCCATGGGCCTAGTCCCTCAATCACTCACTTCAATCTTTAGCTGCCCCACGCAGCTCTGTCCATGGGGCCTAGTCCCTCAATCAGCTCACTTCAATCTTTAGCTGCCCCACGCAGCTCTGTCCATGGGGCCTAGTCCCTCAATCAACACACTTCAATCTTTAGCTGCCCCACGCAGCTCTGTCCATGGGGCCTAGTCCCTCAATCAACTCACTTCAATCTTTAGCTGCCCCACGCAGCTCTGTCCATGGGGCCTAGTCCCTCACTCACACACTTCAATCTTTAGCTGCCCCACGCAGCTCTGTCCATGGGGCCTAGTCCCTCAATCAACTCACTTCAATCTTTAGCTGCCCCACGCAGCTCTGTCCATGGGGCCTAGTCCCTCAATCAACTCACTTCAATCTTTAGCTGCCCCACGCAGCTCTGTCCATGGGGCCTAGTCCCTCAATCAACTCACTTCAATCTTTAGCTGCCCCACGCAGCTCTGTCCATGGGGCCTAGTCCCTCAATCAACACACTTCAATCTTTAGCTGCCCCACGCAGCTCTGTCCATGGGGCCTAGTCCCTCAATCAGCTCACTTCAATCTTTAGCTGCCCCCACGCAGCTCTGTCCATGGGGCCTAGTCCCTCAATCAACTCACTTCAATCTTTAGCTGCCCACGCAGCTCTGTCCATGGGGCCTAGTCCCTCAATCAACACACTTCAATCTTTAGCTGCCCACGCAGCTCTGTCCATGGGGCCTAGTCCCTCAATCAACACACTTCAATCTTTAGCTGCCCCACGCAGCTCTGTCCATGGGCCTAGTCCTCAATCAACTCACTTCAATCTTAGCTGCCCCACGCAGCTCTGTCCATGGGGCCTAGTCCCTCAATCAACTCCTCAATCTTAGCTGCCCACGCAGCTCTGTCCATGGGGCCTAGTCCCTCAATCACTCACTTCAATCTTTAGCTGCCCACGCAGCTCTGTCCATGGGGCTAGTCCCTCAATCAGCTCACTTCAATCTTTAGCTGCCCCACGCAGCTCTGTCCATGGGGCCTAGTCCCTCAATCAGCTCACTTCAATCTTTAGCTGCCCCACGCAGCTCTGTCCATGGGGCCTAGTCCCTCAATCAACTCACTTCAATCTTTAGCTGCCCCACGCAGCTCTGTCCATGGGGCCTAGTCCCTCAATCAACTCACTTCAATCTTTAGCTGCCCCACGCAGCTCTGTCCATGGGCCTAGTCCCTCAATCAGCTCACTTCAATCTTAGCTGCCCACGCACGCTCTGCCCAGTCCTACCCAATCACTCACTTCAATCTTTAGCTGCCCCACGCAGCTCTGTCCATGGGGCCTAGTCCCTCAATCAACTCACTTCAATCTTTAGCTGCCCCACGCAGCTCTGTCCATGGGGCCTAGTCCCTCAATCAACTCACTTCAATCTTTAGCTGCCCCACGCAGCTCTGTCCATGGGGCCTAGTCCCTCAATCACTCACTTCAATCTTTAGCTGCCCACGCAGCTCTGTCCATGGGGCCTAGTCCCTCAATCAACACACTTCAATCTTTAGCTGCCCCACGCAGCTCTGTCCATGGCCTAGTCCTCAATCAACTCACTTCAATCTTTAGCTGCCCCACGCAGCTCTGTCCATGGGCCTAGTCCCTCAATCAACACCACTTCAATCTTTAGCTGCCCCACGCAGCTCTGTCCATGGGGCCTAGTCCCTCAATCAACTCACTTCAATCTTTAGCTGCCCACGCAGCTGTCCATGGGGCTAGTCTAATCAGCCTAGTCCCTCATCAACTCACTCAATCTTTAGCTGCCCCACGCAGCTCTGTCCATGGGGCCTAGTCCCTCAATCAAACTCACTTCAATCTTTAGCTGCCCACGCAGCTCTGTCCATGGGGCCTAGTCCCTCAATCAACACACTTCAATCTTTAGCTGCCCCACGCAGCTCTGTCCATGGGGCCTAGTCCCTCAATCAGCTCACTTCAATCTTTAGCTGCCCCACGCAGCTCTGTCCATGGGGCCTAGTCCCTCAATCACTCACTTCAATCTTTAGCTGCCCCACGCAGCTCTGTCCATGGGGCCTAGTCCCTCAATCAACTCACTTCAATCTTTAGCTGCCCACGCAGCTCTGTCCATGGGGCCTAGTCCCTCAATCAGCTCACTTCAATCTTAGCTGCCCCACGCAGCTCTGTCCATGGGGCCTAGTCCCTCAATCAACTCACTTCAATCTTTAGCTGCCCCACGCAGCTCTGTCCATGGGGCCTAGTCCCTCAATCACTCACTTCAATCTTTAGCTGCCCCACGCAGCTCTGTCCATGGGGCCTAGTCCCTCAATCAACTCACTTCAATCTTTAGCTGCCCCACGCAGCTCTGTCCATGGGGCCTAGTCCCTCAATCACTCACTTCAATCTTTAGCTGCCCCACGCAGCTCTGTCCATGGGGCCTAGTCCCTCAATCAACACACTTCAATCTTTAGCGCCCACGCAGCTCTGTCCATGGGGCCTAGTCCCTCAATCAACTCACTCAATCTTTAGCTGCCCCACGCAGCTCTGTCCATGGGGCCTAGTCCCTCAATCAACTCACTTCAATCTTTAGCTGCCCCACGCAGCTCTGTCCATGGGGCCTAGTCCTCAATCAACTCACTTCAATCTTTAGCTGCCCCACGCAGCTCTGTCCATGGGGCCTAGTCCCTCAATCAACTCACTTCAATCTTTAGCTGCCCCACGCAGCTCTGTCCATGGGGCCTAGTCCCTCAATCAACTCACTTCAATCTTTAGCTGCCCCACGCAGCTCTGTCCATGGGGCCTAGTCCCTCAATCAACTCACTTCAATCTTTAGCTGCCCCACGCAGCTCTGTCCATGGGGCCTAGTCCCTCAATCAACTCACTTCAATCTTTAGCTGCCCCACGCAGCTCTGTCCATGGGGCCTAGTCCTCAATCAACTCACTTCAATCTTTAGCTGCCCCACGCAGCTCTGTCCATGGGGCCTAGTCCCTCAATCAACTCACTTCAATCTTTAGCTGCCCCACGCAGCTCTGTCCATGGGGCCTAGTCCCTCAATCAACTCACTTCAATCTTTAGCTGCCCCACGCAGCTCTGTCCATGGGGCCTAGTCCCTCAATCAACTCACTTCAATCTTTAGCTGCCCCACGCAGCTCTGTCCATGGGGCCTAGTCCCTCAATCAACTCACTTCAATCTTTAGCTGCCCCACGCAGCTCTGTCCATGGGGCCTAGTCCCTCAATCAACTCACTTCAATCTTTAGCTGCCCCACGCAGCTCTGTCCATGGGGCCTAGTCCCTCAATCAACTCACTTCAATCTTTAGCTGCCCCACGCAGCTCGTCCATGGGGCCTAGTCCCTCAATCACCACTTCAATCTTTAGCTGCCCCACGCAGCTCTGTCCATGGGGCCTAGTCCCTCAATCAACTCACTTCAATCTTTAGCTGCCCCACGCAGCTCTGTCCATGGGGCCTAGTCCCCAATCACTCACTTCAATCTTTAACTGCCCACGCAGCTCTGTCCATGGGGCCTAGTCCCTCAATCAACTCACTTCAATCTTTAGCTGCCCCACGCAGCTCTGTCCATGGGCCTAGTCCCTCAATCAACACACTTCAATCTTTAGCTGCCCACGCAGCTCTGTCCATGGGGCCTAGTCCCTCAATCAACTCACTTCAATCTTTAGCTGCCCCACGCAGCTCTGTCCATGGGGCCTAGTCCCTCAATCACTCATTCAATCTTTAGCTGCCCCACGCAGCTCTGTCCATGGGGCCTAGTCCCTCAATCAACACATTCAATCTTTAGCTGCCAACGCAGCTCTGTCCATGGGGCCTAGTCCCTCAATCACACACTTCATCTTTAGTGCCCACGCAGCTCTGTCCATGGGGCCTAGTCCCTCAATCAACTCACTTCAATCTTTAGCTGCCCCACGCAGCTCTGTCCATGGGGCCTAGTCCCTCAATCAGCTCACTTCAATCTTTAGCTGCCCCACGCAGCTCTGTCCATGGGGCCTAGTCCCTCAATCAACTCACTTCAATCTTTAGCTGCCCCACGCAGCTCTGTCCATGGGGCCTAGTCCCTCAATCAGCTCACTTCAATCTTTAGCTGCCCCACGCAGCTCTGTCCATGGGGCCTAGTCCCTCAATCAGCTCACTTCAATCTTTAGCTGCCCCACGCAGCTCTGTCCATGGGGCCTAGTCCCTCAATCAACTCACTTCAATCTTTAGCTGCCCCCACGCAGCTCTGTCCATGGGGCCTAGTCCCTCAATCACTCACTTCAATCTTTAGCTGCCCCACGCAGCTCTGTCCATGGGCCGAGTCCCTCAATCAACTCACTTCAATCTTTAGCTGCCCCACGCAGCTCTGTCCATGGGGCCTAGTCCCTCAATCAACACACTTCAATCTTAGCTGCCCCACGCAGCTCTGTCCATGGGTCTAGTCCCTCATCAACTCACTTCAATCTTTAGCTGCCCAACCAGCTCTGTCCATGGGGGCCTAGTCCCTCAGTCAACTCACTTCAATCTTTAGCTGCCCCACGCAGCTCTGTCCATGGGGCCTAGTCCCTCAATCAGCTCACTTCAATCTTTAGCTGCCCACGCAGCTCTGTCCATGGGGCCTAGTCCCTCAATCAACTCACTTCAATCTTAGTGCCCCACGCTCGTCATGGGGCTACCCTCATCAACTCACTTCAATCTTTAGCTGCCCCACGCAGCTCTGTCCATGGGGCCTAGTCCTCAATCAACTCACTTCAATCTTTAGCTGCCCCACGCAGCTCTGTCCATGGGGCCTAGTCCCTCAATCAACTCACTTCAATCTTTAGCTGCCCCACGCAGCTCTGTCCATGGGGGCCTAGTCCCTCAATCAAGCTCACTTCAATCTTTAGCTGCCCCACGCAGCTCTGTCCATGGGGCCTAGTCCCATCACATCAACTCACTTCATCTTTAGCTGCCCCACGCAGCTCTGTCCATGGGGCCTAGTCCCTCAATCAACACACTTCAATCTTTAGCTGCCCCACGCAGCTCTGTCCATGGGGCCTAGTCCCTCAATCAACTCACTTCAATCTTTAGCTGCCCCACGCAGCTCTGTCCATGGGGCCTAGTCCCTCAATCAGCTCACTTCAATCTTTAGCTGCCCCACGCAGCTCTGTCCATGGGGCCTAGTCCCTCAATCAGTCACTTCAATCTTTAGCTGCCCACGCAGCTCTGTCCATGGGGCTAGTTCATCAACTCACTTCAATCTTTAGCTGCCCCACGCAGCTCTGTCCATGGGGCCTAGTCCCTCAATCAACACACTTCAATCTTAGCTGCCCCACGCAGCTCTGTCCATGGGGCCTAGTCCCTCAATCAACTCACTTCAATCTTTAGCTGCCCACGCAGCTCTTGTCCATGGGGCCTAGTCCCTCAATCACTCACTTCAATCTTTAGCTGCCCCACGCAGCTCTGTCCATGGGGCCTAGTCCCTCAATCAACTCACTTCAATCTTTAGCTGCCCCACGCAGCTCTGTCCATGGGGGCCTAGTCCTCAATCAGCTCACTTCAATCTTTAGCTGCCCCACGCAGCTCTGTCCATGGGGCCTAGTCCCTCAATCAACACACTCAATCTTTAGCTGCCCCACGCAGCTCTGTCCATGGGGCCTAGTCCCTCAATCAACCACTTCAATCTTTAGCTGCCCCACGCAGCTCTGTCCATGATGCCTAGTCCCTCAATCAACACACTTCAATCTTTAGCTGCCCACGCAGCTCTGTCCATGGGGCCTAGTCCCTCAATCACACACACCCACTTTCAATCTTTAGCTGCCCCAACGCAGCTTGTCCATGGGGCCTAGTCCCTCAATCAGCCACCACTTCATATCTTTAGCTGCCCCACGCAGCTCTGTCCATGGGGCCTAGTCCCTCAATCAGCTCACTTCAATCTTTAGCTTGCCCCACGCCGCTCTGTCCATGGGCCTATAGTCCCTCAATCAACCTACACTTCAATCTTTAGCTGCCCCACGCAGCTTCTGTCATGGGGCCCTAGTCCCCTCAATCAAGCTCACTTCAATCTTTAGCTGCCCCACGCAGCTCTGTCCATGGGGCCTAGTCCCTCAATCAGCCCGCACTTCAATCTTTAGCTGCCCCACGCAGCATCTGTCCATGGGGCCTAGTCCCTCAATCAACTCACTTCAATCTTTAGCTGCCCACGCAGCTCTGTCCAGGGGCCTAGTCCTCAATCAACTCACTTCAATCTTTAGCTGCCCCCACGCAGCTCTCGTCCATGGGGCCTAGTCCCTCAATCAGCACACTTCAATCTTTAGCTGCCCCACGCAGCTCTGTCCATGGGGCCTAGTCCCTCATCAACTCACTTCAATCTTTAGCTGCCCCACGCAGCTCTGTCCATGGGGCCTAGTCCCTCAATCAACTCACTTCAATCTTTAGCTGCCCCATGCAGCTCTGTCCATGGGGGCCTAGTCCCTCAATCAGCTCACTTCAATCTTTAGCTGCCCCACGCAGCTCTGTCCATGGGCTAGTCCCTCAATCAACACACTTCAATCTTTAGCTGCCCCACGCAGCTGCTGTCCATGGGGCCTAGTGCCCTCAATCAGCTCACTTCAATCTTTAGCTGCCCCACGCAGCTCTGTCCATGGGGCCTAGTCCCTCAATCACTCACTTCAATCTTTAGCTGCCCCACGCAGCTCTGTCCATGGGGCCTAGTCCCTCAATCAGCTCACTTCAATCTTTAGCTGCCCCACGCAGCTCTGTCCATGGGGCCTAGTCCCTCAATCACACACTTCAATCTTTAGCTGCCCCACGCAGCCTCTGGTCCATGGGGCCTAGTCCCTCAATCAGCCTCACTTCAATCTTTAGCTGCCCCACGCAGCTCTGTCCATGGGGCCTAGTCCCTCAATCAGCTCACTCAATCTTTAGCTGCCCCACGCAGCTCTGTCCCATGGGGCCTAGTCCCTCAATCAGACTCACTTCAATCTTTAGCTGGCCCCACGCAGCTCTGTCCATGGGGCCTAGTCTCTCAATCAACTCACTTCAATCTTAGCTGCCCCCACGCAGCTCTGTCCCAGGGCTAGTCCCTCAATCAACACACTTCAATCTTAGCTGCCCACGCAGCTCTGTCCCAGGGGCCTAGTCCCTCATCAACACACTTCATCTTTAGCTGCCCCACGCAGCTCTGTCCATGGGGCCTAGTCCCTCAATCACTCACTTCAATCTTTAGCTGCCCACGCAGCTCTGTCCATGGGGCCTAGTCCCTCAATCAGCTCACTTCAATCTTTAGCTGCCCCACGCAGCTCTGTCCATGGGGCCTAGTCCTCAATCAAACTCACTTCAATCTTTAGCTGCCCACGCAGCTCTGTCCATGGGGCCTAGTCCCTCAATCAGCTCACTTCAATCTTTAGCTGCCACGCAGCTCTGTCCATGGGGCCTAGTCCCTCAATCAGCTCACTTCAATCTTTAGCTGCCCCACGCAGCTCTGTCCATGGGGCCTAGTCCCTCAATCAACTCACTTCAATCTTTAGCTGCCCCACGCAGCTCTGTCCCAGGGGCCTAGTCCCTCAATCAACACACTTCAATCTTTAGCTGCCCCACGCAGCTCTGTCTATGGGGCCTAGTCCCTCAATCAACTCACTTCAATCTTTAGCTGCCCCACGCAGCTCTGTCCATGGGGCCTAGTCCTCAATCAGCTCACTTCAATCTTTAGCTGCCCCCACGCAGCTCTGTCCATGGGGCCTAGTCCCTCAATCAACTCACTTCAATCTTTAGCTGCCCCACGCAGCTCTGTCCATGGGGCCTAGTCCCTCAATCAACTCACTTCAATCTTAGCTGCCCCACGCAGCTCTGTCCATGGGGCCTAGTCCCTCAATCAACTCACTTCCATCTTTAGCTGCCCCACGCAGCTCTGTCCATGGGGCCTAGTCCCTCAATCAGCTCACTCAATCTTTAGCTGCCCCACGCAGCTCTGTCCATGGGGCCTAGTCCCTCAACAGCTCACTTCAATCTTTAGCTGCCCCACGCAGCTCTGTCCATGGGCCTAGTCCCTCAATCAGCTCACTTCAATCTTTAGCTGCCCCACGCAGCTCTGTCCATGGGGCCTAGTCCCTCAATCAGCCTCACTTCAATCTTTAGCTGCCCCACGCAGCTCTGTCCATGGGGCTTAGTCCCTCATATCAACACACTTCAATCTTTAGCTGCCCCACGCAGCTCTGTCCATGGGGCCTAGTCCCTCAATCAACACACTTCATTCTTTAGCTGCCCCACGCAGCTCTGTCCATGGGGCCTAGTCCCTCAATCAAACACACTTCAATCTTTAGCTGCCCCACGCAGCTCTGTCCATGGGGCCTAGTCCCTCAATCAGCTCACTTCAATCTTAGCTGCCCCACGCAGCTATGTCCATGGGGCCTAGTCCCTCAATCAACACACTTCACTCTTTAGCTGCCCACGCAGCTCTGTCCATGGGGGCCTAGTCCCCTCAATCAACACACTTCAATCTTTAGCTGCCCCACGCAGCTCTGTCCATGGGGCCTAGTCCCTCAATCAACTCACTTCAATCTTTAGCTGCCCCACGCAGCTACTGTCCATGGGGCCTAGTCCCTCAATCAACTCACTTCAATCTTAGCTGCCCCACGCAGCTCTGTCCATGGGGCCTAGTCCCTCAATCAACACACTTCAATATTTAGCTGCCCCACGCAGCTCTGCCCATGGGGCCTAGTCCCTCAATCAGCTCACTTCAATCTTTAGCTGCCCCACGCAGCTCTGCCCATGGGGCCTAGTCCCTCAATCAACACACTTCAATCTTTAGCTGCCCCACGCAGCTCTGTCCATGGGGCCTAGTCCCCTCAATCAGCTCACTTCAATCTTTAGCTGCCCCACGCAGCTCCTGTCCATGGGGCCTAGTCCCTCAATCAGCATCACTTCACTCTTTAGCTGCCCCACGCAGCTCTGTCCATGGGGCCTAGTCCCTCAATCAACTACACTTCAATCTTTAGCTGCCCCACGCAGCTCTGTCCATGGGTCTCTAGTCCCTCAATCAACATCACTTCAATCTTTAGCTGCCCCACGCAGCTCTGTCCATGGGGCCTAGTCCCTCAATCAACACACTTCAACTCTTTAGCTGCCCCACGCAGCTCTGTCCATGTCCGTCTCATATTATTCATGTCTGTTTCTACTGCTCTCCTCCGAGAGTTTTTAGATCTTAATTTCTTTTCCCCTATGATTTCCAGATTAAGGCTTTTCAAGATATAATATTCTCCGGGTTTTCTCAATGTATGGCCTATAAGCGACCGGTGTCTTTTTCTTTACCAATGGAGGCTCTTTTATCAATGACATAAAACCCTCGCCTCCACAGGACTTTGAACATTTAACCACGGGACCCGGCAGGCATGCGTGCTAGCTATTGCAGTCAACGGTCGGGCATGTTTCCATTACCCTACCTCGTTCAACCTCATAAACGAAGTTATAATTTAGGCCCATTCAGCTCACATTCATACTCCCATGACAAGTCAGCGACATTTCGGAAATTAATTTGAAAGGGATTAATTTCCATTTGATTATGTATTCTAACCACAAGTCCTACAAGTTAGTTGCATATCATTTTACATGACGTCGAGGTCAACCCAGCATTTTTGGCTGTTCGTGATGTCTTTTGCCAGTCCTACAAAGAAACAAATGAAAACCGTAAATTGATTAGACGTAGATAGTCACAATGTTTTGGAAACATTATAAGAAGTAATAAACTGGTGAACATGGGGATGACAACTGGCAAGATTGACGGAAAAGAGCAGGGAAAGGGCATGAGGATGATAATACTGTATGGCTTGGCCACATGGCATGGTCAAGACAAGAACACAGAGCTGAACCACGACAGGGAATGGATTAACCATAGGCAAACAAGGCACGTGGCCTAGGGCACCAAGCATTTTGGGGGTCACCACACTGTCCTCAAGAAAATGTGTATATTGTCCCGGTAGCGTAATTGCATGGCATAAGTAAATCGCAAATGCAATATTGAATCGCACATTATTTCTTCTTCTTTTCGTTCATCCGGAGTGTTTTTTCAGATGTGATTGCGGTGTGTCTGTTATGCGCCCTTGGGCCGAAACCCGTAGGCCAACACATCGACTTTAGCGTGCTTTTTTGACCAGGTAGCATTCCTGGGAGACTCTCACTGTTGTGGTGCCATCTACAACCATGCTGGCCAAGTTAGAACGGTCGAAGACAACGGTCATCCCTCAAAGGAAGGCAGGGACAGTCCATAGCATTTTCCGCCATCCAAGGTTGCTTCCATAGTTGCAGGGCCGACACATAACGCCCTGGATCTGGGCTCACCGAGGGAAATCGTCACGTCCGGCTCATGGCTGCTTTAGATCCTCACTTCAATATATTGGTCATTTCGTTTGCCCCGGGCCATTCCCGCACAAACCAGACAGGTTTGCAGACGGTATCCACTCAGCGAGTTTTCGGACATGTGCTTGTCGTTGCGCCCGTCAGAGCTATTCCAGGCACGACAGACATTCGGAAAACTACCTAGTCAGAGCTGTTCCGAACAAGAGCGGCATTCGGAAACTAGGTAGTCAGAGCTGTTCCTAGCACGAGAGACATTCGGACGAGACATTTCACTCGGACGTAATTGCGTAGTGTCAATTTTTAGTTTGCCACCCGTAGGACGACACTTCCGACTTCAGCGGGAATTTTTTAATGAGGTTAGCCTTCCTCGGGTTTCGAGACTCTTGTTTCGGCTTCCACACAGCGAGCTTTCGCTTTGGGCTGCCACGTAATGGATTCGCAAGACCGGCGTTCCATTTCGTGTCAACGAGACAATTTTTCCACCTTTGACTACACTCACTCCATGAGTGTGGTTACAGACTATCGGACGTCTGCGAGACGTGCGACCGAGGTGTTTTTCCACCTTTTGTACTCGCTCACGAGGTAGGCTACATGTGCTGCCGGCTCAGCACCTTACCTCCGTGCGTCTGTGGGCGAGTAACGGCCAGTCCCCTTTCATCCGGGGATACCTCATATCCCCCAGCTAAGAGAAATCGAACGAATCTGCGCCGAGCATGTAGCGTTCTCAGCACATCATCACAATTTTGATGTAGGTTTGTGTCGGCCAGGCTCTCACTTCCGAGAGTTTATGGCTTAGAGACGTTCAGCCATACACCTCGGATGGGAGCCTTAGAGGTTATGTCCGAACTGAGATTTAGGGATCGTTTGCCTGATTTTGACTGCTATCCTCAGTCTTACCTGCAGGGCAGCAGGTTGTGTCTCTCTTAGTCTGGTCCCTATCCCACGAGCCGTCCGATATGTAGTTTTCACCCATCGGCAAGCACATGAGGTCGATGGGACACGCAAGCTCCCCCACCACGGCAAGGTGGAGACACATCGGGGGAGGCACATTATTTAACCTTTGTCCCACAACCCGGGGGTAAAATACTCCCCACCCAGTTATTTTTTTGCTATTTTTTGTTATTTTTCTTCAAGGTTTTTTGTGTGCTATTTTTTGACTTTTCTGGAATATGTTTGTGCTACGTAACGCACTAATGCGTAGCGACAAATTCACTTCCGTTTTGGTCTGCTAGTGAAAACAATTGTAATAGTGCTAATTTGTCGACGTGTCAATTGAATGACTGTACATTTGCATAACGGCTTAGAACTACTTTGCATTTTCGAACATTTGTATAACTACTTACTGATGTAGATATTACTAATTTAGCTTACACAGCAAAACTTGATTTGACGAAGGTAAGGTTAATAGGTTACACTTTTTACTTTCGTTTTCGTTTTCATCTAAGGGTTTTTAATTTAAAAATCTATATATATATATACTATCTATATATATATATATATACTATATATATATATATATATATATATATATATATATACACACACACACACAGACGTCTATTGGTAGTTAGTGTTGAAGGAGTTCATTACTGCACTTTAAATGTGCTTTTATCGATTTTGATAAAGCAATTATTGATAGGTGATGCCCCTGAGGTATCTCAGAATGCCAGAGACAAATTCCGTATATCTGCTTTCTACACCATTGTTGACAAACTTGAGACAGAGATGAGTAGACGAGGACAGGTATATGTCAAAGTCTCACATGGAGTCGGTATGGACATAAAGATAGGAGGTATTGATAGAAGGGATATAACCCCAATAGAAGGGAATTAAATCAACCCACTCGAATGCTCGAACAATCTAGAGCAGTGTTTCCCAACCTTTTTGTGCTATGCCCCACCTAAGCCTTTCTAAAATTCTTATGCCCCACCCCCCCCCCCCACCCAACATAATATGCATCATTTTTAATATTCAAAAATTTAAATGTTCACTAAAGAAACTTGAATTTTTTTTTTGTTTTTTAGTTTTAGTCTACTACTAAAACTAAAATTTTTTAAAAACTAGAATTTTTTTTTGTTAGAAGGGCTCACGGTTCCTAGAGGGGCCAGATGCCCCCTTCTCCCAGGTCCCGCGTCCCTGTGTGCCGGTTGTGTTGGGTGAATTACTATTTTTTTTTTGTCTTACCCCAGACAAACTGGTTCCCCCTTTTTTTGTGTGAACCTTAGTCTCACTGTGAGCTATTGCCCACAGTGGTACACCAGGCCTACGTCTAAGGTGAAGATATGTGATGGGTTTTTATTTGATCATCCCGGTCTCCAACCAGATCAGGCGCACTACTGGGGTGGGGGGGGGCAGCAAATTCACCCAATCCTAGCCAAAGGACCGATAGGTTTTAGGAAGAAATCACTAGGAAATTATTGAGCAAACACAGTAAGTAAAATTTCAAAAACATATAATGGAGAACTGAAATTCAAGTACAAAATAATTTTAATGAAAGATTTTTCTATATTATTTTAATTATTAGTAATTATTTAAATTTAGTGAGATCCTTGGGCTTGATGCTTGCTGCAAAGAGATTTTATGTCAGGTTCCAATTTAGTTAACTTTCAGTCTCAAGTCTCCCCGTTTTGTTATATCCAGCCGATTTCTTCCATTTTCGAATTGCCCCCCTTAACAATCGAATTGCCCCCCTGTGGGGCGTGGGCTCCACGTTGGGAAACACTGATCTAGAGCCTTCGAGAAGGATACGTCAGTTTGCCTACAGCTCCGTGGACACACGCCTACCGCGTGCCAGGACCTGTTCCACGAGAAGCTCGAGGAGAGTTACAGCCCGTGTCCGATCGAGACACGTTAGAGGGCAGACGGTGACTGGACATCGAAGAAGCAACAGGGCTTAGCTTAAGGGGGACTTGATAGATAGAACCAAGTGTATTTAAGGATTGTTAATCATAGGATAGATGATAGAGTTCACAGTGATGATTATGTGTATGATTGCTTTGTTATGAACTCCTGTGATATTGATATATTGTACTTAAGTGTAACTGGCTGCGAAAACCATTCTTCGCCAGCTTACTGTAAATAAATTATATCAGATAGTATCAGAATGGAGTTTGTTGCCTGTATGAACCCGAGTTTCATTTCCCTAGGTCTCTAGGACGTTGACAGTATATAATGATCTAGCAGTTCGATTTTCTTGTTTGGTCGATGTACCACAAACATCTCAGTGTTGTGAAGGACTAATAAATGCTTATCCTGAAGATCTGAACAATAATTTATATACTGAACTACAACAGTTCCACTCATATATTCGCCACAAGTTTCGTGCATCAAAATCTGACAACAACACGTTCAGTCATGCAGAACTCTACAAAGTAATAGTTAGAGACAACATCGAGTGTGCTTTTCCAAATGTAGAAATCGCCTTGCGCATATTTTTAACATTAATGGTTACGAACTGTTCAACTGAGCGCTCTTTTTCTCAGTTGAAACGTACAAAAAAATCCAAGTAGATCGACAATGAAACAAGAAAAGCTTGATTCCTTATCTTTGCTGATGATTGAGGCAGACTTGTTGCGCAAAATTAACTTTGATGATGTACTCAAACTTTGCCAGACGTAAATCTAGAAAAAAGAACTTTAAAATGTAAATGTGTGCTCTCTCTGACTTTCTTATCTATCAAAAAAGTTACAGTATTTTTGTCTACTATTATTACAAAATTAATTAACTATTAATTTTAATACATAAATACCTTATTGTAGTTTTATAGTGAGTGATAGTAGTACAAACATATGTGTTTACATTTCACAACTGTTTTTCTTTGTTAGTTTTTAGCATAATATTGAACAGCAGTCAGTGGAGGATCGGGAGCCCGGGGCAGTAGGGGGCACCCATGTGGGTTTGTGCCTAGGGCACCAAGATGGCTTAATCCGGCCCTGACCAAGACTCTGGTGATCGTGTGAGACGGCGACACATGACCGCCCACGCTTATCGACATGGCACATGATGATATATGTAACCACTGCACTGTCACCGCCACCTTAAGTATAAACGTCTGCTACAGCTTATCCTGAACAAACACCGTACATACACGCCATGTTGTGTTTACCATCGAATTCCCTGTGGCATTCTGCTATAATTATTTGGTTGTGGCAACAGCTGTACTTTTGTCCAGGCGTGCATTGTTCTATGCGTGAACTGTATAGATCAAGTCACCAACTCTCTCCGCCCGTGCGTGCTGGTAGGATGTTAGTCTGCTATGATTGTGGCAATAAAACAAACAGCCTGTTTTCTCTATTGATTCTATCCAAAGTCATGCGCCTTATGGGAAGGGCGTGTTTCAGCCGCAACATAAGTTGAGTCATTACCCACTTTGACTACTGGCATCTTGCCGTCTTAACAAGACGATAGTTATTGTGCTTTAAAAATAGCACAAAGCCTGGGCTGAATTGTAGAGACTACGTGTTTCCCATACAGCATGATCCCTCTCTCGGCCGGCCTAGTTTACTCTAGAGGAAAGATAACACCAATACATCTGGAAAAAAGTCAAGCTGCAGAAGCTGTCGGATTAGCAAAGCAATGCTCTAACTGTCCGCCTATCGGAGCTTTGATCCTAGACCAGTCGCCAATCAAGGCTTAAGGCCTGGTCTGCCACATGTAGTCTTTAGGTTGTATTTCATCGTGCTAGGATAAGGCTGCCGGCTTCGTGGCTTAGAGGTCGTGACTTTTTCTCCGTAATCTCGTATACTCTCGTAGGTAACGTGATGACGTGAAATCAGCAGTGGTTCGAATCGCATCGGTAACTTACGGGGTATGTGAGCCGGCCGCTCAGAAAGTAATGGCAAACTACTGAGCGTAATCTTGCCAAGAAATCAACATACAGCCGAAAGATGCTGGTGTTGACAGCGATGTCCTGTAAAGGATATGAAAAAAAAAAGGATAAGACTTGTACCCTCCCAATTACACCCTTCGCCCGAAGCCGTTGGTACAATGTGGGGTGTCGGTTGTGGTGAGCGTCGCCCAACATCCGGCGCTGACAGAAAGCAGGAAGTACCGTCTACTGTCATACGGTGGCGTCAGTCATATCTAACTAAGACCCGGACACTGAGACAACAATCACTTTCAAATTAAATGTTCTGTTTGTAGCTGAACTCAGTCACATGATTATTAATGCTGAGCAAGGAATGGAATGGACTCTAATATTAACGTCTCTCTGAGGTTTGAACGGAGTAGGGGTGAATAGTAATAACAGAACCCCGGGGAAAGGTTAACCCGGTCAACAAATGCCCGACAGAAGTCGGATGTGTCGGCCTAACGGCGCAAGTACAACGCAGCTCCTGCTGAAAACAGGCACAACGCAATCACGTCCGAAAAAAAAAACTCCGTGGATGAACGCAGGCAGAAGAAGTAATAACAGAACCGGGGATGGGGTGGGGGAGTCGTTTGCTGAGAGAACAGGGGTGTCCGCCTCAGGCTCAATGGTACTGGTACCGATCCCAACACAGGGAGAGGGAATTTCCCGAGAACTATTTGTGATTAGTTACATGACATGTCTCCCAGATCTCCTGGGCAGTGGGATTGGGTACCTGGACTTCTTAGAAACAGGCGACAAGCAGGGGGTCCCGTATGTCAGTTGTACATGTAAAAAAAATCCCACAGCAGTTGGAATCGAAAGAGTAGTTCGTAAACCCACTGTTCTGGCAAACTTGTTAGGAAATATAACCTACCCGAGGGTAGATAGAGCCCATGACCTTAGATGGAATCTTGTCTTGCGGAAGCAAATCTTCCATAAATGCACGCTGAAGACGGACTGTTTAACATTTGCGTACATAACTAGATGTCGCACACTCCCCCACAAGAGGAATGAAAAATAAGAAGTGTGGCAGATGCGTTGGGTATGATTCCGTTTTTTTATTTTTTGTTAGCTTGAGGTGCTTCTTATGGGACTCAGAGGTGTTTCCAAGGCAACAGGGCTAGGTTCTATACTGGCCAAGACCTACTAACACGTCCTAGTCCTGCGTCCTGGGCAACAGGTCACTTCGGGGTCCTGGCTAGCGTAGTAGGATCGCTGATTCTTCCGAAGTCGGAGAGTATCTGCCTGCACGGCGAGGAACCACGAGTCTGCACATGAATAAGCCAGACGTGGGACAACGGATACTCACGCAAACCTCAGTCCGGTTTGACATCACACTGATGTTGAACAACAGGATGTCTTGTTCCGGTATACAGGAATTCACGCTGGAATTCACAGCCAGCGAACACAAGCAAGCAAGCAAGCAAGCAAGCAAACAGGTGCCTCTTATAATCCAGCTTAATTAGTTAGTCACTAAATATTGTCCTCATTGTACATCGAACCATTCGGTCCATTAGTTATTAGTATCTCCCTCGGCATGTAGCCACCAGCCACACTAGTTATGTTGTGCATGACTATTATCCTCTCTCTCCCCTCCCTCTGTATATCGCTCTTTTCTGCTTTCACATTTGACTTGAAGTTCTTGTAGTCTAGGTCAAGGTTGCAGATTCAGTCATTGCTTGAGTCGTTTAACTGATTAAGCGCCATGGGCTGATTAATCGTCTTAAGTCACATCCCGCATCTGCCATGGAATTACATACAGCAGGCTTCCTTACGCCATCCCCTTTAATTTGATATATAATACAACTTGACTGCTACCATTTTAACAACGTTTAAGTCACAACTGAGACACATCCTTACTTCCCATTTTCCCGCCATCCATTTTTCTTTTGGGGGGGGGGGGGGGGTTAATAATCTACTTGTTGTTCGGCACTGGATCTGTTTATCGTCCTGTCTCTCTGAGAGCGCTCAGTATGTCAGCCCTGTTTCTCTGAGAGCGCTCAGTATGTCAGCCCTGTCTCTCTGAGAGCGCTCGGTATGTCAGCCCTGTCTCTCTGAGAGCGCTCAGTATGTCAGCCCTGTTTCTCTGAGAGCGCTCAGTATGTCAGCCCTGTTTCTCTGAGAGCGCTCAGTATGTCAGCCCTGTCTCTCTGAGAGCGCTCAGTATGTCAGCCCTGTTTCTCTGAGAGCGCTCAGTATGTCAGCCCTGTCTCTCTGAGAGCGCTCAGTATGTCAGCCCTGTTTCTCTGAGAGCGTTCAGTATGTCAGCCCTGTCTCTCTGAGAGCGCTCAGTATGTCAGCCCTGTTTCTCTGAGAGCGCTCAGTGTGTCAGCCCTGTCTCTCTGAGAGCGCTCAGTATGTCAGCCCTGTCTCTGAGAGCGCTCAGTATGTCAGCCCGGTCCATGGCTCGTCCGCCTTCTACATTAGCCTGGCTTGTTCCTTTCCTTTTACACCCGATGTGCTATATGGACAGTTTAACGACAGTCTGACAACTCCCCCCCCCCACCCCTTCCTCCCCTCTCTCCTGTGTGTGTGTGTGTGTGTGAGAGAGAGAGAGAGAGACAGAGAGACAGACAGACAGACAGACAGACAGACAGACAGACAGACAGACTAGCCCTTGTAAAGACAGGCATATTCTGCACCTGACGCTGGAAAATCCCTTTAGCTATACTATTTTGGATGTGGAACTCTCACCCCGTGTGTCCCATAATTCTCCTGGTTCCGACAGACGCTAGCAAGTAGTACTTTGAAAAGTACCAGCGGATTATAACGTGTTGAAGCGGGTGGGTGAGAGAGAATTTCCACATCAAAATATACATATATGTGTCCTGAAATGCGTGCCGTTTCAAATGATTTCTTTCTTCTCTTTCTTCTTTTCTTTCTTTCTTTTTCTTTCTTTTCTTTCTTTCTTTCTTTCTTTTCTTCTTTCTTTCTTTCTTGCTGCTTGCTTGCTTGCTTGCTTGCTTGCTTGCTTTCTTTCTTTCTTTCTTTCTTTTTATGTCTGTCTTTCTTTCTCTTCCATCTGCTTATGTGATGTATGGTTTAGAAGAAAATGTATCCGTTATACTGTATATGTAACATAAACACACACACACTCTCATTCTGTCTGTCTGTCTGTCTGTCTGTCTGTCTGTCTGTCTGTCTGTCTGTCTGTCTGTCTGTCTGTCTGTCTGTCCGTCTCTGGTGGCACAGGAACTCGGCCATTTTCTCGCGGACGAACCACACCTCAGACACTCATCAAATATGGCTACTGCACGGCAAGAGACCTCACTTCAATATATGCCACCGAACGTATTGTACAGGGCATCAGTATTGAACTGATCATTCACTACAGTACACAATAACAGATCCAAGCATGTCACAGGTGATTGTTATGGTCGTAGCTACAACTAATTCAAGCGAGAGCATCAAACGGGTTGGCCTTTGAAGTCTGATCAATCATATCCTAGCCCATTTTTGTTTATTGGATTTCTACATGTCGTTTCAACGATCTTCCGCGCTCTGTCAACTATTTTGTTGTTTTATTAGAGAGTGTAAAACTCTACATGGGTTTGCTAGGGAGTGTCAGACTCTACAATGTTTTGTTAGAGAGTGTCAGACTACATGGATTTGTTTGAGAGTGTTAGACTCTACATGTTTTTGTTAGTGTAAGTTTTACACTTCCTCGACTTACTGGGTCGAAATTCGAAACCAACTGCCTGCTGGAAGCAGATCGCTTTAAATTGACTTCCATTGTTTGAGGCGTCGGCCTTTCAGACAGAAATTGCAAACCAATGTACGTAAAACTGCCCGGTTTATAATAATTAATGCTGGGGATGATTGCAACGCCATGAAAAGACATATGTTTAAACTGCCCAGCTAATGTCTTAGCACTAATGAACACATACAGAAAGTTCGATGAAAGGAAAAACGTACAGATACAGACGTACGTTTCTGCAAATTTCTTCATCAACTGGTATCAGTTTTATTGGCACCTTGCCATCTTGACAGACAATAGTTTGTTACCTTGTGCTTCAAAAACTACGACCCATGGCGGTAGCGAATGTGACTGATCAGACCAATTGGCGCTGTAAATGTTCGTCCACAATGGATGCATGTGAATACATAGTCATTTCCACCATCAAACACCATTTGACGTCTCGCACGCTCAGTGTGTGACCTATCTGCACTCATTTTCTCCATTGTCTTTATACCATTTCTCCATGCAACGCGTTCAGCGGCGACTTGCTCACAATGTGCAATATCAATGCCTGTATCAATCATGTCCCGCTTACACGCATCGTTGTATCGGAGTAGAGGCCAACCCCGAGATCTCATACCTATCTGTAATTCACCAAAACAAAGATGTCCTTTGGTATTCTACCATCATCCATCCTCCTAACGTGTCCTATCCATCTAAGTCTACGAATACTTAATTGCCACTTAATACGTACCAAGTGCCATGTGCCGATCATGTCCGATACAGATGTTCCTCCATGCCATGATGGCAAACTGCCCAGCATCTATCTCTTGGTCTCCCCTGCCTCTCTTTCCCTGAAGCTTTCCCGTTGTGACGACATACTCCAACTTTCCCGTTGTGACGACATACTCCAACTTTCCCGTTGTGACGACATACTGCAGCTTTCCCGTTGTGACGACATGCTGCAGCTTTCCCGTTGTGATGTCATGCTCCAGCTTTCCCCTTGTGATGACATGCTCCAACTTTCACGTTGTGACGACATGCTCCAACTTTCACGTTGTGATGAGATGCTCCATCTTTCACGTTGTGATGACATACTCTAACTTTCCCCTTGTGATGACATGCTCCATCTTTCACGTTGTGATGACATGCTCCAACTTTCCCCTTGTGATGACATACTCCATCTTTCACGATGTGATGACATGCTCCAACTTTCCCCTTGTGATGACATGCTCCATCTTTCCCCTTGTGACGACATTCTCCAACTTTCCCCTTGTGATGACATGCTCCATCTTTCACGTTGTGATGACATGCTCCATCTTTCACGTTGTGATGACATGCTCCAACTTTCCCCTTGTGATGACATACTCCAACTTTCCCCTTGTGACGACATGCTCCAACTTTCCCCTTGTGATGACATGCTCCATCTTCCACGTTGTGATGGCATGCTCCATCTTTCACGTTGTGATGACATGCTCCATCTTTCCCCTTGTGACGACATGCTCCAACTTTCCCCTTGTGATGACATGCTCCATCTTTCACGTTGTGATGACATGCTCCATTTTCACGTTGTGATGACATGCTCCATCTTTCACGTTGTGATGACATGCTCCAACCTTCCCCTTGTGATGACATGCTCCATCTTCCACGTTGTGATGGCATGCTCCATCTTTCACGTTGTGATGACATGCTCCATCTTTTCCCCTTGTGACGACATGCTCCAAACTTTCCCCTTGTGATGACATGCTCCATCTTTCACGTTGTGATGACATGCTCCATTTTCACGTTGTGATGACATGCTCCATCTTTCACGTTGTGATGACATGCTCCAACTTTCCCCTTGTGATGACATGCTCCAACTTTCTCCTTGTGATGACATGCTCCATCTTTCAAGTTGTAACGACATGCTCCATCTTTCACGTTGTGACGACATACTCCAACTTTCACGTTGTGACGACATGCTCCAACTTTCACGTTGTCACGACATGCTCCAACTTTCACGTTGTCAGGACATGCTCCAACTTTCACGTTGTGGCGACATGCTCCAACTTTCACGTTGTCACGGCATGCTCCAACTTTCACGTTGTCAGGGCATGCTCCAACTTTCACGTTGTGACGACATGCTCCAGCTTTCACGTTGTGACGACATACTCCAGCTTTCACGTTGTGACGACATACTCCAGCTTTCACGTTGTGACGACATGCTCCAACTTTCACGTTGTGACGACATACTCCAGCTTTCACGTTGTCACGACATGCTCCAGCTTTCACGTTGTCAGGACATACTCCAGCTTTCACGTTGTGACGACATACTCCAGCTTTCACGTTGTGACGACATGCTCCAGCTTTCACGTTGTGACGACATACTCCAGCTTTCACGTTGTCACGACATGCTCCAACTTTCACGTTGTCAGGACATGCTCCAACTTAACGTTGTGACGACATGCTCCAGCTTTCACGTTGTGATGACATGCTCCTACTTTCATGTTGTGACGACATGCTCCAACTTTCACGTTGTCACGACATGCTCCAACTTTCACGTTGTGACGACATGCTCCAGCTTTCACGTTGTGACGACATGCTCCAGCTTTCACGTTGTGACTGACATGCTCCAACTTTCACGTTGTGACGACATACTGCCAGATTTCACGTTGTGACGACATGACTCCAACTTTCACGTTGTGCAGACAGTACTGCAGCTTTCACGTTGTGACGACATACTGCCAGCTTTCACGTTGTGACGACATGCTCCAGCTTTCACGTTGTGACGACATGACTTCAAGCTTTCACGTTGTGACGACATAGCTCCAGCTTTCACGTTGTGACGAACATACTCCAGCTTTCACGTTGTGACGACATGCTCCAACTTTCACGTTGTGACGACATGACTGCAGCTTTCACGTTGTGACGACATACTGCCAACTTTCACGTTGTGACGACATAGCTCCAACTTTCACGTTGTGACGACATACTCCAAGCTTTCACGTTGTGACGACATACTCCAGCCTTTCACGTTGTGACGACATAGCTCCAACTTTCACGTTGTGACGACATAGCTCCAACTTTCACGTTGTGCAGTACATGCTCCAACTTTCACGTTGTGACGACATGCTCCAGCTTTCACGTTGTGACGACATACTCCAGCTTTCACGTTGTGACGACATGCTCCAGCTTTCACGTTGTGACGACATGCTCCAACTTTCCCCTTGTGACGACATGCTCCAACTTTCACGTTGTGACGACATACTCCAGCTTTCTCCTTCTCATGATATGTCCAGAGAATGCGAACATTCCTCTTTAGATGAGAAGAAGTAACTAGTTCTCTTTGTGTATTAATTTCTATCAAGATGTATCAATTGCTATTTCTATCCTAACGGCTTCGGGCGGAGGAGCGCAAATGGGAGGGTACAAACCTTATCCTGCTGTAGGGAAATGCAACCTAAAGACTAAATGTCATGGCACGGCAGACCAGACCCTGAACCTTGGTTGACAACTGGTCTAGGATCGAGGCTCCGACAGGCGGACAGTAAGAGCATTGCTTTGCTGACCCGGCAGCTTCTGCAGCTTATCTTGTTCCAGATATATTGGTGTTACCTTTCCTCTGGAGTAAACTACGCAGGCCGAGAGATGGATCATGCTGCAGTGGCAACACATGGTCTCTATAATTCAGCCCAGTCTTTGTGCTATGGAGAGGTATAACTCCAGTCCTGGTTACCACCATGGGTTGTAGTTAAGCCTTTTCGAAACACAATGTAACAAACTATCGTCTGTCAAGACGGCAAGGTGCCAGCATTTCTATCCTCCATAGTGCTCTCATCATTATCCTATAAAACCACAGCTTACACACAATTCCTGATGTGTCTGCTTGTTGTCCATGATTCGCTTCCGTACATCAGGATTGACTCAATATAGCTCTTAAGAACTCTTTTCCTCACCTCGACAAAACATGCAAACCATTAGTTAGTTGCAATTCTTTTACAGGACGTCGCAGTCGACCCATCATTATTTTTGGCTGTTGGTGATTTATTGAGCAAGTTTATGTTTAGTAGTTTGCCATCGATTTCTGAACGCCTGCAGCTGTGTTTCGAACGCGGTATGCGGGATTGCGAATGGAGTTCGCAACTGCATCGCACGCGGCCACTTTGTGGGGAGGGGGGGGGGGGGGGGGGAAACAGAATTATCACAGTGACATGTTTTACGGAACAACATAAACAAATCCTAAGTTTAGTTTAGTTTAGTCGATGGATCAACATCACGACACACGGGTGTAACCTGTGAACTCCGTTCTCCTCCTAACTCAAGCCTGAGTTTGGAGAAACTCAGCTCAGTGCACGAACTCTGTAGCACCGGCGAGAATCCTGAAATACTTTGGGTAGATTTTTAACTCGAAATTTTGCGCGGGCAGCGCCGTAAGGCTACTCTTTTTCGATTTTCAACTGCCAAGGAATTTTTTACGTGCGCAACAATACACACGGGCGTCCGATCTCACTACCCAGAGACCAGGGGAATTTATATTACTAGAAGTAATCGAGAAAAAAATCCCGATCCTCACTGGGACTTGAACCTGGGACCTCCAGCACTCGAGGCAGACACCATACCTCTAGACCACTCAGCCCCCTTGAGTAAATAAATCCTAAGTTAGGTTAAGCGTTTGTTTATGCTTTTAGTTAAAACATGTGACATTCCAACTTTCTGCTAAGTTTTCTTGTATTGTTTGTTCGCCGATGAAGACTTTTATCGTAACGTTGTTCTTGAATACAAAAAATGTTGTCTGTCCTTTGGTCGATCTACTTCTGTGTATTTTGTGTTTGTTTGTTTCTCACGCTATAAGAACATCTTCAAGACGTCATTGCACGCATTTGTAATTCAGGTGACTCATTTGCATACATTTAAGAGCGGTTTTACGGTGTCAAGGCTAATTGTCTTCTAGATTCCGATTCACGGCTTGACAAGAGTCCTTCATTGTATCAAATACGCTTAGCGCTGAAACATCAATAATTGCCGTGGCAAACTTTAAAATAACACAGGCTTAAATTAATAAGCATTGGTTGGCACTTACAGAAGAAGATGGGAATAAGTGGAAATTAAAGGACAGGTTAGAGTACCAAAAAAAAATAATGAAAGTTTTGTCACAGTGAAATGAATAAGTTATGGTGTGGGACAGACGGAGCTACAAAGGTTGGATTTTTGGGAGCATGCATCTTTCCCATTGCAGCGTGCGCCTGTGGGACATGGACACTTGCTAAACGGGCTGAACAGCGCATGCATGCCTTTGAATGTAAATGTTATAGACGAGTTCTGGGAGTGTCTTGGGTGGGGAAAGGAACAGGTGCATCCATACTTCAGGAGTTGAATATTAAGGAAGGATGGCTGTTGGAGACGATAGGACAGGGAAAATTGAAGTATTTTGGTCGCTTGAAGCGTCACGACAGTTTGGAAAGAGCAGTGATGGAGGGGTGTGTGCCTGGTGAGGGCAAGGGGGAGGATGGGTGCAGGATGTGGTGGATAATCTCCGGATGGGTGTATCAGACGCGGGACATCTTGCTTGTGATCGAGAAGTTTTCCGGAAGGTTGTTATGGGAGCGAGGTTCTGCAAAGTGTCATGCTACTGAATGACTGAATGAATGAATGAAATGATACCAGTATCTCACTTAAAGAAAGAGTACATGGAAGCTCCACCTACTTGTCTAATCTGTCATCTGATTTCGACTTCTCGTGTCTTCTTATCTATCTTCTTATCTACTTGTGAATTTATATCAAAATGGTGTGGCCGGGAAGCCTCATTAGCCAAGTGATAGTCAACTTGCGCGCGGCCTGGCGGTCATGTGTTTACATCTCCTATAAAGATGTGTTGGCCAGGGACCCCGAGAGCGACCGATAGCGTACAACCCAGAAATTTACTGGGAAATAGAAGCATCAGCCAATCACAAAACCATAAACAATGATGATTCTAGTGCCGGCTGGTATACATATGGAACGAGTGCCAAGTACTCAATACGTCTCACTGCGTATAAGGGGGTCCTTGATATATTTGTGACTGTAATGGCGAGGGATCGATGCATGTATCGGAGCAGTACGTGTGGTTCTTCTGTTGTCCTCCTCTCCTTCTTTTCACTTACTACTATGCCTCCCTTTTCTCCCCTCGTCTTCTTTTTCAGCGTTAGACTTTGGGCTGACTAAACTACTGTATATGAAAAACACCTCTCCAAGAGAGAGAGAGAGAGAGAGAGAGAGAGAGAGAGAGAGAGAGAGAGAGAGGAAACAGAGAGTGAGACAGCAAGAGATAGAGACAGAAACAAAGACTGAGAGAGAGCGAGCAGCTGAGTGAGACCAAGTAAGAACAAAGAAAAGAGAGGACAGAGAAAAAAAAACAGACAGACAGACGGAAAAGAGAGAAATAGATAGATAGATAGATAGATAGATAGATAGATAGATAGATAGATAGATAGATAGATAGATAGATGGATGGATGGATGGATGGATGAATGGATGGATGGATTAAATTAGATCTAGATTAGATGTTAGTAGGTAGGTAGGTAGGTAGATTGGTAGGGAGAGACAGCAAGAGAGAGAGAGAGGGGGGGGGGGGAGAGACACCGAACCCATGCATCAAGCAATTCCGATGTTCTCACGAAACTGTACAGACAGACAGAATCAGTCTGCAGGTGTACAAAGCCGGTACACCGTACTGTAATCCCCTACCTGCCTGCCTGCCTGCCGTAACCGATGTTTATTCGACCCCCTTGACACCCGCTGTTCCTCATCTCTTGACGTGTCACAGAGGTTAATTTTCTCATTCCCGGGAAAATCAATTCATTCAGTAGTTCTAAAATTGTACGTACTTGGTCCTTCTGGACATTTGTTGTTGCGTTCCCTCGCTTTGTTCTCAAGCGTAGTCGATACACGTGCTACAACTTCTAGTGCACTGGACTCATTTGTGCGTGTGGATTAGCTTTCCCTATTACCAGTGTCCCTCGCCATCAGGCAAATCCGACTTCTGAGATATTTCTAATTTTCGTCCCCAAGTCAAGGACGAGAAGTCAAAATTTTAGACAAACTGACCGGTGGAGGGGTTGAACCCGCTACCTCGGCTCCAGAACACAGACAGTTTAATAGCTAGTGCATTGCTTACTGTCAGACTCGGAGATGCCAATGCCAAGGTAGGCAACGAAAAGGTGAGGGCCGTGACCTGTGGCTATGGCATGGGTGACAGGAATGAGAGAGGTGAAAGGTTAATAGCATGGACAGAATACCATGGAATTGTAACAGGCAACACCTGCTTCAAATGCCATTTTCGACGATTATATACGTGGACAAACCGTGGAAATAATATTCACAATCAAATTTACTACATACTTATTCTAAAACGATTCAGAAGCATTTTAGTAGAAGCAAACATGTGCCAGTTATAAGAAATATAAGGTTATGACGTAAAACCATTAAGAAAACCCAAAAGAACATCAAGTTAAGTCTAGTATTACTTAAAACGACAAAGAAATTAGAGAAAAGTTGACACCACCAGGTCAGGCCTGTACACTGTCAGCCCATGCATGCTGTGTTGAATCATCACCCGGATACATCCATATATACCTCTAGGCCAATGGTTCTCAACTGGTGGGGAATTTTAGGGTTTCGGGGGGGGGGGGGGGGGGGGGGGGATTAAGATTATTTCAAGATCGCGTTAATACAAGAACCGATTACTTGATATTGTTTTTCCCTTCATACTTTATGGTTCCGTAAGTAGACCCACAGATCACTTTTTATCTAGACATCCAGACTTGTTTTGGTATGTGCTATTAAATTTAGCTTCCATTATTACGTATACTGTATAAGAGGGTGGGGAGGGGGGTTAGGGTGGAAATACGAAAATGGGGAATGACGTTCTGAAAATATGGTGAAGGAGGGCACGGCCCAAAAAAGGTTGAGAACCACTGCTCTAGGCAGACATGACGTTCCAGTATCGGTCCTCCACGCCTTGGAGGATCATGGAGAGGGGAAGGAGCGTTTACAACACAATCTCCGCAGAGACTGTTCTTCAGGACCTGGTGTGAAGACAAGTTTCGACGTTAACCAAACTCTCATAGATGCAAACCTATATCATGGCTCAGACCCTCTTCTTTTCTAACTCCGCCTTCTCTTTTTCTTCTTCTTCTTCTTCTTCTTCTTCTTCTTCTTCTTCTTCTTCTTCTTCTTCTTCTTCTTCTTCTTCTTCTTCTTCTTCTTCTTCTTCTTCTTCTTCTTTCCCTTCTTCTTCTTCTTCTTCTTCTTCTTCTTCTTCTTCTTCTTCTTCTTCTTGCTTACTCCTCCCTCTGCTACCTCATCCACCTCTTCCTCGCATTCTTCTTCTTCTTCTTCTTCTTCTTCTTCTTTCTCCTCCTCCTGCTACCTCCTCCACCTCTTCCTCCCATCCTTCTTCTTCTTCTCTTTCTCCTCCTCCTGCTACCTCCTGCACTTCTTCCTCCCATCCTTCTTCTGCTCTTTCTCCTCCTCCTACTACCTCCTCCACCCCTTCCTCCCATCCTCCTCCTCCTTCTTCGTTCCTCTTTCGAGAGGAGTGCGTCACGGTTAAATCTACACCTCGGAGGTCAGTGCTAACACTATAGCCTCATACCTAAAACCGAGTCCTCCAGATGATTCACACAACAACAACAACAACAACAACAACAACAACAACAACAACAACGTGTCTAGGTGGAAGCACTAAACTTAAGAGAATAAAACATATGTCAAAGATGGACAGAAAACTGCGAAACACCGTTTCTATAATACATTGTAAGAACGACAAGGGTGTTTGTAAAGTCTCACTACACTTTGTATGCAGAAAAAAAATTGAAAAGTGAAGTACATGATGTCATAAAAAAAATGTGCTTCACGGTCCATCGTGACGCAATATGCAGCGAATGACTGTCGTCTACTGGAGTAATTCTTTGCACTCCAAACAGAATGGTGTTATCAACGGAAGAAAGGATTTTTTAAATTTGTTTTACAAACAGAGTGTAGTGAGACTTAACAAACACCCGGTATAAAGGGGCATCATTCGTGTAAAGCAACTACTGTCAGTTTGAAGTCGCCTAATGAAAATGTGCAAATATTCCAGCGAACATTGCAACATTATATAATGTACACTAAAGAAAAATTGTATAATGGACACGGCTATATATCCAACATTATAGCAAAATAAGATAACCTACAGTATGGCAAGATTATATAATGTACGCTAAAACAAGATTATACAACCTACATTACAGCAAGCTTATATAACCCACCTATCTTCTTCTTCTTCTTCTTCTTCTTCTTCTTCTTCCTTCTTCTTCTTCTTCCTTCTTCTTCCTTCTTCTTCTTCTCCTTCTTCTCCTTCTTCTTCTTCTCCTTGTTCTTCTTCTCCTTCTCCTTCTTCTTCTCCTTCTTCTTCCCCTTCTTCTCCTTCTTCTCCTTCTTCCCCTCCTCCTCCTCCTCCTCCTCCTCCTTCTTCTTCTTCTTCTTCTTCTTCTTCTTCTTCTTCTTCTTCTTCTTCTTCTTCTTCTTCTTCTTCTTCTTCCTCCTCCTCCTCCTCCTCCTCCTATGATACGCCGTGAACAGATCGCGTCCCTCATAAGTTGGGAACTGCTAATGCTCAGAATTTCTGGCATTTGCATACCTGGACTGCAAGTCGATTCTAATAAGCAATTCTCACCTGAGCTGATTGGAATTAAGGCGTTCCTGGTACGAGTGTGTACGTGTGTGGAGAGGGGGGGGGGGGGGTGAGTGGCGACGGAGGAGATGGCTGGCACTCCTGCTTGCCGGACTGAGATGTAATGTTCCAATCTCCAAAGAGGCGGATATTTAAAGAATATACCTGGACTTTTAGATCCACTCAGCATAAAATACGTACCAGGAAATGTTATGCGAAGTAAAGACGGCCGAGATAATATTGATATCATCCATCGAATGCTGTTTGGTGTATAGAATATGGATCTGGCAAAATATACCCATTGCTTCCCAAGACGTGCGAAAGGGATCTGTACTTTTCTTTGTTTAACACGCTGTCTGTCAAAAAACTGTCAGCTACTGCCTATAGTACTTTACAGCGTATGGCCCGGGGGGGGGGGGGGGGTGTCTTTGTGTCTTTGATCCTGAGGAATTAAGGCAACCTGACTAGTGCCGTCGCCGCGAACTTTACAGGTTAGGATTTTCTTCTTGTCCTCGACAGAAAAAATCCATACCTTAGCGAGTATTCAAACTTGGGTCTCCCGGGGGAGAAACCGGAGTTCTTAGTCATTAGGCCAGCCACTCCCCTGTTATAAAACACTATTAGAACTAACACGCAGATACTTTCCGCACTTTTAGTTTACAGTGAACATGGAACGGCGCCATGTTATCGACCTGGGAGAATTTACTGAAGGATCGAGAAACCTCGGCAGTTCTGCCGCGGTGGTTTAAAATATGTATAGCGCGTCTGTGTCTTGGTTGTTTCATACGTGGGATGACAATAGTTGTTGTCGCTGGGAGACACGCTGACTCTGTTTCCGGACAATCACTATGGAGATATCGATAATCTCGACCTGGCTGCTTGGGTCCCCCCCCCTCCCCCTCTCCCTCCCCCCCCCCCCCAATTATAATCAAGCTGGCATCTGCACGAAGAAAAGGAAGAAGAAGCAGCGTGGCAGCAACAGCAGCAGCAGCAGCAGAAGAAGAAGAAGAAGAAGAAGAAGAAGAAGAAGAAGAAGAAGAAGCAGGAGGAGAAGAAGAAGAGGAAGAGGAGGAGGAAGAGGAAGAAGGAGACGGAGAAGGAGACGGAGAAGGAGGAGGAGGAGCAGCAGCAGCAGCAGCGAGGAGGAAGAGGTGGAAGAAAGAGAAGAGGGGGAAGAGGACTAACTGTCATCACTTGTCATTCCTCACCGACGTCACAACAGGAACGATACTGCAGGAGTCTGGTCGCAATGTCCTTGTGGGGGCTAGAAAGCAAGGTCACTATCCAGACCAGAGGTTCCCAAACCACGGCCCGCGGGCCACTTGTGGCCCGCCAGATATCAGAAAGTGGCACGCGAGGCCTCGTTATTTAATATAACTCTTTAAATGCGATGATCCAGGGAAAATACAAACTATTCACAAATTTGTGCGATGACATTTCTTAATTTAAAATGAGACTACGACTGTTTATCAGACAGCTGACTGAAGGGACTTTAGAGGCGTTTGCAACTTTGAAGACGCTGTGGTGGAAAAGAAATGTTACAGTACAAAGTAAAAGTTGGAAATCTTCTGGATATCTTTCAGTCGAGATTTTAAGAGTTCACAATAGAGGAGGATAATGTTGCTCTTTTCATAATTCCGTTCGTATTTCCTGATTCCAAGCTCTGTCAATTACAGCAACACCTTCAGCACGGGGTAATTGATTTGAAATGCAATTCTGCACTGAGATGTAAATTTCTGGAGCTGCCTGCTTCACCTTCAGCTGATCATATGATTTCATTCTGGCGACTATTGCCTGTCGAACAATTTGAACACTTGCGTTCATTCGCCCAGAGATATACATTTGTCGTTTTGGCACGACTTACAGATGCGAGCAGTCATTTTCCGCAATGATCGTTATAAAAAAAAAAAAGCAACTTTCCAGACTCACCGACAGTAACCTAGCTGCGCTTATGACTTTGGGAACGACAGATTTGTGCCCAGACATTGATAAACTGACATCCGAACTCAAGTAACTGGTTATGAAGAACAGTTACAATTGTAAATTAATTCATTAATAGTGATTTTCGAAACTGATTTAAAATGTATTGTTAAATGAACTTTTGATTTTTTTTTTAAATGGCCGCATGTAGTACTGACACTGACTGCCTTTAAAGTTTTAGAAGTTTGTTGACGAAAGTTAAGAAAGGTAAGAATGATATTGCACGAATTTTATAATTTTATAACTCCTGTGGCCCGCTTAACTGCCGAAAATAGTAGATATGGCCCTCTGCTTGAAAAGCTTAGGAACCACTGATCCAGACGTTGCTGTGAAAATCTCAGCTCAGATGGGTCGGTCCGGTGGTTCGCGCGTGTCAGATGAGCGGTTCCCAAAGAAAATGTCATTGCTAGAGCTACGGAGTTCGTGTTTTGTGCTTTGCTTGCGACAGGCCGCCCAGCTGAAAGAGACCGAGCCATATGAGATAAAACCCATCAGATTCGCTTGGCTGGTCACTTGACTCGCATGCCAGATCACAGGCTCCCTAAGCGATTTTTTTTTTTACGGTGAGCTGCGCCGTGGTAAACGCTCACAAAGCGGCCAGGGGACAAGTTTTAAAGACACTTTGAAGACTAAAAGCTTTTGGAATTTATCAGGACACTTGGGAGACTACTGCCAAAGACCGAAATTCGTGGTGTACATTGTTGCGCAAGGATGTAATCATCTGTGAAACACACGGGACTGCAAGAGCTGTGAAAAAAGAAAAAAAAGATTTGACAAAACAAAACCACTGCAGGAGACCCTCCGCCAGGAACGTCAAGCATTCTTTGCTCACATTATCAAAGAATATTTCGAGCCAAAATAGGCCTTGCCAGCGATCTATGAACTCACGGCTCCAAACTTTCAACCCTACTGGATTAAGTGAATGGTCATCATCATTCTTGATGGACAAACACCAAAACCTGGTGTGGTTAAGTCGATCTTCTGGCCTCTTAACACCCTTTTATTGTAAGGCCAGCCTTACCGAGGCTAGCCAGTTCCCGGTGGACCGGCGAAGCAGTACATCCCTGCTGTAACCTCGGCGCCATTGTGCAAGATTTAGTGCTCCAAGAGTCCATGTAAACAGCGACATGTCGTTCCTATAGAACAGATGCATTCCAATGGATAATCCAGGAACCGATACAATCCGATGGATAATCCAGGAACCGGTTCGATCTAAAAGATTATCCATGGACAGAGCCGGTCATCCATAAGCCAATATCTCAAATTGGGAACTCTGTGGCTGACATGATCAGTATCGCGCCGGTCGTGTTTACCTGGGAACTCTGTGACTGACATGATCAGTATCGCGCCGGTCGTGTTTACCTCGGAACTCTGTGGGAGACATGATCAGTATCGCGTCGGTCGTGTTTACCTGGGAACTCTGTGGGAGACATGATCAGTATCGCGTCGGTCGTGTTTACCTCGGAACTCTGTGGGAGACATGATCAGTATCGCGTCGGTCGTGTTTACCTGGGAACTCTGTGGGAGACATGATCAGTATCGCGTCGGTCGTGTTTACCTGGGAACTCTGTGGCTGACATGATCAGTATCGCGCCGGTCGTGTTTACCTGGGAACTCTGTGGCTGACATGATCAGTATCGCGCCGGTCGTGTTTACCTGGGAACTCTGTGGCTGACATGATCAGTATCGCGCCGGTCGTGTTTACCTGGGAACTCGGTGGCTGACATGATCAGTATCGCGCCGGTCGTGTTTACCTGAGAACTCGGTGGCTGACATGATCAGTATCGCGCCTTTCGTGTTTACCTGAGAACTCTGTGGCTGACATGATCAGTATCGCGCCTTTCGTGTTTACCTGAGAACTCGGTGGCTGACATGATCAGCATCGCGCCGGTCGTGTTTACCTGGGAACTCTGTGACTGACATGATCAGTATCGCGCCTTTCGTGTTTACCTGAGAACTCGGTGGCTGACATGATCAGCATCGCGCCGGTCGTGTTTACCTGGGAACTCGGTGGCTGACATGATCAGTATCGCGCCTTTCGTGTTTACCTGAGAACTCTGTGGCTGACATGATCAGTATCGCGCCGGTCGTGTTTACCTGGGAACTCTGTGGCTGACATGATCAGCATCGCGCCGGTCGTGTTTACCTGGGAACTCTGTGGCTGACATGATCAGTATCGCACCGGTCGTGTTTACCTGGGAACTCTGTGGCTGACATGATCAGTATCGCGCCGGTCGTGTTTACCTGAGAACTCGGTGGCTGACATGATCAGTATCGCGCCTTTCGTGTTTACCTGAGAACTCTGTGGCTGACATGATCAGTATCGCGCCTTTCGTGTTTACCTGAGAACTCGGTGGCTGACATGATCAGCATCGCGCCGGTCGTGTTTACCTGGGAACTCTGTGGCTGACATGATCAGTATCGCGCCGGTAGTGTTTACCTGGGAACTCTGTGGCTGACATGATCAGTATCGCACCGGTCGTGTTTACCTGAGAACTCTGTGGCTGACATGATCAGTATCGCGCCGGTCGTGTTTACGTCCCGTGACAATTCCCGGTACCCTTGTTGGGCTGACTCGGTCTGGGAGCCCAGTTCATGTTAACAATCATCCTGGGTCCGGATTCGAACCGTGACCTCCGGATTGGCAGACGAGCGTCAAGTCACTATGCTACCGCGGCTTCCATAAGATCACACGAGGCAGGAGAAATGGCCAGAGATCGAGACATTTTTCGGTGGATCGTGGTGAGGGCGGTGTCCTGCAAAGGACCTGCTTCATGGTAAATCATCAATCTGTGCCTGTTGTTGACATGACTAGCCATGTTTGGCCATGTTTTGTCTGGTTGTACAACCTGGCAACAGTTGGTTCACACTAGCCATGTTTGGCCATGTTTTGTCTGGTTGTACAACCTGGCAACAGTTGGTTCACACTAGCCATGTTTGGCCATGTTTGTCTGGTTGTACAACCTGGCAACAGTTGGTTCACACTAGCCATGTTTGGCCATGTTTTGTCTGGTTGTACAACCTGGCAACAGTTGGTTCACACTAGCCATGTTTGGCCATGTTTTTGTCTGGTTGTACAACCTGGCAACAGTTGGTTCACACTAGCCATGTTTGGCCATGTTTTGTCTGGTTGTACAACCTGGCAACAGTTGGTTCACACTAGCCATGTTTGGCCATGTTTTGTCTGGTTGTACAACCTGGCAACAGTTGGTTCACACTAGCCATGTTTGGCCATGTTTTGTCTGGTTGTACAACCCTGGCAACAGTGTGTTCACACTAGCCATGTTTGGCCATGTTTTGTCTGGTTGTACAACCTGGCAACAGTTGGTTCACACTAGCCATGTTTGGCCATGTTTTGTCTGGTTGTACAACCTGGCAACAGTTGGTTTCACACTAGCCATGTTTGGCCATGTTTTGTCTGGTTGTACAACCTGGCAACAGTTGGTTCACACTAGCCATGTTTGGCCATGTTTTGTCTGGTTGTACAACCTGGCAACAGTTGGTTCACACACACGATTACTTAGCTTATAGATATATTATACTATTGATTTTGTTTAGCCTGATGCAGTATTGCCCTCAATTATGGTGAAATATGATAGAGGGGAATGAGGCACAGTGGCGGCAGCATAGGTGGCATAATGGACTGAGCGTGCGTGAGACGCCGAGTCAATCTGTCGGGTTATAATGAAGGCGCATTGTCGGCTCCAAGAGCTGTGTTGTGGGTGCGTATGAAAGAGGCAATGTTTCGGTATTTAGGGTTATAATCGAGGATTTCAAGACTTGTATATTTTGGCGAGTGTGGGCGAGGTCATTTGTTCGCTTCACTCTTGGCGCAGTGTCGGCTGTAGAGGTGACAATAAAGATTGGGAGTGAAGGAGGCAGATTGTCGACGCTTTGTATGATAATGTGGTACAGATGTGGGATCCAGGAGTTGCATAATTTGGTGAGTGTGAGCGAGGCAATTTGTTGGCGTCTAGAGTGATAATGTTGATGCAGTGTCGGCTCTAGCGGTGACAATATGCTGGCACCAACTGTTGTAATGTTCAAAACAACGTATTCCCTTAGTGACCTTAAACACATAAACCACAAACAATATAATGCACAATTTATTTCCGGCTATATTTTGCTGCATCTCGTCAGGTGCATACCGCAAAGTTAAATATCATATGAAGTGAATAAATGAATAATACTTTAGCTGAAACACTTAAAACACATAGTCACAGGTATTGTTAAAAAGTACAGCATTTGTTATTCCCACGGTAATTTTTAATTTAATACGAACTCTTTCAATTTGCATAAAACTGGCGGCAATCGCCTAATTGCTAACGCTTTACTATATTTGAGCAATCGTTTATTGTTCTTCAAATATAGTACATGGAACGTTTCTTTCTTTGTTAACGTTATGGTCATAATTTATGAGATGAGAAATCGACTAGGGGGTTGTAATGTTGGCTTCGTGTCGGCTGCAATATGTAGGGGGTGGGGGGGGGGGGGGTGTATTAGACGCTGGTTTAATTTTTAGGGTTACAATGAAGGCGCAGTGTCGGCTCCAAGAGTTGCATTGTGGGGTTGGTATGATGGCGGAGACGATGTTTCGGCTCCTAGTGTTGTAATGTTAGCTACAAAGACTGCAGACTTACAATGAAGGCGCTAGTGTCGGTTAAGAAATGCATTATTGGGCGCAATAAAATCATATTAATTGATTATTTTCCTGTGTTGTTCGGATAACCGTCTGGGCATTAATTAGGATACTTCTGTTTTCAGATAATCATTTTTTTTTTCGTTTATGGTTTAGTTCGCTGATAACGACTTTGATCGGATCGTCCATTTCTGTGCCCGCCTATGTCTTCCGTTTGCCGAGTTTCTATATGGGATTTCACTTTCATTCGCCTGTGAAGAAAAGAAGAACGTCACGCCTACGGCCATTATTTCACATGATATGTCTATCATCATCATCATGTGCCCTGCCAGCTGGGGTAGGCCTTCACGTCTTTCCACAGATCTCGGTCTTGGTGTTCTGGATCAACTCTGCTAATGATATTCCTCCATGCCACCGTCTCAGTCCATCCGGCACCAGATCCTCTTTGGTACATGTCAACAGTGGGGCGGCCATCTTTAAACAATCCGTATGACGTCACCGTGTTCGCTTGCACCATGATGTTACATGTTTAACAGTATCGACATCCTTAACAACAATATTGACAGGTTACAAGACAGTATCATGGTTTTTGTAATTTCTATCACACTGTTAAGGTTTTCATGTGACGCCATCTCGTATAAAAAGTGGCGCTCAAAATCGGCCTGGTTTGGGCATGGCATCTGTCCTGAAGCATACTGCAAAAACAAATCAGTCGGATGGATACAGTTGAAGACTAACGAAGAATAGAAACCAAAGATAGTCCTGCAATGAGAAGAGGCAATGATAGTCGGGTGACGACGGTATCCCCGTCTGTGCACGCATCGATAATGTTGACAACAATGAAGAACTGGGAGTAGCTGCTTCGTCTGTGACTACATTTCTGCCACCCAGATGGGTTTACTGGGCTTTCCTCAGTAGGGTAATAAGAAAGTCGAATAGAGGCCCTAGATATGTGGATGTTCAGAAGAATATGTCGTATTTCATGGAAACAAAAGCATTCAAATTCAGTTCTAGAAATATTGGGGATGAAAAGGGAGTTCATGAAAGAATGAAATATTTCGGGCACGTTAAAATACATAACACTCTTACAAAAATCATACTGGAGGGTGAGGTTTAAGTCAACGAGGTAGAAGTAGGCAACGATACAAGTGGAAAGATAACATTAAGAGATAGACGAACATCAGTCTGACTAAATATACAATCAAGAAGAGAGACAGTGTTGGAGATCCATTTGCTGCCAACATTTATTTGTGGAGACGGCCTCTGATATTATGTACTGCATATATAAACTCGAGTAAGACCACAGTTTATCCCAAAGGAAATATAACCTCAACCTAAGAAAGAAGACAGAAACCAGGAGGAGGAGAGGACATCATTCATGTCTGTGTCTGTTCAATGTCAGTTTGTATCTTTACGTCCCCGTTATATGTCTCAATAAGCAAAACCTAAAAACAAATTTATTTTTTTTCGAAATTCTTTTTTCTTTTATTTTTTTTTTTCAGGACATCCATCTGTTTGGCATTGGATGGATGTCCTGGGTGTGGTCCTGGAAAGGAGCGTGAGGCGGCGGCGAGCATGAGGGCTTATATGGGGCTCGTCTCTCCTTGAAGGGCCACTGGATGTATCTTGGGGACTGATGGTGACATCTTGGCATGGTGAGCGCAGGCGCTGGAGGCGAACAGAGAGGGAAGGATGGACTCGGGCAACGGATTTGAACTGACCAGGTGGTGCCGGCTTACACATACGACGAGTCCTTGTTAGGACTAACTAGATCGGGGATCAGTATCGGAGAGGACAACAACAGGAAATAAAATACCTTATACTAGTTTAAATTAAAAAAAAAAAAAAAACTAGTACAAGGAAGCACAGCATTGTCCGGATGATTGCGGAACCGGACAAACCCGACCTTAGACCGCAATGTGTCAGGATCAACGAAAGTCAAGCCAACACAAGAACCAACCGGAGCGGGAGCTATAACCAGCACGAGCCAAAATAACTCGAAAGAGAGCACAAAGAGGAACAGTGTCAATACAAAGCCCACGGATCGACACTCTAATCAACGCTGAAGAAGCAGGTTGATGGAGACCGAGTTTGCAAGTTTTGTTTTTAATATCGGATCGGGTCGGAACAGTTTATTCCAGCAAACAACGGAGGCAACCAGCCAGGGGCAAGACGCCTCACAACAATCAAGGCAATGAATAAATCAGTGGTTTTCAACCTTTTTAGGCCCATGCACCCCTTCACCATATGTTCAGAATGTCATTCCCCACCCCACCCCACTTCTTCGTATTTCCTTCCTATAAATCCCCCCCCCCCCCTGGCCCTACACAGTTTTAGTAAAAATGGAAGCTAAATTTAATAATGCATACTAGAACACGTCTAGACGTCTACATAAAACGTGATTTGCGGGTCTACTTACGTTATAAACGAATTGCAGATGGGCGAAAAGTACAGAACCATAAAATATGGAGGGAAAAACAATATCATGTAATCGGTTTTTGTATTAACGCGATCGTGAAATAATATTAATTAATTAATTTAATTAATCTTAATCCCCCCACACCCCCTCGAAACCCTAAAATTCCCACCCCCTGTGGGGAGGGGATTCCCCACTGGTTGAGAACCACTGGAATAAATCATTTAAAAAAAAAAACGAGAAATAGATTGTGAGCTTTACTAGAAAACGATTTTAAAAAGTGGACGTTGCGGCTAAAGCCTTAGTCAGCACTGTACAAACAAACATAAACCGACACAACTACATGAAAACCACTACATTAAAATATTAAGGTTACTTATCTGTATCAAATATTCATGTTAACCATTGTCCACAACAATCAAGATATCAGATCACACACCAACGCAATGGAAATGTCTATAACTGCAAAACTACATTGCAGAGACAGTAATAAATTTCAAGCAAATGCAAGACGACGAAAACGCACGCACTCGCACACACACACACACACACACACACACACACACACACCCGCACGCACGCACGCACGCACTCGCACGCACACACACACCCGCGCGCACACGCACACACGCAGAGGGGAGGGGGAGGGAAGGGTATATGATGTTCGTGAGCGTGCATGAAATGTGTCTGTGTTTCCATGTTGTAGAGTGTAGACTGTGGCCTCCAGGGATATTTGACACCTGTAGATTCAGTGTTAGCCGGTTGTCTAAAGAATAGAACAGCCCATTGTCTGGTCTGCAGCGAGAGACAAGTGGTATGCTCTCTGTTGGGTTTTCAGTTCACCTGTTGATTTGTTGCAGACACAAATGTCCCAGCAGTTCAGGGGCGATTTGTGTCAAGGTCGTTATTCAGGGGACATGATTCGTATTTTTCCGGTAACATAAATAACTGTATAGCTGTTTCACCCAGAATGTTTCGGTTTCAAATGTAGAACAATTATTGTAATCAGCGAATTTCTTTCTTGTAATAATATTTGTAAAATGAGTATCATATTTGTAAAATCTGTAGTTATGTTTGTAAAATCTGCAGTTATATTGTAGAATGTGTAGTTACATTTGTAAAATGTGGAGATATTTGAACACTTTCTAGTAGCATTTGTACAATTGTCTTGTGGATTTACATAGTTATATCTGTAAAATTAGTGTTTTAAAGTATTATTACACTTGAGGTTTTCTTACAAAAACAAACATAACTCGTTCCAGTCAAACGATTACAAATAACCTACAATCATTCTTTAATATACGCATGCACAAAATAGGAGGACTAAAATGACATAGGGGAATCACTGGAGCTCACCAAGAGAACTAGACAAACATCAGTGAAGCAGGAGGTGAGAAAAGACACTGGATAGGACATACAAAGAGACAACCTGAGAATATTATCGGGAATCCACACGGAACAAAAATAGATGAAGACCCAAAAACACGCACGGAGAAGATAATAGAGACGGAAATGAATATGGGGAGGATATAGACGGGGCTTCATGGGATAGGTAAGAACTTGAAGAAGAAGAAGAAGAAGAGGAAGAAGACGACGAAGAAGAGATAATGCCATTTAGGGGAGAAGCTAGTTAGTTAATTAGTTAGTTAGTTAGTCGACAGATCATCCTCATTGCACATCGAACCATTCAGTCCATAAGTGCTCGGATCCCCTACTTAGCAAATCCCGCAGCGTGTAGCGGCTCACGACACCAGTTCTGCGTTGGTTTATTAATCTTCTTTGGCTTCCTGCATGGTGTTCTTGTTTGGCTACACCTCTTTTAACTCCCTGTTCTCGCAACCTGACCTTGGTTGTAGATGCCCAGTCATCGCTTGGTTCTCGTAAACGACTTACTTCTTGTAGACCGTAGAGCATTCAGAATGTCTCCTGGTCCATGGCTCGTCTGTTCTCGTAGGGGCAAAGCGTTACACCTTGACATATTCTAAACCTTTTCACGATGAGCCCCGTTCAATTCTCACTGTCTTTCCTTGCCAGATAATTCTCACTGTCTTTCCTTCCAAGACAATTCTCAGAATAGTCCCTGTATTCTATTTTATAAGCCCAGAGTATTGTATGCTTTGAAGGTGGGTGGTACTCTATGCTATGAGGGTGAGTGGACTCCAGAGTACTCTATGCTATGAGGGTGGGTGGACCCCAGAGTAGGCCTACTCTATACTATGAGGGTGGCTGGACCCCAGAGTACTCTATACTAGGAGGGTGGCTGGACCCCAGAGTACTGTATGCTATGAGGGTGGGTGGACTTCAGAGTACCCTAAGCTATGAGGGTGGGTGTACCCCAGAGTACTCTATACTATGATGGTGGGTGGACCCCTGAGTACTCTATACTATGAGGGTGGGTGGACCCCAGAGTACTCTATACTATGAGAGTTGGTGGACCCTAGATCACTCTATGCTATGAGGCTGGGTCACACTGAGTACTCCATGCTATCAGACTGGGTCACACAGAGTACTCTATGCTATGAAGCTGGGTCGATCCCCAGCCCTTCAAACCCACCCCAACATAAACCAGCAATGGTGCAAACGCCCCCTTTTATGGTAGATTATATGTCAAGCCAATAAATCATCACGCCCATACCCCTAAGCGTGGGGTGGGTATAATGGGCCCCAATCTGTATGTCACTGCACGTAAAATAAACCCCCCCCCGCCCCCCCCCCCCCCCCAGTTGAAAATTGATATCTTCTTCTTCTTCGTTCATCCGGAGTTTTTTTTTCTTTCCGGATGTGATTGCGTTGTGCCTGTTTACAGCAGAGCTGCGTTCTTGCGCCGTTAGGCCGACACATCCGACTTCTGCGGGCATTTGCTGACCGGGTTAACCTTCCCGGGAAAATTGATATGAGAAATGTCGTTGTCCAACCCTAAAAGACGTAACCTAATATGTGTGAAACTCCATGTTTTTAACGCACACTCGACAGAAACTGACATCAAGTATTACAGTTTTAATTTTCACAAGCGAGATTGCTCCGCTGATCACGCTGAAGATTCTTCTTTTATTGTTTTCTTCTTCCTTCTTCCTCCTCCTCCCCTTCCTCCTCCGCCCCGTCGCTTCTCCTCCTCCGCTTATCTTCTTTTTTATTTTTTCTTCATCTTCTTCTTCTTCTTCTTCTTCTTCTTCTTCTTCGTCTTCTTCTTCTTCTTCTTGTGCAGACATTTGCAACTCTCCAATTCTCTCTGCCATCTGATATTTGGTGAAATGGATATAGCTGAAGAACAAAAGGAAAAAAAGGATCTTATTTTTTGCCGAGCTGTTTAAGTTTTCCACATACTTCTTTCTCTGTCTTCCATTGTCTTCCACTGTTTTAATGTCTTCCTCTTTCTTCACTTTTTATTTAGTTCTCGCTCGCTTTGAACTCAAGCGTAGGCCATATACACTACGTCTAGTAGCACTGGACTGAATTTTCCGAGTAGAAAATTGCTTTCCCAATTCCTGGGAAGGTTAACCCGGTCAACAAATGCCCACAGGAGTCGGCTGTGTCGGCCTAACAACGAAAGAACGCAGCTCTACTGTAAACAAGCACAACGCAATCATGTGCAAAAAAAAAAAAACTGCGGATGAACGAAGAAGAAGAAGAAGAAGAAGAAGAAGAAGAAGAAGAAGAAGAAGCTTTCCCATTTACCAGTGTTCCTCGCCTTGAGGCGATCCCATTCCGACTTCAGAGGTCTCAGTCTTCAAATGTTCTTCCTCTGTCTTCATATCTTTCTTCCCATGTCTTCATTCTCTGTCTTCCTCTGTCTTCTTTCTCTATCTTCCGCTGTCTTCTTTCTCTGTCTTCCGCTGTCTTCTTCCTCTGTCTTTCTCTGTCTTTCTCTGTTTTTCTATGTCTTCCTCTGTCTTAATTCTCTGTCTTTTGCTGCCTTTTTCATGTCTTTCTTCCCCTGTCTTCTTTCTCTGTCTTCTTACTCTGTCTTCCGCTGTCTTCATTCTCTGTCTTCCGCTGTCTTCTTCCTCTGTTTTTCTGTCTTCCTCTATCTTCCCCTGTCTACCTCTGTCTTCCGCTGTCTTTTCTCTCTGTTTTACTCTGTCTTCCTCTATCTTCTTTCTCTGTTTTCGTTCTCTGTCTTCTTTCTCTGTCTTCCTCCGTGTTCTTCCTCTGTCTTCTTCCTCTTTCTTTCTCTGACTCCTTTCACTGTCTTCTTTATATGTCTTTCGTTGTCTTCTTTATCTGTCTTCGTCTGTCTTTCTCTGTCTTCCTCTGTTTTTCTCTGTCTAATTTTTCTGTCTCCCTCTGTCTTTCTCTGTCTTCATCTGTCTTTCTCTGTCTTATTTCTGTCTTCCTCTGTCTTATTTCTCTGTCTATCTCTGTCTTCCTCTGTCTTATTTCTCTGTCTTCCTCTGTCTTATTTCTCTGTCTTCTTCTGTATTTCTTTGTCTTCCTCTTTCTTCTTTCTTTGTCTTTCGCTGCCTTCCTCTGTCTCTCTGTCTTTCTCTATTTTCTCTATCTTCCTCTGTCTTCCTGTCTCTCTGTCTTTCTCTCTCTTCTAGTATCTTCCTCTGCCTCTCTCGCCTCATGTTTCTAAGACTAATGTCTCTACTCCACATCTTCTAATGATAGTCCCTAGACATTTCATGTCTCTTGTTATGAAGTACATGTTGGGTGACCCAGCAGCAGCAGCAGTATCTCTCTGTATCCCAGCTTTTGTTTTTTGTCATCTTCAAGGTGTTGTCAACACTCTGTTCTAAAGTCTTATGGGTCTTTTCTTCTTCTGCTGCGTTCATCCGGAATTTTTTTTTTTTGGACGTGATTGCGTTGTGCCTGTTTACAGCAGAGCTGCGTTCTTGCGCCGTTAGGCCAACACAGCCGACTTCTGCGGGCATTTGTTGACCGGGTTAACCTTCCCGGGGTTATGGGTCTTTTAAATCTGAACATAATTATCCAAGACTTTTGCGGAGACATCAGACAGACAGACAGACAGACAGACAGACAGACAGACAGACAGACAGACAGACAGACAGACAGGCAGGCAGGCAGGCAGGCAGGCAGGCAGGCAGGCAGGCAGATAGAGACATCGAGATAGAGGGAGGGACACGGAAAGACAGACATTCAGAGAAAGAGAAAGATGTCAGAAGAGGCATACAGATTCACAAAGAGACATTCAGAGAGACATTGTCGAACACGCCGACTGATATAGCAACGGGGAATCTCATCTAATAATAGATTCTAAAGGACAAACATCCTGACAGCCCTTAACAGGCGTACACCAGCGCGCACGCGTCTTGGGGTGTGCTGTGTTGAAAAGCTTTTCATGGGGTGTGATACAACGGGTGGATTTCCATAGACTTCCGTTGGTTTTGTACACGGTTCATAGTCCACAAGACTTGCTGAAACCGTCTAAACCACAAAACTGTGTGTGTGTGTGTGTGTGTGTGTGTGTGTTTGTGTGGTGTTTGTTTATGTGTGTGTTTGTCTGATTGTGTGGGTGGGCTTGTGTGTGTGGGTGTGTGTGAGAGAGATATGTTTGTGCACGGTCGGGGGGGGGGGGGGGTGTATTAATGTCTCTGCCGTTAATTTTCTTCCCTAAACGAATGACTCCACCCCTTTCCCTCGGTTTTCCCAGTGCAACGCCAGTACCAAACAGGATCTGTAAGAGAGGAAAGATAGGAAATAACCTTAATCTTGTAAAAAAAAAACATATATTGGAAACAACAAGTTGCCATCAGAACTGATAATGACGAAGATCAATATTAGCCTAGTAAGAGAGGTGTGAGACAGGGATGTGTAATGTCTCCAGATCTGTTTTTCTGTATAGTGAAAATATTTTCAGAAATGTATAAGATATTAAAGGAATCGTCACTGGAGGAAGAAACGTCAATAACATTAGATATGCAGATGATACAGTATTGATTGCAGACAATGCGCAGGATCTGCAACATTTAGTGGATGCTGTTGTTGCACACATTGAACAACTGGGGTCATAATTAAATTGTAAGAAGACACAGATTATGGATGTCACTAGGAAGAACGAAATACCGCAATGTAATGTACAGGTAAAAGGGAATGTTCCTATACAACTGAATCGGTACAATTATCTCGGAACAATTATAACATCAGATGGGAGATGCCTTGAAGAGATTAGAACAAGACTCGCCATGGCGAAGGTAGCCTTTTGCAAGATGGAGCATTTCCGTGGGGTCTCTGTAGATGGCTGAGAATGTCCCCATGTCGCAAAGAGCAACACTAAAGTCAGCAAGCCTCCCCCTTCCTCCCTCATCTCTGTCTCTGTCTTTGTGTCTGTCTGCCTGTCTCTGTTCTTTTTCTACTGCTGCTGCTTCCTCTTCCTCTACTCTTCCATCCCCTTACACAACCACTACCACCTCCCACCCCCCGGTCGTCCCCCTTTTCTTCTTTCTTCTTGCTATTGTTCTTCCTACTCACCATTCCTCCTCCTCACCCCTCCTCTTCCTCTTCCACCTCACGTTCTTCTTCTTCTTCTTCCTCTTCCTTCTCCTCCTCCTTCGTATAGCTTCAGACATCCTGAATATAAAGAAACCAATAGTCAGCTCAGGGTTATTGACATCTCCATTTTGTTTCTTTCATCTTTCAGCTGATTGTTGATTTCTTGGCAAGATTACGCTCACTAGTTTGCCATTGCTTTCTGAGCGACCGGCTCTCATACCCCTAAGTTACCGACGCGGAGAGAACCGCTACCAATTCTTGCGCACGTCACGTTAATCACGAGAGTATACGGGATTACGGAGAAAGTCATGTAACCCCTAGACCTGGGAGACTGGCGACATCTTCATGCTTTATCATAAAACGGAGCCGGTGTGTAGCAAAACAGCCGTGTTCTACCTGTTGGACCAGCACATCCCAGGAGATCAGCACGTACTTGTAAAAGTTTCTCCGATTGGCCCAAACGTCACGTCACATCAGTTGATTCACGCCAAAGACTAGCATACCGTTTTTGTACATGTTAAGCCGTCACTCCAAACGTCACGTCACATCAGTTGGTCCACTCCAAAGACTGGCATAACGTTTCTGTACATGTTAAGCCGCCACATCCACACTTAACGTCACGTCACATCAGTTGGTTCACCCGAAAACTAGCTTTCCGTTTCTGTACATGTCAAGCCTCCGCCCAAACGTGTGAGAATCTTTTAAACTTATCACTGATGAGATCTGGTTTCTCCTTGTCTTCCACATCCACCTAAGTTGTTTGTAAATCTTTATATTTGACATCAAATTCCAGCTGTCAGGGACGAATGTCAGGGACCTCCCACGTAGCAGAGTTGTCCTCTTATTCCGGTGGACACTCGATCTCCTGTCGACGTCTGTGACTTAGGGGTTAGTGAGGCGCAGTTTCACAGTTTCCCGACACACCTGAGTCGAAGGTTCGAAATCAACAGCGAGCGAATTGGAAAGAGATCACTTTGTGTTGATGTCATTCGTATGAGGCGTCGGCCGTTCAGAAAGAAATGGTAAACTAGCTAGTTACATATCCTTTATAGGGCTTCGCAGTCAACACCAGCATTTTGTACTGTTGTGATCTCTTGGTAAGTTTACGTTCAGTAGTTTGCCATTGCTTTCTGAACGACCGGCACCCATACCATTTCGTAAAAACCCAAGGCACGGCGGTCTGCTGGCAAATCGCCCACAGATGTTTCGAATGCGCGTTTTCGGGATTACGAATCGCATCCGTAACCCTTTTGCCACGGAGCAGGTAATGGCAAACTACTGAACGTAAAATCACTTGTTATATCACAAGCAGCAATAAAATGCTAGGGTTGATAGCACTTCACCTTGGTCTGGTCTCCTGCATTTGTCGCATTCTTGCGCGTTGCCCATCCCCTGCCACTAGTGGGAGGGAGGGGGGGGGGGGGGAGTGCAGTTCGGAGGTTCCTTTCCTCGACTACGGTGATGGCATTTCTCATTCTCTCCAGTACGTTACTGTGGTGTTAGCAAATAGTTTCTCAACGTGAGGTGCAGAAAGATGTAGCAATTAGAGAACCGCTGGGCAAGACGGTGCAAGCCAGTCTCTAACTGTGCTGATCCAGTTTTTCACCCCCCGAGAACTCGCTGACAGGCATAGATCAATTTTCAGATTAAATTCATAACTTTAACATTGTAAAAAGTGTTAAAAATCGGTGCTATCACAGCATACTCAACCACGATAATATGTCAAACACACACGATGTTTAACTAAATAAATAATACTCAACCGCTGTAACCTACAAAGATAGGGAGCAGATAAAGATACCAAAATAAGAATTTAAAAGACAAGAGGAGCTTTTATAGCGCTGGGAAATTTGTGAAAGTCAAAAGAAATAGACTTAACACCAAACTTAGACTTCTAACGTTAATTCAGTACTACTGTGAGTATCTTAACCACGAAGAAATACTAAAACGATTATAAACTACAAACTTTCACTTACTACTTGCTGGTATCTGCGCAAAATAGAAAGGTATAAATGTTATGACTGAGTCACCAAAGTGGAGCTCATGAAGAGAATTAGACAAATAACAATGAATCAAGAGGTGAAGAAAAGACTCTGGAACTGAATAGGACACGCACTGAGAACATCTGAGAATAGGATAACTAGAAAGGCTTTAATGTAGAATCCACAAGACAGCAGAATTAAGTGAAGACGCAAAAACACACAGAGAAATGAAGTAGAGACAGAAATGTATGACACCAGGAGGACATGGATGGAACTGCAAGGGATAGTTAAGGGTCGAGCAACTTGGAGAGAGTTGGTTGAAGGTCCATATTCTAGATCAGAATAAAGGACTAACGAAGAAGAAGAAAAGTTATAACGTGGGAAACACTCTCGCTGTTTAACTAACAAAGCACATCAAGTCGTTATAATATAGGAATCACATAGGATGTTTATCTAACAAAGCACATCCAGTCGTTATAATATAGGAAACACGCTTGATGTTTATTTAACTAACAAAGCACATCCAGTCTTTATAATATAGGAATCACACAGGATGTTCAACTAACAAAGCACAGCCAATTGTTATGATGTATGAATCAGTTTTGATGTTTAAATAACAACAAATACTGAACTGTTTTTATATATGAAACATAATGAATGTAAACTAAATGAAGAATAATCAACCGTTATAATGTAGAGAAAACACTAGCTGTTTAAGTAAACACAGAATATTCAACCGTTATAACATGCGAAACAAATCCAGAGGTATTAGCATGCATAGAAGGCTATTGATCAGTATTAACAGAAGGCAGGCGAAATAAATAGAAATCTGAGAACAGGGCACACTTGGCAACAAACATGTTCAAAGTAGCAATTGTTGTTGTTGTTGCTGCTATCGTTGTTTTAACTGCCTTATTCCAGTTGTTCACTTGTGTACGACATGAAGAATTTGGGAGTGGGTTGCAGGTAGTTCACTCATTTCCATAACGGCATGGTATAACTATCAGCACATCAATTAGTACGGTCTTTTAGAGAACGTAAGATATGAAGAAACATGATCTCCCACGCCAGGTGGCAGGGTGCTTGTTGATGATCATCATATCCCGTGATTTATCGATATTTCTTGTTGTTGTCAATATGCAGAAAAGATCTACATATTAATAAATCGTAGTTATTGATATCGTTATGGTTGATGGTGGAAATCATCGACATACTATAGAACAGAACATATGGCTTGAATCACATAAATATATAAACGTTTGTGTACTAAGTGATTCAATGAGCATGGTCCGAAAGGTTGAGGCGGATTCTGTATGTGGACAGTGGATGAATCACTGCGAAGGTCTGTTGTACATAGAGTTAGTTACCTTCGCCTTCGTTCTGGGACATGCGGGATTGAGGGAAATGAACGAGCTGATAAACTTGCTGGATGTGCATCACTTGCAGATGGCCAGCCCATGGATCGTGGTGCTGTCATTAACGTCCTTAGAGAGATGTCGAGAGCGGAGGGTTTTGACGCCACTGAACCCATGTCGTTGCCCAGAATATTCTGGGAGAGACAATCTTGCCAGTTGTCACAAAGTTCTCCAGTTTATTCTTCTCATAAGGTGCCCAAAAAATTTTGACAGTCGACGTCTAATTTCTCTAATCAGTTAACGGATTTCATTTGTTTCTTGAAAGGGAATGCTTATTTGTGTTTCTGTCTGTCCATAGTATTCTTTGAATTTTCTCTCAAAAACCACATTTCGGCTGCCATCATATGTTATTTGCCATTAGATGATTTGTCTTTATGGTATATATATATTGCTTTCACATGTTAGTTGGTTAGTTAGTTAGTTAGTTAGTTAGTTAGCTAGCTAGTTATTTAGTTAGCTAGCTAGTCAGTCAGTCAGTCAGTCAGTCAGTCAGTCAGTCAGTCAGTCAGTTAGTTAGTTAGTTAGTTAGTTAGTTAGTTAGTATATCATCCTTGCACTTCGGACAAGTCCACGGATGCTCAGAACCCCCCCCCCCCCCCTCTCTCTCTCTCTCTCTCTCTCTCTCTCTCTCTCCTCTCTCTCTCTCTCTCTCTCTCTCTCTCTCTCTTCCACCCTCCATCTCCCAAATTAACAAAACTAGACGGTGGAAATAGTCATCTTTACCTGAAGACAATCGCAAGGGAATCCGATTTACAAATACAAAGCCACAATAAATCTTTACAAAAACACAATCACAATGAGGTCAGCCTTACAAGAACACGATTAAAAGAAACAGAATGGGCGTTGAGATTTTACCGCCTCTCACTCAACAGACCTGTTACGAATCACGGAATGCACTTTTGTTAAATAATAACAGGAGCATAGTATACACATGCCCTGATCCGCAGGGTAATACCTCAAGCGTCTAGCCTTCTCAGATAATAGCGAAACACCAGAAGGCCCAGCAGACACACTGCGCACATTAAAACTCCACGAAAATCGATCAGGCAGCTGCCCACCTTGGCGATATGTTCAACATTATAAAATCAGACCAAATCGTTAAATTTTGACAGTATGTGTTGTTCTGGTATACACAAATTTGGAAACCGAGCCAGTTCAATAGAGTTCGTGCGCTGTGTTGAGATTTCTCCTGAATGATCAGTGTAGGAGATTAGGGTACTTGGAAAAACAAAGGCAGCAAAAGAGATTGCACACAATACAGAGGGATTTCACTGTTGAGTCATACTGGGAAAATATTTTGCAAAATTCTTGAAAAAAGATTACGAACTACTTTAGAACCCCAGCTAAGCGAAACGCAGCTTGGATTTAGGAAAAACAAAGGATGCACAGACGCCATTTTTGCTCTTAGACAACTTATAGAAAAATCAATTGAATTCAATGAAACACTCTACTTAGCCTTTGTTGACCAAGAAACGGCATTTGATAGGGTAGATAGAAACAAGCTGTGGGAAATCCTTAAACAATATGGAGTGAGTACACATCTAACAAACCTATGTAGAAGTTTATACAACAACAGTGAATGCATAGTGAGAGCAACTGGAGGACACTCAGAACCCTTCACCATAAGATCTGGAGTACGACAAGGTTGTGTCCTGTCCCCTCTCTTGTTCATAACATATATAGACAACATATGTAAAGAAACCAGCCAAGCAGAGACAGCAAGAATACCGCAAATCTAACCATTAGAGAACTCCTGTTTGCGGACGACCAAGCACTATTAGCAAAATCAGAAGCTGAATTACAAGACCACATGAATAGTCTAAACGAAAATGTGTAGGGAACATAACATGAAAATTAGCACAAGCAAAACAGAGGTAATGACTATAACTAAAGACGAACAAACAGCAACAATTCACCTAAACGAACATCCCTTGAAACAAGTAAAGAGCTTCAAGTACCTAGGAAGTATAATATCATCAAATGGCAGATCAGAAGACGAGATCGAAAATAGGTGCAATAAGGCAAATCAACTCATTGGACAAATGGCACCAATACTAAAGAACAAACATGTATCAATAACTACTAAGAAAGCACTTTACAACACAATCTTCCTACCAACTCTGTGCTACCAATGCCAAACCTGGACAATGACAGAAAAAGAGAAAAGAAAAATCACAACAACAGAAATGAGGTTCCTGAGAAGAATACTCAACGTATCAAGAAGAGATAAGATCAGAAATGAAGAAATCAGGACTAAAGTGGGGGTTAAAGCTGCTCTAGATTTTATTAGAAAGCAGCAAGTCAAATGGTTTGGCCATGCAAGTAGGCTACCAGTCAACAGCATGCCACAACAAGCAGTGATGTACAGACCAGATGGAAACAGAGGAAGAGGCCGACCACGTAAACGTTGGACGGAGGGAATAACAGAATCCATGGGAATGTCGATATACGAAGCCCATAAACGGGCACTCTCACGAAGTTTATACTTCACCTCGACACCGCAAGGTACAAGAGGAACATGATGAGATGAGATGAGAGGGAGATATCCGTGTGCGATAAATGCGATCAAATGAAACCAAATCAAATTTTATGTTTACAGTTTACATTGCTACAGTATTACAGTGCAGTGTTAAGAAAAGCTTCTGGTGTGTGCAGTAACATTCTTCTTCTTTTTCTTTCCTTTTCTTCTGCTTCTAGCTCTTCCTTTCATCTGGTAATGATACACTGGGTCCTGGACCAACTCACGCCGAGCCCTGTGTAGACTTGTCCATGAATGCACGAATGATGTGGTCGGGGCTCTTTCGGATCGTGTATACAGAGGCAGAAGAATCAGACAGACCATCATGGCCCAGGTGAGAATGGTGCAGCAGGAGTGAACGGAGGATCTGGCCGACACTTAAAACTCCGAGCAGAGGCCAGACGGACACACAAGCAGTCTGCTACTAGTACCTTATTGGGACTCTTCGCTGGCTGTTGAAGATTAATGCGGAGCACATATGGTAATGTCTCGTGTGCTGTGATGTCGGTTCTTGACTCAACTCTGTACGGATTTTGCAGCTGAAATTCTTTTCCGATTTGATTATACCTTTATATCTACCCCGTTCAACCTCAAAGAGAAGCTATATTAGGGTCCATCCCTGGCTCAGATTAATAATCATGTGACCGAGTTATCCACAAAGAGGATATTAATGTGAAGATGATTGTTGTCCAAAGAGAGTAATGATGTGGAAATAAAGAATATAGCTTAAGTTTTCTATAAGATGTTTTTATATTGACTTTCATCGTGTGCAATTCTACTGCTCTATTTTTATACAGCTTTATATTGGCTCTTTAGAGACTGCTCGCTTTACTGGCAGTCTATTTTAATCATATTATACAAAGATTATGAAACAGGATGTAAATTTGGTGGGTCAAGGTCCTTGGAGAACATGCAAATGTCAAGCGTTCACTGGTAACTCTAGCTTTCAATTTTTATGTTGTTTAGTGCGTCATTTAGTCTCTATTTCTTTCTCTTTAATCTATGGTTGTTTAGTGCGTCATTTAGTCTCTATTTCTTTCTCTTCAATCTATGAGTGGCCAAATAATACAAGTGTAGTTTATTTATGAACAGACCAAGACAACAAGTTTCTGTAATCTAATTTAAACAAATCAACAATACAACTTTTGAATACAATAAAAGATTGTCTAAGGCAGAGACTTTCACCTGGAGTGAGACGTGTCAGATGCATAACAGTATATCGTGTTGCGCCTGATGTGGTTAAACAATTATTTTACATTTACCAAACTCCACTTAACGTGGAAGTTTTGTGAGTTTTTATGAGTTTATACTAAACAAAATATATGGCTCCCAAAACAAAATGTATACCTCAATGCAATTAAGACAACAATAATTACAACTGGGAAAACAAATGTAACAAGAGATTATTTGTCAATGTTGAGAAATTATAGGAAATGAACGGGTTGAGTCAAGAACCGACATCACGGGCAATCACGGCACTTTGTACATTTCCCATATGGGCTCCTTTCTCGTCTACAACAGCCGGCGAAGAGTCCCAATGCTAGTAGTAAAAGTACCACTAGTTGTCTGATTATGTGTCCGTCTATCTTTTTCTCGGAGTTTCGTGTGTTGGTCAGATGCTCTGGTCACTCCCTGCAGCACCATTCTCTCCAGGCCCTGATGATCTAACTGTTCTTCCGCTCTTACACAGAGTCCATGGGAATCTCGGTATATGAAGTCCATAAACGGACACACTCTGCCGCTGTTTATGCTTCACCTCGACACCGCAAGGTACAAGAGGAACAAGGTGAGATGAGACACCACAACCACAGTAGGGCTGGTAGACCTGACCAGAGGTTACTGGAGAAGGAACAATCTCAGGGTAGAGGGACCATCCATCATGTGCCATGCCGATAAGCGTGGTCGGTCATGTTCTGCCATCTCACTCGATCACCAGAGTCGTGAATCAGCTCCGTGCTCCTGTCTCCACCATGCCACGTGGCCAAACCATCCAGGTATTTACTTCTCGGTCTTTCCCTTGGTCTCTTCCCTTCGATCTTGCCAGCTGTCACCAAGTTCTCCAAGTCATTTCTTCTCATAACATGTCCAAAAATTTTTGATTGTCTACGTCTAATTTCTCTAATCAGTTTGCGATCTTCATTTGTTTCTTGAAGGACTTGTCAATTGGTTTTTCTGTCTGTCCATGGTATTCTTTACATTTTCCTCAGAAACCACATTTCCACAGCCATCAGATGTTGTTCAGCTTGAATGCTCATTTTCCACGCTTCACATCCATACAAAAGTACAGGTTCTATGTAGCACTTCAACACTCTTTTTCTCGTTTCAGTTGATATATTTGTATTGGTCAGTATGTTTTTTATCTTGCAAAAAGCTACCTTCACAATGGCAATTCTTATTCTAATCTCTTCAATGCATCTCCCATCAGATGTTATGATTGTTCCGAGATAACTGTATCGATTCACTTGCTTAAGAATATGCCCATTTACTCGTATATCACATTGTAGTATTTCCTTCTTCCCAGTGACGACCATATTCTGTGTCTTCTTACTATTCTGTTCTAACCCTTAGGGTACCTTATCCAAAAATAAACCGTCACAACCTTTGACCGTTCGTCTACATAGCACGGTGTAAGGTTACCTTGTACGCCTAGTATATTCTAGAATTGTAGGCGGTGATTTAAGGTGGTGTCAAGAGAAAAATTATTTGCTGTAAAATTGACACCGCAGTAAGCCAAAGTACAGGGCTTGGTAAAGTATGTATTTCACAACTGCGTTGAATTGCGGGTTCAGCCCCTATACCGGTCAGTTGGACTAAAATGTTGACTTCTCGTCTTTGACTTGGGGACGTAAATTACAAGTACCTCAGAAGCTGGAGTTGGTTCGCCTGATGGTGAGGGACACTGGTAATATGGAAAGCTAATCCATATGCAAAAATTAGTCCCGTGCACTAGACGTGGTAGCATGTGTATGAACTACGCTAGAGTTTAAAGAGATTTAACGGGCCAAAATCAACACCATCATGTGCCATGCCAGGCGACGTAGGTTATCCTGTTCTCACCAACCATTCGATGTGTGTTTGTGATAATTTCGAATGTTGTGAATATCTTGAGCGTTCCGCGTAACTAACAATCATTGCCTTGAAGAGGGTAATAAAAGTACCGCGTTCAAAGCAGACAGCCATGCGCTGGTTTTAATAATATGGTATGAGTGCCGGTAGTTCAGAAAGCAAAGGCAAATTACTTAGGGTAAACTTGCCAAGAAATCAAAAACAGCCAAAAATGCTGCTGAGGTTGATTGCGACGTGCTGTAAAGGAATCCAATTAAGAACTGTATGCACAACAATAAACAATGTTAATGAGGATGACGGCTCTACGTCAGTGTATACACAACTTTCATTCATTCATTCAGTATCATGTCCTTTGCAGAACCTCGCTCACATAACAACCTTCCGGAAAACCTCTCGATCATAAGCATGATGTCCCGCGTCCGATACACTCATCTGGAGATCATCCGCCACATCCTGCACCCATCTTCTCTTTGGCCTTCCTCTTCCTCTCTTCCAAGGCATATACCCCTCCATTCTTGTTCTCTCCTAACTTTCGTGACATTGTAAGTGACCAAAATATTTCCAATTTTCTTTGTTTTATCGTCTTTAATAGCCAACCTTCTTCAATATTCAGCTCTTGAAGTATTGATGCATTTGTTATTTTCTTTATCCAAGATATTCTTACAACCCTCTATAACATTTATATGCGCTGTTCAGCTTGTTTAGTAAGTGTCCAGGTCTCACAGGCGTATGTTGTAATGAGAAAGATGCATGCTCTTAAACATCTAATTTGTGTGGTTCCATCTGTCCCACTTCACACGAAAGAGAAAAACAGCGTTCTTTTGTTAGATCATGAAAAGAGAGGCACTGTAGAACATCGTCAAGACTGGAAAGATCTACAGTAAAATATACAGGGCCAAAGCGAGAAACGTGATGCTTTTCGTCTTCGTTCCTGGACATGCGGAAGTTGAGGGAAATGAACGAGCTGATAAACTTGCTGGCTCTGCATCCTCTGCAGATGGTCAGTGCATGGGTCTTGCCGAAGTTATTAATACCATTAGAGAGATGTCGAGAACGAGGACTCTGACGGCAATGAATCCATATCGTTGTCTAGAGTGAGAGAATAGGGAGTGAGAAGATGGCACGGCCAGACACGAGAGGCACATCGGGGTAATGAGGGGCCTCGTCAACCAACACAGAAATAGCACTATTAACTACCCGACGCTGATGTGTATGTGTGTGTGTGTGTGTGTGTGTGCGTGTGTTTTGTGTTTGTCTTGTGTGTGTGTATTGTGAGTGTGTATGTCTTGTGTGTGTATGTATCTTGTGTGTGTCTTGTGTGTGTGTTTGTGTGTCTTGTATGTGTGCGTGTGTGCGTGGGTGTGTGTGGTTGTGGGTGAGTGGGTGTGTGTGTGTATGTGTTGGCAATGGGGGAAATTGTATAACAAAGTGCTCTAGCTGATATGTATGTGCAGTGCTTGTTCTGGGCCGTTAGCCGTCTGCGTACTACAAGGGTTTTGGTCGCCGATGCCAAAGAGAGTCGAGTACAAGTAAATGTGCTATTCGATTTCTAACCTAACCCACAGCATGGTAGGGTCGTTGGGGATTTGGCCGCCTGAGTGCATGTGCGCCCTGCACACTCGCCAGAACCGGTAATGTGTCTATCTTTAAGTTTATCCTGTTATATCTATTCGTGATCACAATCTACTCGATTTCATATTTTACTTTATTTTGTTTTATTCCTGGCCAGTATAAATAATTGGCGAAATTCACAGCTCTCTAGACACAACAGTCTATTGGAGTCAGAGCTCTTCAGGCACCAACATATGGCGGGTATCAAACCTCTCCAAACACAAGAGCTCTCCAAATACAAAGGCCTGGAAAAGTTACAAGCCTCTCCAGGTACCTTGGGCTGACTGTGAAATAGGCTCTCACGGCACCACAATCAGACCAAAAGCATTGCCCTCCAGACACCAGACTCTGGTAGAGTCAGAAGCTTTCCTGGCACAAAACTCTGACCAAACGAAAGCTCTTCGGGCGTAAAATTCTGGCCTAGAGCAAAACTATCCAGGCGTCAAAATGTCGCGGCAACCAAAACTCTCAAGGCACAACGATCTATTAGAGGTTAAAGCTTTTAAAGCTCTTCAGGCTTTTATGTGGGATCCACATTAAAGCTCTCCGGGTATAGAAGTAAGGCCTAAATCAAAGCTCTCCAGAATCAAAAAAGTCTGGCTGAGACCACAGCGCTAGAGGAGTTAAAAAACATCCGGGCACAAAAGTTTGGTGGGGTTAAAAACCATTCAGGCACAAAAGTCTGGTTGAAATACAAACCATTCAGGCACATAAGTCTGGTGGAGATAAAAACCATTCAGGCACAAAAGTCTGGTTGAAATAAAAACCACCCAGGCACAAAAGTCTGGTTGAAATAAAAACCATCCAGGCACACAAGTCTGGTTTAAATAAAAACCACCCAAAAAATCATTTATCACACAAGTCTGGTGGAGATAAAAAATCATTTAGGCACAAAAGTCTGATGGAATTAACCACCATCGGGACACACAGGTCTGGTGCAGATAAACATTGTCCAAACACAAAGTATGGTGCAGATAAACACCATTCAGGCACACAAGTCTGGTGGAATTAAAAACCATTCAGACACACAAGTCTGGTGGAAATAAAAACCATCCAGGCACACAAGTCTGGTGGAAATAAAAACCATTCAGGCACACAAGGCTGGTGGATAATATAACCACTCAGGCACGCAAAGTATGGCGCAAAAAGTCTTTTCCCTAATCCCTTACATTGTATTTCGCGTAATCCAAAAATGTTCATATGATATATTACATTTATCCCACCACTCGTGCTGTTTCCTCCATTCATACTTAGTTCCAACACTCCGGTTCATACCTAGTTCCAACACTCCGGTTCATACCTAGTTCCAACATTCCGGGTACCAATTCTGTCTAATGTTCCCAGGTGAAAGGATGTAAGTCAGTCAGCAAGGCTCCTTACTACTTTCTCCACATCCAGTCTTACGTCTGCTAGGATATGACCTCCCGTTCTTAGAAGTTGGCTGTTTTGTTTTCTTTAGACTTGTTTATGGTTGATGTGATGTTATAGCTAGAGTTTTGTATCGAATAGTGTAACCAGTCCCACGCTAATCCTCCGTAGTAGTTTCTTATGACATGTGTGATAGCGTTAGTGTTACTATTCATTGTTTCCTTATATGTTACGGTAAGACGGGGGAGGTTAGTGTTACTATTCATTGTTTCCTTATATGTTACGGTAAGACAGGGGAGGTTAGTGTTACTATTCATTGTTTCCTTATATGTTACGGTAAGACGGGGGAGGTTAGTGTTACTATTCATTGTTTACTTATATGTTACGGTAAGACGGGGGAGGTTAGTGTTACTATTCATTGTTTCCTTATATGTTACGGTAAGACAGGGGAGGTTAGTGTTACTATTCATTGTTTCCTTATATGTTACGGTAAGACGGGGGAGGTTAGTGTTACTATTCATTGTTTCCTTATATGTTACGGTAAGACAGGGGAGGTTAGTGTTACTATTCATTGTTTCCTTATATGTTACGGTAAGACAGGGGAGGTTAGTGTTACTATTCATTGTTTCCTTATATGTTACGGTAAGACAGGGGAGGTTAGTGTTACTATTCATTGTTTTCTTATATGTTACGGTAAGACAGGGGAGGTTAGTGTTACTATTCATTGTTTTCTTATATGTTACGGTAAGACAGGGGAGGTTAGTGTTACTATTCATTGTTTCCTTATATGTTACGGTAAGACAGGGGAGGTTAGTATTACTATTCATTGTTTCCTTATATGTTACGGTAAGACAGGGGAGTTTAGTGTTACAATTCATTGTTTCCTTATATGTTACAGTAAGACAGGGGAGGTTAGTGTTACTATTCATTGTTTCATTATATGTTACGGTAAGACGGGGGAGGTTAGTATTACTATTTATTGTCTCCTTATATGTTACGGTAAGACGGGGGAGGGAGGACAAATATTGTCTTCTGATACTGTATGGAAGTCTCATAGTTAGTGTGTTTAATCTTAGTTCTGTTGACGTCATGGCAAGCGCAAGCAAGTTGGGAAATTAATTTTTCTTCCTCTTCCTTGTTGGTTCTGGGGGAAAAATAAAACTTTTGGTGCGCTGTGTAAGTTTATAGCGAGGCTGTGATGTTTATACTTTTCGCTTCAGAAATTTGACTTGAGCATACAATTATTGGTTCATCTTCCTGGTTCGATCCTTACATCCTAACTGCTTTGGTAGGACCGAAGTAATACAGTCAGTCCCAAGGGCCACACTGTAGGGGTCTTGGTCAGTCCTGCTTCTTTGCCTCAGGTGTCTCTGGCATGTTACCTTGACTGACGATAATGTTACGTTGTGCTTCAAAAATACTACGCATCCTGGGCTGAATTGTAAAGACCAGGTTTTGCCCATGCAGCATGATCTCTCTCACGGCCTGTCTAGTTTACTCTAGCCAGGGAAAGCTGACACTAATACATCTGGAACTCTGGAACAAGACAAGCTGCAGAATCTGCCGGATCAACAAAGCAATTCTCTAACTGTTTGTCTGTCAGAATTCCGGCCCTAGACTAGTTGCCGACCACGGGCCCGTCTGCCCTGTCTTGACATGATTGATTGATTGATTGATTTAGGAACCGACATCACAGCATTCGGGACATTCCCATAAGCGCTCCGTCCCCATCCTCAGCAGCCAGCGAAGAGTTCCAACACTAGTTCCAGTAGAAAATCTGATTATATGTCCGTCTCGCCTTTCCTCTGAGCGTCGAGCGTCGGCCAGATCCCCTCGTCACTCCTCGCTGTCTCATTCTTACCAGACTATGGTGATCCATTTGCTTCTCCGAGGTGTACACGTGCTCCCACAAGGCCGCAACCACGTCTGCCCCGTCATGCATCAATACTCTACCAAGTTTTGCCGAGCCAGCCAATCTGTCCGCCTGTTCATTCCCCAGCACACCGGCATGCCCAGGAGAAAAGATCCAGGTGATGCTTGCTACCCGTGACCTCCGAAGCGAAGCAAGCCACTCTGCACGAAGCCTGCCTGTTCCCACCCTTCTCAGCATGCTTTCTGAGTCAGTTACAATCACAATGTGTGTATGTATCGTGTTTTCTATCCAGCGGAAAGCTGCACTGACCGCCTCCACCTCCATTCTTAAGCTAGATGTAGTGTCATCATACGCCAGGCTCTCCTGCACCAAACGCCGACTATTAGTTTTTGCCAAGAACCCCCAGGCACTTCTCCTACCTCTCAACACCGACCCATCCGTGTAGATAATCACATCACCCGGGCGAGAATTATCCTGAATTAGTTGCTGAATTTCCACTTCCGTGGCCCCTGCTGGCCACTCCCTGCACTCCCGGCTCAATGTGATTATAACTCTGCACAAGTCTGACTGCACGGCTGGCACTCTGACCCACTCCTCTCCTCGCCTGATGTTCTCCAAGGGGCACACCTGTCTGATCGTATCCTCCGCCTGAGCCATCCATGATTTCCCTCTTATCAGTCTCTGACCCTTAACTACGTCCAGCGCCTCATGCAACGGGTGATCCGTGTCTGCAGCTACTCTGAGGTACGCCTTCGCTTGCATCACCTTGTGCCTACCAGCAACAGTAGGCAGACCAAGGATGTAACACATTTAGTCTTTAGGTTGCATTTCCCCGCACCAGGATGAGGCTTGTTTGTATCTTCCCAGTTGTGCTCCACCGCCGGAAGCCGTTGGCACAATGTTGAGTGTTGGGTTTGGTGAACGCCGCCCAACATTCGATGCTAACAGAAAGCAGTTAGTACCTCTTCTATTATACGGTAGCTCAATCACATCTAAGACTCGACTTACTGCCCCTGATATTACTAGTCAAGCTATTGGTCATTGAATGCGTTCATAACCTTTTCTGCCTCTAAGTTCCTAGAACATTTCTAATTAAGGAACGTTATTATCTCTTTTGGCCATTCTCTATTTCTTCGCGTATCTCGCCTTGAGCAGACATTTTCTTTGACGACTCCCAAATCCTCTCTTCTATCTTATATTTTGATCAATTTCACGTTGCTTACGTTGCCTAGCTGTTTAGTTATGAACCTCTGTTTTCCCTCTCGCTTGCATATTAATTTTTATTTGCCCAAATAATGAGAAGCGGGCGCCCTAGCGCAGTTGATGCCATACTGCACTGTATATGTCTTTAGCGGGGTGGACACCTGGGCTAATTGCTGACCATTTTGGGGCCACCCAACATGGCCACCTATACATCCTTGCTCTCTTGGGCCTACAAAATATGATGTCGCTTTCACATCCTGACCATTAGCAGGAAATTGCTTCCGGACACTGTATACCATATCATCAATACAATCATTGATATGGTGAAATGTGATCAGTGTTGCTGTCAGCGCCAGCAATTGTCTTCACATTTACACGGGTTCTACGAATATTTTGGATACAGAAAAGAACATATGCATCCAAACAAGCGCTGAATATTCAAGATGGGTGGCTACTAAAGACGATAAAACACGGATAATTGAAATACTTTGGTCACTTGAAACGTCATGAAAGTTTGGAGAGAACAGTCCTGGAGGGGTATATGCCCAGGAAGATAAGAAGAGGAAGGCCAAAGAGAAGATGGGTGCAGGATGTGGCAGATGATCTCCAGATGGGTGTATCGGACGCGGGACATCTTGCTTATGACCGAGAAGTTTTCCGAGCGGTTGTTATGCGAGCGAAGTGTTGCAATGGACGTGCTACTGAATGAATGAATGAATGAATGAATGAATTAATTAATTACTTTTGCCGAATTTGAGTTCGTTTTAAGGTATTACACTGTCTGTGTTTATTGTTATTATCTTTCACTTGCTCGCAGGAGTTACAGAACCTAACTGTTTTTATTTTTTTTTATCTCGTCTTTTTTTTTAAAATTTTGGTCAGCGTATACTAAACGTAGAAATGATGCTGGGTGGATTGCGACGGTGGCATGGAGGAATATCAACGACAGAGTTGATCCAGAAAACCAAGGACAGAGATCTGTAGAGAGTCATGAACGCCTACGCCAGTCGGCACGGCACTTGATGATGATGATACTAAACTATCTGGCTACCCCCATCTCTTCTGACAACTTCCTTTCTATTTATATTTATGCAACACTCGTAACGCCCGATTTTTTGTATTCGTGAAATTATTTAATGACCAAATTAACTATTTTTTGTTCACATCCTGCTGGGATTTAGACTTGAAGGAGTGGGGACGTGAGAGATTTATATCCACGGATGTTCTTTATCAATTCTCTTATCGGAGGTTGGCAAGGTCAAAAGGACAAGAGCGCTCGTTCTTAAACTGCCTGTGCTCTGATGGTAGGGTAGCGGGTTCAACCCGGGAAGTAACTTATCCAGAAAGATTAACGCGGTCAATACACACCCTACAAGTTGGATGTTTCTGTCGAAAGGCCTAAATATCGCAGCTCTGCTGTAAACTGGCACAATGCAGTTACGTCCAAAACAGGAATTTCTCATGAACGACAAAGACGAGGAGGAAGTTGGACTAACAGATTGACTTCTCGTCCTTGACTTGTCGGGGTGTGTTCGCCTGATGGCGAGGGACACTGGTAATAGGGAAAGCTATTTCACATTCAAGCATCAGTCCAGTGCACTGCCCGTAATAGCAACTGCTAGAAGTAATTGCACGTAGGTGGGCTAAACTCAAGTTTAAAGCAAAAGAACAAAATAAAACATAAACAAACAAACAACAACAACAAATTGCTTCCAAATTGACGTGGACAAGGCCTTAGGTTGGTACCAGAATACGATCATCGTTGCCTGTAGTGGGTTGTGCTCAATGTTTTAATCTCAAATCCCGGGGGGGGGGGGGGGGGGGGGGGGGGAGAACCAAATAAATCAACTGCAAAAGAATTTCTTTATGAACATTTTCTTTATAAAAAAATCATGGATAATTTTTTTTTAAAGTTGCATATCCTTTACAGGACGTTGCAGTCAACACCAGCATTTTACTACCGTTGCTGATGTTTTGGCAAGTTTTACGTTCAGTAGTTTGCCATTGTCAGTCTCCCTGGCGAAGGAGTTAAGGACGCTGTTCGTAATCCCGTATACCCACGTACGAAACACAGCTGCGCAAGATTCGGCAGCGGATCGCGTCGCGTTGGATTATTACGGAAAGGTATGTGAGCTGGTCGTTCAGAAAGCAATGGGAAACTACTGAACGTAAAACTTGCCAAGACAGCAACAGCAGCTGAATAATGCTGGTGTTAACTGCAATGTCCTGTAAATAGGATATGCAAAATGTTGCCATTGCTTTCTGAACGACCGGCTCCCATACCAACACGTTAAAACCAGCGAGATAAGGTCTGCTGCCAAATCGGTCACCGCTGTGTTTTAAACGCGGGTAAGCGGCATTACGAATCGCGTCATCGCCTCGGACAATTTACGACACCCCTGTTATCTTTGACAAAGACCTGAATTTAAGGCGGATTCTGTAAGTTTTTGAACTCAATTATCAGTAAGTACTCTAAGCTGCTATAGCACTCGGCTAGATTAAGATAACAGGTAGAGACTCAAGTCATACTTCATCATTGATTACCTGTCGTTTAAAATATTGAGTGAAAACATAATACGGTGTCCACAACCGTATAAAAGTTAAGTCAGACAGACTCATAAACATGACAGAGAGGACGGATTTGTGGACGTGGCTTTGTGAAACCGTGTTTTGTTTATTTACTGGTTATAATTTTAAACTGTTTCCTTTATAACTGTTGATAAAATTGATATGGTATTGGGGGAGGGGATATGGGAGTGGCTTTAATATCTATCTATCTATCTATCTATCTATCTATCTATCTATCTATCTATCTATCTATCTATCTATCTATCTATCTATCTATCTATCTGTCTAACTATCTATCTATCTATCTATCTATCTATCTATCTATCTATCTATCTGCCCGTCCGTCCGCCCGCCTCATGCGCTTTCAGCAACGAATGTGAGTACTTAGGCTGGAAAAAAGACGTCAATGTGCTAGATGACGTGGACACTTTGATTCGGTTTCTATATCTCTCACTGTCAACATGGCGCTCCAAGTCAGTAGTTCCTTTGTTGGCAACGGACAAGTAACTATCGCAAATCGTACACTTTGCCTAATTCTCGTTGCGTACTTATTTTTCATAGTTTTGGAGAATTTGCATTTTCTCTTTGTAGAAGCCATTTTCATAAACGTAGACGGCAAAAATTGCAAATTTAAAAAACAATTTTAAGTGGCGTCTCTGCTACCGGAACCGGAAATAACATTAACATTTTGACCATAGAGACTACAGCATTGTTAATGCTGCAGAATAGAGCAACAGTTAGATTCAAATTATACAAATAATTGGTGTTTCACATTTGGTATAAATAGGAAAATTAAATAAATATTATTAAATTAAGCAATGGGTTTTAATAAAGAATGTAAACACACGGTAGAGTGTAGATACATTGTAAGTTGTAACAACAATACATAAAAAATGATAACATAAAATATTTAAAAAGCTGGACATTTTAAAGGTTTTTAGCTTTGCCTACCGGACGGAGGACATTGGGCTAAAAAGGAGGACATGTCCTCTCTTTCCCGGACGTCTGGCAACCCTACCTCTACCACTCAGTCTCTTTGTGTCTTTCTCTGTATCTGTGTGTCACTCTCCCTCCCTCTCTCTATGTATCTTTCTCTACCGTGTTTTTCTCTCTCTCATCTCTCTCACTCCTGGCCTCTCTATCTTTCTCGTACTCTATTTTCTCTCATTTCCTAGTCGTCTTCCCATTTCTCTCCTCTGTCGATGTCTCTCCCTCTCCCCCCTATCTACACTCTCCTCTAAGAGGAAAGATGGAGAGAGGCACCATCTTTTCTGTTGCTCCTCTCTCTTCTTACTTCCTTGATCCTTCTCTCTCTTTTTCTGTCTCTCTCAATCTCTCCCTACTGTCTCATATTTCTCAGTCTCTCTCCTCTGTCTCATATCTCTGTCTGTCTTTCTCTCTATCTCTCTCGTTTTCTTGATCTCCTTCTAAATCTCTCTCTCTCTCTCTCTCTCTCTCGCTCTCTCTTTTCCTCTCTCTTCCTCTCTCTCTCACTTCTTCTCTCTCTCTCTTCCTCTCTCTCTCTCTTCCTCTCTCTCTTCCTCTCTCTCTCTTCCTCTCTCTCTCGCTTCCTCTCTCTCTCTCTCGCTCCCTCTCTCTTCCCCCCCCCTCTCTCTCTCTCTCTCACGATCTCGAGATGTTAGATCGGGGATTTCCCCCCCCCCCTTCCCTAAGTATAAACCGTAGGTTTTCTGACAAGTTTTAAAATGTGAAAACATGGCCACAACTAATATTTATAACATAAAGCGTGAAAGCAAACGGCTCCTAAACAAACGACTCGCTGACGTCACATGTGTGGACGGAAGGACGCGAACGTTACAGTTTCCACGTGGAACACGGATATAGTTCAGTGATTTGCTGGTCTTCAACCCAACTAACGAAGGCTTAGTAATGTCCACAAATGCCGACCTCAGGACGTAAGAAGAGTTCAGAGCAGGGAAAAGTTGAAGTGTTGGGCACACATGTCGCCAGGACTGCGCCGAGTTTGTTCTACATCGGGTACTCTACTTTCACTTTATTCTTCCTAGAATGTATACTCCTGTTGTTTGTCTCCAGTTAGCTCTATCAGTGAGTAAACGGGCAGGAACTTGTTCCACGCCGTGAGCGGTATTAGGTAAATGGTGCTATCTCCATATTTATCCACATGTATATAGACCAATCGGCACTGGCTGTGAGATGCGGTCAATATCACGGCGTTCGCCTTAACTTCCCTGGAAATTTCCTGGTACCCATTTTAGGTTAAGTCAACCTGGCCATCATCATGTGCCATGCCGATAAGCATGGGCGGCCATGTTTTACTATATCAGGCGATCACCAGACTCGTGGATTAGCTCTATGTTGTTGTCTCGACCATACTACATGACCTAGCCATCCAGGTATTTACTTCTCTGCCTTCCCCTTGTTCTTTTCCCTTCAATATTGCCAGTTGTCACCAAAGTCAATTTGGTAGCTAAGGCTAATTTTAAAAACAATTCCCGCCTTGAGGGTGAAACAAACGCACAATCGCCATCCTGAAAGCCATCGTGTTAGTGTTACGCGACCTCCCTACAGCGGTGTAGCCGGATGTCATTCAGTTGCAGGCAAACCGCGGTAGATGATTGGACGCCTTTCTAACCAGATATCTCAATGACCTTACTCTCTGTTGACATTCAGTGCAGGAATGGCGCCCGTGTCGGTGGTAGTGTCCTCATTTCTACTTCCGTCTCTTTAGTCAACGTGGCTGTTCAGGGAGGACAAGAGAATTCTGCAATATATGAACATCAAAGAAAACTGAGACATATTTCAGGGATCAGTGCACGGAGGGAAAATACGGTCGATCTTTTCCTCACGTAGCAAGCGATGAGTGCAAGCATCGAACCCTGGTCCCACCGCGCTCTTGTCAATGTCAACGAAACGCGCTAACCATAATACCAGTTCATAAATAAATAGACAGGTAATAATTGGCGCTCATATAGTAGAAGACAGAAGTAGACAATAGAGGACGCACAAGACAACATAAATAAACACACATATACTGTTTGGCACTCACAGAAGTAGAAGACAGAAGTAGACAATAGAGGACGCTCTAGACCAGTGGTTCTCAACCGGTGGAGAATCCCCCCCCCCCCCCCCACCAGAGGGGAATTTTAGGGATTTCGGGGAGGGGGGGGGTTAAGATTATTTCAAGATCGCGTTAATACAAGAACCGATTACTTGATATTGTTTTTCCCTTCATACTGTACTGTTCTGTACGTCTCACCCTTCTAATATTCAATTTATAAAGTAAGTAGACCCACAAATCATGTTTTATGTGAACGTCTAGACTTGTTTTAGTATGTGCTATTAAATTTAGCGTCCATTATTACATATACTGTGTAGGGGCGGGATGTTTAGGTAGGAAATACGAAAGGGGGGAATGACGTTCTGAAAATATGGTGAAGGGGGGCACGAGCCAAAAAAGTTTGAGAACCACTGCTATAGACAACATAAATAAACACACATGTACTGTTTGGCACTCACCGAAGTAGAAGTAGGAAGTAGAGACTAAAGACACAATAGACTACATAGATAAACACACGCAAGTACTGCTTGGCACTCACAGAAGTAGAAGAAAGAAGTAGACACTAGAGACACAGTAGAAATAGAAATTGTTGCGTATCCCTTACGGGACGTTGCAGTCAATACCAGCATTTTTCAGCTGCTGTTGATGTACTAGGCAAGTGTTACGTTCAGTAGTTTGCCATTGCTTTCTGAACGACACAGTAGACAACATAAATAAACACATACAAGTACTGCTTGGCTCTCACAGAATTAGAAGAAAGAAGTACTTCGAGCTTAACATGAAACGTTCTAATAGCTTAGAATGAACTGTATCGTTAGAGATGCTTCCTGGAAGACGAGGCAGGGATTCACCAAGACGACGGTTCGTACAGGACATTGAAGACATCCTGGGCATGAACGGGCGGACGGACGAACGAATTTTAATTTCATAGGGACACAAACTGTGCCCGCATCCGTTTTTCATTTGGCCCTTCCCAAGCACCCATCTTTCGCACATCAATTATCTGTTGTGTAGGTTACATTCACATACGGAAATAAAATTGTAAAATGAATGTTGTGAGTATAAAAACTGCATATTACCATGTTGTGAGACAGCTAGACATGCAGACACATACACAGACACTCACAGACACTCACACATGCATTAGCACAAACATACAAAACTACATACACGCATTCATATTCATACATACATACATCATTTATATAAACACATACAATTATACATCCACTCCATAACACACAAACATACACTCCCATCCACACATATATCCAATCACAAACACACTCACAAATTCTCACTCATACATACAGCTGATACAAGCACACATACAGTCTGTCTTTCCGTCCGTCCGTCCGTCCGTCTGTCTGTCTGTCTGTCTGTCTGTCTGTCTGTCTGTCTGTCTGTCTGTCTGTCTGTCTGTCTGTCTGTCTCAAGCTCATATTTCCTCATTCATATATAAAGCAAAGCAAATACGCACGTAATCCTTCACACACACACACACACACACACACACACACACACACACACATAATAAACACATACACTCACATAATACATACTCACCAACCCACGCACCCATCTTTGCATCCACACACCCACACACCCATCCACTCACCCATCTACCCACCCATCTAGCCACCCACCCATCCATGAAATACAAGAGGCAGGGGAAGTGTCGAAGGATTGAGAGTCTCAGTGACCGGCTGGGATCAGAACAACGTTACGAAAAAAAGACTAGTTATATCTCATTCTTCATTGATCATCCAATATTCTTTTGTTTTGGATGTAATTGCGTTGTCTGTTTACAGCAGAGCTGCGATATTTGGGCTCTTCGACCGATACATCAGACTTCTTCGACCGATACACCAGACTTCTTCGACCGATACATCAGACTTCTTCGACCGATACATCAGACTTCTTCGACCGATACATCAGACCTCTTCGACCGATACATCAGACTTCTTCGATCGATACATCAGACTTCTTCGACCGATACATCAGACTTCTTCGACCGATACATCAGACTTCTTCGATCGATACATCAGACTTCTTCGACCGATACATCAGACTTCTTCGACCGATACATCAGACTTCTTCGATCGATACATCAGACTTCTTCGACCTATACATCAGACTTCTTCGACCGATATATCAGACTTCTTCGACCGATACATCCGACTTCTTCGACCGATACATCAGACTTCTTCGACCGATACATCAGACTTCTTTGACCGATACATCAGACTTCTTCGACCGATACATCAGACTTCTTCGACCTATACATCAGACTTCTTCGACCGATACATCAGACTTCTTCGACCGATACATCAGACTTCTTCGACCGATACATCAGACTTCTTCGACCGATACATCAGACTTCTTCGGACACTTATTGAAGGGGTTAAGTCTTCCCGGGGTACCAGCTATGTGATGGCGATGTGGCTTGTATTATTACTTTCTAGCCTTTCTACCTGTCACTTCAGACAATGTCTTTACAGACAAGCGGTGGCATTTTCTATTGTAAGTCGATCTGAAAAATAAGCTTAAAATTACTGTACCCAACTCTGACTCCAAATTTACTTCCAAAACTTAATGTGGAAAAAAGTTTTTGAACGAGCCCGCGGAGAGTTGTGCGTTTGGCAAAGCAGTAACCACACGTAGAGTACATGATAGTGTGTTTATTTTACCTACAAATGAAAACAAAACATCTTGCTTTTCTTGGAAGCAAGCACGCGTGTCAGGATGTGCGTAATAGTTATCCTAATCCCCCCCCCCCTCCCACCAAACACTCCTTTGTTCGTTCTAACATTAACATTCCTTTCAACCATTTGATACTCCTGTCTCATATAGCTTGAATCTTTTCAGTTATTCCTTTTTGAAAACAACAAGTTGAATGGTTCGGCCACATAACTAGACTATCAACTGACAGCACACCACAACAAGCAATGATGTACAGACCAAATGGAACCAGACGAAAAGACCGATCATGTAAATTGTAAACGATAGACAGAGGGAATAACAGAGTCCACGGGAATTTCGATATATGAAGCCCATAAGCGGGCATTCCCCCGCTGTTTAATTATGCTTCAACTCGAAACTGCAAGGTACAAGATGAACAAGAGAGACACGATTCCTTTCTGGTGTAAGCATTCCTCTAGGTTAACCCATAGCGGGCCCCTTGGTGTAAGAGCTAGCACGCTATGCTGTCAATGGCATAAGCGACGGAATAATGGTTTCATGCCAGCTCTCGTCGTTCGCTAAGGGATGAATAGATTGTCCGTTTATTTATCCATACACTGAGGCCTATGATAATATGACGGTTCTAGCAATGGGTTCATGCTCCTGAACTTGTTTTATTTGTTTATGAATAATAGTAAATAGTTATTACATAAAATAATAAATAGATATTAATTAATAATAAATAGTTAATTTTATTTATTTCACATACTTGAAATGCCATTTTACTTGTTTACAAATAAAAGTAAATAGTTATTACATAAAATATTAAACAGTAAATATGTATTAAACAATAATAAACAGTTATTTTATTTATTTCACATACTTAAAATGCTTATTTCATTTGTTTTCAGCTTCGTGATACCTTTTTCTCATATATGTATTTTGAAATGCTGCAGTTGTCCTTTCTTTCTGACATGTTTGCATTCTGACCTGCTACCCGCCACCTCTTTCTGACATGTTTGCATTCTGACCTGCCACCCGCCACCTCTTTCTGACATGTTTGCATTCTGACCTGCTACCCGCCACCTCTTTCTGACATGTTTGCATTCTGACCTGCTACCCGCCACCTCTTTCTGACATGTTTGCATTCTGACCTGCTACCCGCCACCTCTTTCTGACATGTTTGCATTCTGACCTGCTACCCGCTACCACTTTCTTGTATAATTTGAATTGTTTTATCAGAGGCCATCACGACCGAATGAAATAGAACGCGTGTTCTTAAACATCTGATGTTCTCATTCCGAGGTAACGGGTTCAATCCCTACACTTGTCAGTTGGTCTAAAATGTTGACTGCTGGTCCTTGACTTAGGGATGTAAATTACAAGTACATCTGCAGTCTGAGTGGGTTCACATGATGGCGAGGGACACTGGTAATATTGAAAGGCTAATCCACACGTAAATATCAGTCTAGAGCCCTTGAAGTAGTAGCACGTTAAAGGACTACGGTTGAATTCAAAGCGAGCGAACGCAAAATAGAAAAGGAATTTCTGTTATCTGTTTTTCGCGATAGGCCTGGTTATTTATTTCTTGGTGAACTAATAAAGAAGTATATCCTAACCAAGTTAATAAATTCTAATATGACAATCATAACATCCGATGAAAGATGTGTGGCAGAGATAAAAGCAGAAAAGACCAAACAAAAACTACATTTCAGAAAATGAAAAGTGTCCTATGAATTAAGTCACTTTTATTGAATGTCATAAATAGAGTACTACTATCACCTTACCGTCTTGACAGACGATAGTTTGTTATATTGTGCTTCAGAAAGGGCATTATACCTCTCTATATCACGAATCATGGGCTGAATTTATAGACCACATGTTGCCCATGCAGCAAGATCCCTCTCTCGGCCTGACAATTTACTTCAGGTGAAAGGTATCAACAATACATCTGGAGCAAGACAAGCTGCAGAAGCCGTCGGTTCGCAAAGCAATGCTCTAACTGTCTGCCTGTGGGAGCTTCGATCCTAGACCAGATGCCGACGAAGGCTTAAAGCCTGGTCTGTCCTGACCATTTATTCTGAAATATAGTACTGACATTTTATATAAAAGCTGTGTTGTTCTATAGCACTGATTCATTTAGTGTGAAGGAACATATTAGGAAGACCTTGGAGATGTGGTTTATGAGAGGTATATTGCAGGTACCTTGGACTGTCAGGTGAATGAACAACGAATGCCTGGGAGCGGCTAATGAAAGTAGAACATTATATACGACCATAGAGGTCAACATTGAGAATGGATAGTGAAAGTAGACCATTATATACAACCATAGAGATCAACATTGGGAAAAGCTAAAGAAAGTAGAACATTATATACAACCATAGATATCAACATTGGGAAAGGATAGAGAAAGTAGAACATTATATACAACCATAGAGATCAACATTGAGAAAGGATAATGAAAGTAGAACATTATATACAACCTGAGAGATCAACGTAGGGAAAGACTAATGAAAGTAGAACATTATATACAACCATAGAGATCAACATTGGGAAAGGCTAATGAAAGTAGAACATTATATACAACCTCCCCGGGAAGGTTAACCCGGTCAACAAATGCCCGCAGAAGTCGGATGTGTCGGCCTAACGGCACAAGAACGCAGCTCTGCTGTAAACTGGCACAACGCAATCACGTCCGGAAAAAAAACTCCGGATGAACGCAGAAGAAGAAGAAGATATACAACCTGAGAGATCAACATTGGGAAAGGATAGTGAAAGTAGAACATTATTTACAACCATAGAGGTCAACATTGGGAAAGGCTAATGAAAGTAGAACATTATATACAACCATCGAGATCAACGTTGGGAAAGGATAATGAAAGTAGAACATTATATACAGCCTGAGAGATCAACATTGGGAAAGACTAATGAAAGTAGAACATTATATACAACCATAGAGATTAACATTGGGAAAGGCTAATGAAAGTAGAACATTATATACAACCATAGAGGTCAACATTGGGAAAGGATAATGAAAGTAGAACATTATATACAACCATAGAGATCAACATTGGGAAAGGATAATGAAAGTAGAACATTATATACAACCATAATGATCAACATTGGGAAAGGCTAGTGAAAGTAGAACATTATATACAACCATAGAGATCAACTTTGCCCAATGGATAAGAGTGCTGGCTCTTAAACTTCCGGTAAGTTGATGCTGAGGTAGCGGGTTCAACCCCTACATCGGTCACTTGGAACAACATGTTGACCTCACGTCCTTGACTTTGGGATGTAAATTACAAGTATTTCAGAAAGTCGGAGTGGGTTCATCTGATGGTGAGGGACACTGACCACTCGCAAAAATCAATTCAATAGTAGGTTGAGTTCACAGAGAAAGAAAATACAACCATAAGGAGACAAGTGTTCGTTTGTGATGCGATGAGATCAGGGGTATTGGAAATTATGACGACCTGACAGATCACCAGCAGAAAAGGCAGAGGCAGGCCGGGAGATGTGATGCTGGTCGGACTGAGCCGGTGCCTTGGAGGAATAGCATCAACGGTGTTGGTCCAGAACATCAGGGGTCGAGGTATATGGAGGTGCAAGCACGTCTGAGCCAGTTGGCAGGGCACTAGATGATGAACTTATTCTGGGGAGTACGCGTGCTTCCAGTGTGCTTCTTTTTTAATGAAAGATGTGTGGTGGGAAGTGAGATGTGTGGTAGGGAGTGAAATGTGTGGTAGGAAGTGAGATGTGTGGTAGGAACTGAGATGTGTGGTAGGAAGTGAGATGTGTGGTAGGAACTGAGATGTGTGGTAGGAACTGAGATGATTGTTAGGAACTGAGACGGTTGGTAGAAATTTAGATGGTTGGTGGGAATTTTCTGTTTTTCCAAGATGTTGCCCTTCGAAAATAAAGTTCGTTCTCTCGTTGGTTCGTTAAAAAGAAATTACCGCGTGCATCATCGGTATGCCCCATTGTGAACTGCTTTCCTGCACACATCTTTATTTGAATGGGAAAAGAACACGTGTTTGCTTGTCTAGAAAACCCCATAAAAGGCTCACTTAATATTGACTGAACGTATTACGTTTATATTATCTTGATTGACGTATTTAAGAGCTCTCCGCAAAGTGGGGAGTGACGCTCGGTTGTGGAAGCTTGGTTAGGAGCAGAAATTGTGCAACACCGGGGTGGTTACACAAGCACAACGATAGTCGGCTGAATAAGCAGGTGTTAAAAATGCCGATCATAACGTGAAAAGTGTTCCTGGAAAAGGTGCGGTAGTTGGGGGAAGGGGACATTTGTAAAAAAAAATTTAAAAAAAAAAAGGGGGGGGGGTGTGAGGGCGATGCGAGATAGAGAGATGCGGATTCATATATACTGGGTCACGGCGTTAATAACTGGGTTGATGGGTTATATTTCTCGTCGTTTATTTTTCCTTTTGGTAACCATTTTACGAGGCAGACATACAAACGGAAATACAGACATATTGGCATTTTTTAATATTGGATTGCATTGCTGAATATTTAGATCTGTCGTCGAACATTTTAAAAAAATACATGTATAAAAAGAAGATATAGTTTGGTGTATATTTTTGTCCCTGCCGTATGGTAGTTCAAAGTAATAAATGCTTGGACTACGAAAAATAAATATAACTTTCTAGGATTTAAGTCATCATCATTTTCATCATCTTCCACTTTTGATGTCAAGCGTCGTGGGAAGGAATAAGTGACGTTCCAGCGCCTGATGGCATAGATCTATCACTACAGATACACATGGAACTATCACAGCACGAGACAGCAGCCATGGAATGAAATTATAAGGAAGCTTTATGATCAGTCTACATATTTCATTAACATCCCTTCTTTCCCCACCCCCCCCCCCCCCAAAAAAAAACAAAATCTTGCCACCGTTTTGACAAATTTTCATCTTTTTGTTATGTTCTGTTACGTTGTTTGTTATGTTTTGTTATGTTGAGTTATTTTCCGTTGCCTTTAACTGCTTAACAACCAGGAAGCCACTATTCAGTGGCGACATTGTCAAGCGTCTGTATGGGGTAATGTCTGCTAATTTATTTATTTCGTTTCGTCCTTGTTATAATTTTAAAATTGTCCTTTCGTGCCGTTGATCGAGTTTTGAAGAGGAACAGTAGTTTACTTGAGATGACTTGATTTGAGTTGGACTAGAGTTACTTATTTGTTTTCTGTAATTGAACAGGGTACATTGCGAATGAGCAGTCCCTTAAACTTACGTACTTTATTTTAATTCACACCCAAAAAAAAAAATAACATCCCTTACAGGGCCTCATTTGCTATTGGTCCAGCAATAACTTCCGGTTAAGTGTTCAGTGGACTGCTGAACAGATCGATGAATGTTTTGTTAGTTTTCGGGCCCGTAGGGCTCTCATTGTCGTCGGATTTTTATTTTGGCCCGTAGGGCTCTCACCGTCGTCGGATTTTTTTTGGGCCCGTGGGACCTTCACTGTCGTCGAAGTACTCCGACGACACTGAGGGCCCAAAAACTAACAAACCACCCATCGATCGGTCCAGCAGTCCACCGAACACTTAACCGGAAGTGATTGCTGGACCTATGTAAATGAGGCCCCGTAAGGGGTGCTTTTTTGTTTGGGGAGAATTAAAAATAAAGTACCTAAACCTATACCCCTGTACACATGTTGAGTGGCTAGAGTGGCGGAACAAACTGACGAACATATCCCAGAAGATGGTCACGTTGCTTTGACATATTTGGGCCGAACATTGACTCTCAGAGGGTAACAGTCACACACAACCTGACAATGCTGCAGGGCAATCTTCACGAGTTCTCAATTGCATCTATAGACATTAAAGTGTTGGGCTTTTCTGTAGACTTCATTAGAACTATAGTGAAGAAAAGGGGGAAGAAAAAGAAAAGGAGGAGGAAGAAAGGAAGAAAAGAAGAAAAAGACAGGAAGAAGAAGATCTGGGGACGGAGACAAGAAGGGACAAACGGAAGAGGGGAAAACGGCAGAGGAGGCAATGAAGAATAATAATAAGAAAAAGAAGAGGAGAAAGAGGGCGAGTAGTAAAAAGTCGTTGAAAATGAAGCCTCAAGAATAAGACGATGGGGAGGAGAAGCAGATGACGAAATTGAAGAAAGTGACGAAGAAGAAGAGAATATAGTGAGAAAACGAAGAAGAAGAAGAAGAGGAAATAAAAGATAACTAACTTTTAAGAACCCTTGTTTACGAACAAGCGCTTTAAGATGTTGTAAATAATCGACTCAACACGGGAGAAAATCACTATAATTTTAGAACCACTGGTTAACGCCTAAGATTCGTTAGTCAAGGGCATTGAGAAATGTCATAGTACGTTTATATGTGTATCGTTTTTTCATTTGTGTAGTGTCACTTTCCTTTACCGAATAAAACAGTACACATGACGCGAGATGAAAACATTTTATATTCAAGGTTTACTACCACATGACTTGCTTTATATTTTGCATTTGAAAGGACTCAGCTAGGATTTACAGAGATTTTTTTAATGATACTACACATACATACACGCAAGTACGCACACGCGCTCACACACACACATACACACACACACACACACACACACACACACACACACACACACATATTTATATATACACATACCCACCCTTCCATCCACCCGTATGTATCCTTAGATCATACAAATGGATTTATGTTCATTTGATATGTGATCGTTCACCCCTTTCAAAGAATGAATAATTAGTGATCATGCACATAGGCAGGTGCGCTCGCACGCACACACGCGCGCGCACACACACGCGCGCACACACACACACACATACACACGCGCCCGTGGTAAGTTGCTGCATGCATACACCGTTGCGTATAGTGTTAGTTGCACGTCTTTCATAGGACGTTACACTCAAGCCTTGGTGTTATTTGCTGTTTGCTATTTACTTGGTAATTTTACGTTCAGCAATTTACCATTGCTGAATTATCTGTCCGTTTAAGAACATTCTTCAACGTTTACTCTGAAAGAGGGACATGGTTGCCCTTGTCATTTCAAGTAAGTTCAGATTTAGTGTATATTTACACCTCTCTCTCTCTCTCTCTCTCTCTCTCTCTCTCTCTCTCTCTCTCTCTCTCTCTCTCTCTCTCTCTCTCTCTCTCTCTCTCTCTCTCTCTCTCTCTCTCTCTCTCGTGTGTGTGTGTGAAAGAAACATATCTGCTGAGACCCCAGTTTTAAAATCTCGTCTATCTTGAGAGAGCAGAAAGACTGGGACTCAGATCCCATTTATCGTGGAAGTCGCGGGACTCAAACCCCCATCTATCCCGAGATGGCAGATAGACTGAAGACTCAACTCCGTGTATCCTGTGAGAGTAGGGAGACCCGGGACTCAAACCTCATATACCCTGAAAGAGTGTAGAAAGACCCGGGACTCAAACCTCATATACCCTGAAAGAGTGTAGAAAGACCCGGGACTCAAACCTCATATACCCTGAAAGAGTGTAGAAAGACCCGGGACTCAAACCTCATATACCCTGAAAGAGTGTAGAAAGACCCGGGACTCAAACCTCATATACCCTGAAAGAGTGTAGAAAGACCCGGGACTCAAACCACATGTATCATGGGAGAGAGTAGAGAGACCCGGGACTCAAATCCCATGTATTCTGAAAGACCCGAAACTCAAAAACTCTATCTATCCTGAAAGAGCAGAGATACAACATAACTCAAACCTCCATCTATCCCGAGAGAGCATATTCAATAGTGTTCCTCCATCTGCCATATTAAGACTGAGACAAAGCCTAGTTACACTAATCATGAGCGATAAGATCTCAATGACTTGTTCCTTTTTTTCCTTACTTGGTTAGCGTCCATGTTTCATTGCCGTATAGTGCTGCGGACCAAATATGTGTAATTACTTTTAAAAAAATAAAACCATGATGTTTATTTTTCTTGTCTCTGAAATGATTCTTGTATACATCTAAGTCACGTGTATTGAAATAATTGAAATATACTTTACAGACAGTTATTTGTTTCTGGTTTCCAAATGTCACGGGGTAAATCACGAAGCTGATTGTTTACGGCGTGCCGTTGATCGATTGAAGTAAACAGTTAAATTAAATGAAACAGCTTCTTCATTAGTTTTCTCTTAACAGCCACGTGCAAATGGACAGGTGTAATTATCTTGTTATTGGATCTCGTCCTGTGTTAGCGTGGGAGGAACAGCACTTTTGTGGAATTGGGGCAAGTCGGTTTAGAATCATGTACTTTACAAACACAGATTCCCTACAAGATCCGGGTGGACAGAAAATGTAGATTAGGATCCTGCGCTGAATCAACACATCTATCTAGCGGTATCAGGAAACTTGAGTTCGTCACAAACACTGTGATTCATTCATCGGGAGCGAAAATGTATTTGCAGTTCTGAGCTCAATCCATACTCAAAAACTGAGAAACAAGATCTATCTGGTAAAATGATGGCGCACATAAACCACTAAGCCACTCCGCTGATCAAGTATATGCGAATAACTAATGTTCATAGCCATACATCAGTATTTCTGACGTGAATATCTATACATTTGATTGGAATGTAAAGGGGCTGGTTTGCCAGTCTCGACGGTTGCAGTGACCAAGACCTCATTTCAGCTCCACGTGGGACATCCTGCACAGACACTTCTCTGACTACTGAAGGCAGGAATGACCATGGTTTGAACTGTGATGAAGCATGTCCAGGGTCCAGACGTTGCACGCCACAAGTCTGCAAGAGTACTTAATGCTGCATTTAATAACCGACATCTCTGCACTCGGGACATTCCCGCGTGTGCTCCAACCTCCTCAGCGAAAGCCACCGAAGAGTTCCCATACCGATTATTCCAAATTCCATTTAATTAAAAGTGCGCCTGGCTTTCCCCTCTGAGCTTTCAGCTTTGAGTGTGGTCCAGACATTACACTTACCATTCTTTCCAGATATGGATACTGCATCTGTTCAGCTGCACCCTCCACTCTGTAAGACTGCCCGAGTCACAGCTATTCTCCCGATGCTGGTAAACAATCAATGCTAACGCCTTGCATCATCCGCTTGAGGGGTCTCGAGCTTGCTGGTAATAAGTGTGCCGCTTCCCGACCGTAACAGAAATATCGGAGACGAAGTCTTCACCAAGTCTTCACCAAATCTTCTAGTGGTTCAAGTTGCACAAGAAGGAACAATTCGCACCGACAACACTGGACAATAACAATAACTGTACCAGAGAGTATTAGATGGACAGGCAAGATGGTATAAAAACTATCCACGTACTATCAACGCAGATACCGAGTACGATCAATACAAAGAATGTTGCTAAGCACCAGCAGTAAACTTCGTTGCTAAGATACGCTTTGGTAAACTTTCCGTTGCTATAACAACACTGTTGCTAAGAGACAGTTATGTTTATCTAATGGGTGACTCAACAAGAAAAGTCTAAACAGGCTTCTGTAGTGATAAGTTTTCTTGTGTGTCCAGTGTTAGACTATGTCACTATACAGTATCCCATGCCTGTTTACGGCAAAACAAGTTAGTTTTCAGCGTATCCTTTACAGGAAGTTGCAGTCAACACCAGCATTCATCGCTGTTGTGACCTCTTGGCAAGTTTACGTTCAGTAGTTTACCATTGCTTTCCTAACAACCGCACCCATACCATTTCGTTTAAAAAAAACAACGCAACGCGGTCTACTGCCAAATCGCGCGCAGCTGTGTTTCGAACGCGAGTATGCGGAATCACTAACTGCGTCCGTAACGCCATCGCCACGGAGCCGGCAAAACATTGTAAACTGGGGCAATTGTAGCAGCGGCGGTGGTGGTGGTGGTGGTTTGGGTGGGGGTGGCGGTGGTGGGGGGAGAAAATATACGTGACACATATATCAAACGTGATGTACATGTAAAACATGACGCGTATATCATACGTGATGTACATATAAAACGTGATGCATTTATCAAACGTGGTGTACGTATAAAACGTGATGCATTTATCAAACGTGGTTTACATATAAAACGTGATGCATTTACCAAACGTGGTGTACATATAAAACGTGATGCATTTACCAAACGTGGTGTACATATAAAACGTGATGCATTTATCAAACGTGGTTTACATATAAAATGTGATGCATTTATCAAACGTGGTGTACATATAAAACGTGATGCATTTATCAAACGTGGTGTACATATAAAACGTGATGCATTTATCAAACGTGGTGTACATATAAAACGTGATGCATTTATCAAGCGTGACGCACATATAAAACATGTCAAATTTTCGCCCTTGTCCAGTACTAGTTCGCTGTTGCATGTTCTTTACAGGAGGTTGCGGTAAACTCCAGTCCCTGGTTGATTTACTTAGACCAGTGGTTCTCAACCTTTTTTGGCCCATGCCCCCCTTTACCATATGTTCAGAATGTCATCCCCCCCCCCCTTTTTCGAATTTCCTCACTATAAATCCCCCCGCACCCTTACACAGTATACTTTAAAATGGAAGCTAAATTTAATAACGTATAACAAGACCGTTTTCTGTGGCTAAGGGCTTGCGAACGCGGTTTGTGAGCCCGTATACCCGGGTTCGAAACACGGCGGTGCTGGTTTTTTCGAAAAAGGTATAGGGGCCGATCGTTCAGAAACCAATGCCAAACTACTGAACGTAACACTTGCCTAGTACATCAACAGCAGCTGAAAATGCTGGTGTTGACCGCAACGTCCCGTAAGGGATACGCAACAAAAAACAAAAAAAACTAGAACAAGTCTAGACATCTACATAAAATGTGATTTGCGGGTCTACTTACGTTATAAAACGAATTTCATTAGGGCGATAAGTACAGAACTGTAAAATTTAGAGGGGAAAACAATATTAAGTAACTGGTGGGAATTTTCCACCGGTTGAGAACCACTGACTTAGACAATTTTGTGATTAGTAGGTTTCCATCAGTTCGCTGTTACTCTCAAATAATTCGTCTTTATCGAAAGATAACGACTTCATTTATTCGACAAATTCCTTTTTCCTACACATCTCATGTCATCTTATTCCTCTTGTACCGTGCGGTATCGAGGTGAAGCGTAAACAGTGAGACGGTGTCCGTTTATGGACATTGACATGGACTCTGTTATTTCCTATGTCCATCGTTTGCAAGGTCAGCCTCTTCTTCTGGTTCCATTTGGTCTGTGTTTCATTGCTTGTCGGAGTGTACTGTCAGTTGCTAACCTGGTTATGCGGACGAACCATTTCACTTGCTGTTTTCTAATGAAATCTAGCGCTATTTGATTTCATCATTTCTGACTTTCTCTCGTCTATTTATCAAAAGTATCAAACACGTGACACCTCTTCTATATAGGGTTAGAATGTGAGACGGCATAGCGTGTCCAAATATGAACCCTTTGAAAATTAGGCTTGTTCGTTCTATTTTTAGAAATATAATATCAGATTGAGGTTGGGAAATGTCAGCGTTAGTGTTTGGATTTTGTAAAGGATCTTGCACACGGGTGTCTGCATACATGCTGCAGTCTCTTTCACCCCTTCACATTAAATTACACAGGGAGAATCACTGCAAACTGCACGAACTCTATAACTCTGGCGTGATTATTTCTTATCTGCTTTGTGACTTTCTCTGTCTAATTGGATCTGTACCATTGGGTCGGGTATTGGATTCACGATAAAGTTGATATGGTCAAGGTCTTTTGGGATCACGTGGGACAACAGATACATCATCATTGCCTAGAGAAAAATGGTGTGGCAGGGAGTGGCCGGATGGTTCTGCCCAACACCCAATACTCCGAGGATAGTCGAGACGGACACATAATCAGAATGCTGCTGATACCATTAGTATTGGGACTCGTCAGTGGTTGTTGAAAATTAGTGCGGAGCGCGTATGGGAATGCCCGGATTGTGTGTTCTTGACTCAACTCAACTCTGCTTTTCCCTATCGAATGTCCTTCTGCTTTTTTAATCTGTGTATTTCGTTGTTTTCGTTTCCTAGCTCCCTTCCTCTGTTCCTAAATGTCCTTCATATTATCATGTCATTTCCTTCACAATTTACCGTTCCCTTCTCCACGTCTAGATTCTGATCGTGCATTTATCATTTCGTTTAATAAATTAGCAGGTTGTGTACCTAACGGTGGTAAATTAAATCTCACACGTGAAGAAAAAACAATCGTGAGTTTTGTGTCTAAGTTCGTGCAAGTACAGATGGCGGATTGGTTATTATTCTTGCCTGTCGGCTAGATTGTTTTATGTTCAAACATCCGTTGAAGCAATTAAAAAAAAAAAATTGACCTGGGTTCACAGGTGGACCCAGATAAACTGTGCTCAAGCAAATGTCCGGGGAGGTGGCCCACGTGATATTGACCACAGCACCCATCACTGCCGATTGGTCCATACAGATATGGGGCTCTGTCATGGAACGGCTGAGAATTCACCTAGCAATACTCCCACAAGTCCAATTCCCCTTTTTCCCGTAAGTCTAAAGCTAGTCGAAGGGAGACAACCGAGGTATTACTGTACCCCACGCAAGGGCGATTGGTGGCCCTTGACTTCTCGACTGTTCGGGTGACGAACCAGATCCGCTAACGCATGCGCAATAACCTTCTTAGAACAAAGAGAGGCTCAGTTGTGATCCGGCCGTGAAAGCAAGCCGTTGTGTTTGAACGACTGTGTTAATTCGTAAATGGGAGAGAGGAAGCCAGTGTCTTGCTGTTTATCAAAGAAAACCGACAGAACGTCCAGTGTTGGGACGGGAGCTCCTCAATTCTGAATACACAGTTTGTCGTAAGGTACGTGAAACATATTTAGATAAATAATGTGTGTCGCTACCGCGGTGAATCGAAGCTGTTCGACCACATGTCCCGCCCGGCGCACAAAGGTCAGTCAGGGGTGAAACTGTGGGCTTGTGTTTTAACTTAACACTGCAGGCGAGTTGAACACGATGGATTGTAGGCCTGTTTTTGCGTTAACATTGTACAAGTACGGGAATGCGTGTTATTGCCGCTACAAGTAGTTATAAACATTTCGGACAGGCCCCAATAGTGTTAGTAGTCCGAGTTCACTACCTGGGCGGCCTTAGAACTCTAACGTAGTCGACACAAACGGACGTGGGCGAAGGCGTTTGTAGAACATAGGTCGAGTGAGGTATCAGGGAACTCGGCCGAACCAGACGAAACCCATGCGATGGTCGCCGGACATGTCGAAGGTCATTCGAAGGACATTGCGGGTGTCTAAGTTCGAATTCTTTGGTGTGGCGACCACTGGCTTTGCGGAGCTTTCTGCTTACTCTTTATGTTATTGGTTGCCGTAACAGAACACCATCTTGATAGGCAGTTGGTTCCCGAGAGGTTGTCACTGGAGAAACTGGGGAATGCGACAGAGCTGGTCACAGCCAGCTGAACATCGTTCCAAATGCTCTGACCTTAACTAGGGGAGGAGGGAACGGGATGTGGACTTCCACTACAGGGGGATTTCCCTGTATAATCTATTACATTCCTGGATCAGAGCTAGAGCTCCAGGAGACCTGGTGTATAGTAGGTAATCCTAAAATCGAACCAGGGAGAGGGGGCTACCTCCGAGGGAGGGGAATTCGGTGGTCACCGGCTCTCCTTCAGAGCCTTTCTGTCTCTAGGTACCTTTAACCCTTTGTATCCTGAATTATTTTATCGATAACTTGTATTGCGCATGCCCAAAATGTATTGCGCATGCCCAGATCGCTTCCAAACATTCACGCCACCTACCTGGGAAACAAGCAATGTTATTTTAGATAGACCTTTAAGTACCGTCAGGATTCGTGATCAGATTGTAACAATATAGCCATTTGAAGTGAGTGGTACTTAAAAGTACCGTCAGTAAAGAAAGGGTTAACCTACTAACCTGGTATATTGTGTCCTTAGAAGTCTTTTTAGGACAGAAGGATTTCGCCGACACCATGACCAGATACACAGCCCTACCTTGGGCGGGTTCGAGACGGAGGACGGTTCAGCCAGCACTTGTTAGGACCCAGACCCAGTTCAGTTTTGGCAGTGGATCCTGGTCTGTGAGGCTGCCGGCCGGGTCATGGCGACACCGGCCTATACTGAGTACACATAGGTAACGTGTACCTCTGGGGGTAAGTCTGTGTCACGATATTCACACATGGTGTTATCTTTGGCAGGTTCTACTTTCTGAGAGACTTACGTGACGGGGCCAGAGGAAGATGACTTGGTGAAGGCTGCTAAATGGTTGGCTTACCTATGTGACGTGAAGTGAGGCTTCTACACCACACCACGTGCCGGGAAGTCACTGCGCCACAGTCCAGTCCCGTCTAAACCGCTAAATGATCTTCAGTCAGTCCAACAAGTATTATGATGGCTACACACGGGCGAGTATCGTGTCCTCTTGTCTGTGAAGTTTTGACATTATAACCCACTAGCCAAACGGGTAGAGAAGAACTACATTACCCTTTATTTCATGATGGCCTGGTGTTCCGAGAACAGTCTACCATGTTGGAATAGGGACACTTGTTACATTCCTTACCTGGTCACGCGCTACCAGTACTGACTTTGAGTGACAGAGTCAACTTGAACTGTGCCAACTTTCTGTGCTTATAGGCCCAGTTATACCCATCCTGATCCCGGACGAGCCCCCAAATAATGTCGTAGTTTTTCCTGGGGTGAGGGAAGCATACTATTACATCTTAATAACGGGATAGATGCACTCTGGGAATACCATAAATCTCAGTCTACAGACCCCACCAGCCCTTGGATTCCTGTCTCTCTCACTATCACCCCCCAGCTAGGGGGTTTGCGCACGGCCCAGAGCGAAGACGCGACACTACGTCCGTGCTACAAGAAGCTGCAGAAAAGTGCTGACCCAGCGCAACGGGACCAGTACTATCTGAAGAATCGGCTGCTCTACCGGAGAGCCGGAAGGGGAGATGAACTGCACGGGCAGTTGGTGGTCCCGACGGACTACCGTCTCCCAATTCTTCAGAGGGGACACGCCATATCGGGTATTAACCTATCCGGGAATGGACATATGGGTGTCAGAGCGACGCTGCAGCGAATTTCCGGTCATTATTACTGGCCACGAATGACTGGCGATGTACGCCGGTTAGTAAAGTCATGCCCAGAATGCCAGAAGGCTACCCCCACCAATCGGACTAAGACTAGATTAGGTCTTAAGGTGGGAGATAGAGTATTATTGTGGGGTCCTAGCAGGACCAATATGCTCGAGGTAGGATGGCAAGGACCTTATCCCGTGGTCAGGGTAGTGTCCAAGACCAACTACGAGATCCGGATCGGGGGAATTTTGAGAATTTTCCATGCAAATCTCCTGCGAAGAAACGAGGAGAGGTCCGGTGACAAATCTCTGCACCTGTCGGCGATGTCAGTCACTAGTACCCAAGTTCGGAAGGGGGGGGTAACGTCGGATGCGGCGCGAGATACCCTGGACTCCAACCGACGATCGACTGACTGGCCCCGCTATCAAAAGAGGTGGCCAGGGAACCCCGAGTCCAGAGGGTTCTGGGAAGACTATACCGTCCATCGAGGACGATACCGCCAATCCCGAGACATATATGTAGGGAGACATAGCGGTAGTGACGACACGGGTACCGCCGGGAAGGGAAGATCCGTCGGTATTGCACCCCGTTGCGTACGCGAGTCGGATGGTCGTCCGGCCGAACGTAATGACTCGACGGGCAAGCGCGGTTGTCGATCACTGATATGAGACGGGCTGTCCAAGTTACTGCCCAAAGTGATGGGGAGGTTGTACCTTTGAGGACACCGGCAGACCATCAATCAAAGATGGGCTTGGCCACCTCCTGTAAGCTCAATGCACGCTTGATGCAGTGGTCGTTGATGCTTCAGCCCTACACTTTTACGGTGTAATACATTCCCGGGAAGGAGAATGTTGGGGCTGACTTTCTGTCTAGGCATCCAGTTCCAGAGGCAGAGGATGAGTTTGCTAGGAGTGAACATCCAGCTGGAGACAGTCGACGCGGTCAACTCTCTTAAGAGGGGGCCTATGTCATGGAACGGCTGAGAATTCACCTAGCAATACTCCCACAAGTCCAATTCCCCTTTTTCCCGTAAGTCTAAAGCTAGTCGAAGGGAGACAACCGAGGTATTACTGTACCCCACGCAAGGGCGATTGGTGGCCCTTGACTTCTCGACTGTTCGGGTGACGAACCAGATCCGCTAACGCATGCGCAATAACCTTCTTAGAACAAAGAGAGGCTCAGTTGTGATCCGGCCGTGAAAGCAAGCCGTTGTGTTTGAACGACTGTGTTAATTCGTAAATGGGAGAGAGGAAGCCAGTGTCTTGCTGTTTATCAAAGAAAACCGACAGAACGTCCAGTGTTGGGACGGGAGCTCCTCAATTCTGAATACACAGTTTGTCGTAAGGTACGTGAAACATATTTAGATAAATAATGTGTGTCGCTACCGCGGTGAATCGAAGCTGTTCGACCACATGTCCCGCCCGGCGCACAAAGGTCAGTCAGGGGTGAAACTGTGGGCTTGTGTTTTAACTTAACACTGCAGGCGAGTTGAACACGATGGATTGTAGGCCTGTTTTTGCGTTAACATTGTACAAGTACGGGAATGCGTGTTATTGCCGCTACAAGTAGTTATAAACATTTCGGACAGGCCCAATAGTGTTAGTAGTCCGAGTTCACTCCTGGGCGGCCTTAGAACTCTAACGTAGTCGACACAAACGGACGTGGGCGAAGGCGTTGTAGAACATAGGTCGAGTGAGGTATCAGGGAACTCGGCCGAACCAGACGAAACCCATGCGATGGTCGCCGGACATGTCGAAGGTCATTCGAAGGACATTGCGGGTGTCTAAGTTCGAATTCTTTGGTGTGGCGACCACTGGCTTTGCGGAGCTTTCTGCTTACTCTTTATGTTATTGGTTGCCGTAACAGAACACCATCTTGATAGGCAGTTGGTTCCCGAGAGGTTGTCACTGGAGAAACTGGGGAATGCGACAGAGCTGGTCACAGCCAGCTGAACATCGTTCCAAATGCTCTGACCTTAACTAGGGGAGGAGGGAACGGGATGTGGACTTCCACTACAGGGGGATTTCCCTGTATAATCTATTACATTCCTGGATCAGAGCTAGAGCTCCAGGAGACCTGGTGTATAGTAGGTAATCCTAAAATCGAACCAGGGAGAGGGGGCTACCTCCGAGGGAGGGGAATTCGGTGGTCACCGGCTCTCCTTCAGAGCCTTTCTGTCTCTAGGTACCTTTAACCCTTTGTATCCTGAATTATTTTATCGATAACTTGTATTGCGCATGCCCAAAATGTATTGCGCATGCCCAGATCGCTTCCAAACATTCACGCCACCTACCTGGGAAACAAGCAATGTTATTTTAGATAGACCTTTAAGTACCGTCAGGATTCGTGATCAGATTGTAACAATATAGCCATTTGAAGTGAGTGGTACTTAAAAGTACCGTCAGTAAAGAAAGGGTTAACCTACTAACCTGGTATATTGTGTCCTTAGAAGTCTTTTTAGGACAGAAGGATTTCGCCGACACCATGACCAGATACACAGCCCTACCTTGGGCGGGTTCGAGACGGAGGACGGTTCAGCCAGCACTTGTTAGGACCCAGACCCAGTTCAGTTTTGGCAGTGGATCCTGGTCTGTGAGGCTGCCGGCCGGGTCATGGCGACACCGGCCTATACTGAGTACACATAGGTAACGTGTACCTCTGGGGGTAAGTCTGTGTCACGATATTCACACATGGTGTTATCTTTGGCAGGTTCTACTTTCTGAGAGACTTACGTGACGGGGCCAGAGGAAGATGACTTGGTGAAGGCTGCTAAATGGTTGGCTTACCTATGTGACGTGAAGTGAGGCTTCTACACCACACCACGTGCCGGGAAGTCACTGCGCCACAGTCCAGTCCCGTCTAAACCGCTAAATGATCTTCAGTCAGTCCAACAAGTATTATGATGGCTACACACGGGCGAGTATCGTGTCCTCTTGTCTGTGAAGTTTTGACATTATAACCCACTAGCCAAACGGGTAGAGAAGAACTACATTACCCTTTATTTCATGATGGCCTGGTGTTCCGAGAACAGTCTACCATGTTGGAATAGGGACACTTGTTACATTCCTTACCTGGTCACGCGCTACCAGTACTGACTTTGAGTGACAGAGTCAACTTGAACTGTGCCAACTTTCTGTGCTTATAGGCCCAGTTATACCCATCCTGATCCCATTAGAGACCACCATCGGTTCCAGAACTTTGACATTGTTAAATGTGTGTTAACTGTTATGGTGGCTTCTTAGGAAGGTTGTCTAGCACAGGCCTTACCAGTGAAGCTTGAAGGACAGGTCTTCAGAACTTCTACAGGGATGTTAGTCCAGAGTCATCACGTACCACCGCAACTTGGAGTCACCACATTGACGGGCTAGTCATTCCAGTTGAGACTACACCTCGGCAGAGACATTCCACGCTACGTGTGCAGATGAGTGACCTCTTTAACCTTGTGGTATCTTACCGAGTGTACAGTGATGAGTGAGACGGCCTGAGGCTAATCCAGATAGCCATTTCTTCTATCGCCTGGCGGTAGCCAATATTCTCTCATGAACATTCCCCTTGTTGATACTCCTCTTGTACATTATATCATCTAGTCATTATGTGTAGACACCAGAGTCGTGTCATCTGTTCTGGATGAGAGGTGAAAAAGGTATTGTCCAGCGGTTGATAGTGAGAGAGACAGGAATCCAAGGGCTGGTGGGGTCTGTAGACTGAGATTTATGGTATTCCCAGAGTGCATCTATCCCGTTATTAAGATGTAATAGTATGCTTCCCTCACCCCAGGAAAAACTACGACAGGCTCGCACCATATAGCCAATACGTTTCAAGGCGCGTGACTTCCGGTACTTTACCTTTTGCTTTCTAGGTTCATGGAATAAATCTCACACAGAAGCGGGGAATAAATCTCACACAAGAACAGGGAATAAATCTTACACGGGAACGTGGAATAAATCTCACACAGCAACTAAAAATAAATCTCACATAGGAACAGGGAATAAATCTCACACTGGAATTTATAATAAATCTCACACAGGAACTAAGAATAAATCTCCCACAGGAACAGGGAATAAATCCCACTTAGGAACGGGGAATAAATCTCACACAGGAATAAGGAATAAATCTCACACAGGAACTAGGAATAAATCTCACACAGGAACTAGGAATAAATCTCACATAGGAACAAGGAATAAATCTCACACGGGAACAAGGAATAAATCCTCATCAGCACACAAACATTAAAGAGATACTGATTTAACCACATAAAAAAAAAAAAAAAGAACTCTACAATCACTTCTTAGCTAGTGCTGATCCGCCACTCCTAAAGCCATGTAACCCACATCAGACAGGCAAAGCACACGAAAGCACGATGGCAGTGGGTGAACCAACCGGAAGAACGCCATGAACAATTGACCATCATCATGTGCCATGCCGATAAGCTTCGCCACCTCACACGATCACCAGAGTCGTGGATCAGCTAAGTGTCTCGACCATACCACATGGCTTGTATTTTACTTGTTTACTGTCCCCGTGTTCTTTTCCCCTCAATCTTGCCAGTTGTCACCAAGTTCTCCAATTAATTTATTCTCATAACATGTCCAAAAAGGTCAATCCCAGTGGTAACGATACAGGTAGACGAAATGAAAGCAAAGACGTGAGCTTAGAGCCCTGATAGAGGACCGGCCAAAGTTCTCAATATAAATTAAATGGGTAAAAATGAGGTGAAGATAAGGAAATTTAACGGATTACAACGATAGGACAGGGGGAAGAGAAGGTTGCAGTGAGTGAGACAGCAGGGCGGCAAAAACAAATTGTCATTTGCAAGAACACGACGGGGTGACGCACACAGAGATTACTAGAAAGAGAGGAGAGAGAGAGAGAGAGAGAGAGAGAGAGAGAGAGAGAGAGAGAGAGAGAGAGAGAGAGAGAGAGATCTTAGGATACCCATTACACTCCGCTAATCATAGAAGATTGAGAATAAAAGTGCGAGAAGGGGTGGGGGGGGGGGGAGAATCATTAAACAAACTGCAGAGGTTTGTTGTTTGACTAAGATGGAGGTGTGTATGTGTGAGTTAACATGCTCGCACTTGAGAGAACACACCAACGAACTTTATTTTAACAGGTTTAAGAGTTAGGCACACAATCCGTCTAGAGAGAGAGAAGGGGGAGGGGGACGAAGATGAGAACTATAGACTGGAAAAATAAACCCTACCCTTTTCTAGACCGTAAACTTGTGAGAACTTTTGTTACCCAACGCAAAAGAAAATACCATGGAGAGAGAGAGAGAGAGAGAGAGAGAGAGAGAGAGAGAGAGAGAGAGAGAGAGAGAGAGAGAGAGAGAGAGAGAGAGAAAGGATGACTATGATAACTATAGACTGGAAACGTGAGAAACCCTTCCCTTTTCTAGGCCGTAAACTTGTGGGAACTTTTGTTGTTAACCAGTGCAAAAGATATTAGTGGGAGATAGAGAGAGCGGAGAGAGAGAAAAATATATATATATATATATATATATATATATATAGAGAGAGAGAGAGAGAGAGAGAGAGAGAGAGAGAAACTATATACTGGGGAAAAAAACAAACCAGAAACCCTACCCTTTTCTAGGCCTTAATCTTGTAAGAGCTTTTGTTGTTACCCAGCCCCAAAGTAAAATACCAGGGAGGGAAAGAGGGAGGAGCTTGAAGAAGTACCGGCCGGGACTAGATTGTGAGACGCCAGTACATACGCGGCCATACCCAGGTAGACTGGTGACAGGAAATACCCCGACATAACCGGTAACACGCTGGGGACAGTTTTATCTGAGATACCTGCAGCTCACGTAAGTACGGGTGTGTGTGGGGTTTGGCTGTTCTCTGCTGTATCGCTGTTCTCTGCTGTATCGCTGTTCTCTGCTGTATCGCTGTCCTCTGGCCTCTAAATGTTTCTTATACTTCTGTGAGAAAAAACAATAGATGTCTGTTTATTTATGAACTGAATCAGTGCCGGGGATGTAGATTTACATGAGAAACTGATGGTCGGGGAGTTAGGATACCTGCCCCGAGCATCATGGAGCAGGGGTTCTAACCCCCAAGGGTTAATTAATTAAACTTATTAATAAAAGCAAAAAAGACAGTAGAGTAAGTAAACCTGCTGTTTAGGGGTTAGTAAACGCAGATTTACAATTCCCCCACATACCGAGTCCAGGGTTCGCAATCAGCAGCCGGCTGTGCGTTGATTTCTAATGTATCCGGCGTCGGCCGTTCAGAATTCAGTTGCAAACTACTCCACTACTCAACGTAAAGTTACTTAGTAAATCACAAGTTGCTAATAAATATCGGGGTTGATTGCACCATTGTGTAAAGAATATGCCACTAACTTTAAGCACATGGGTTGCATAAAACAACAAATTCATTTATAATGTGAGTTTGGTGCGGAAGCTTGGACAAACAGAACACAGAAACAAGGTTCTTGGACACACAGTAAGAACACAGACACAAGTTCCTTAGACAAATGGTTAGAAAACAGAAACAAGATCCTTGGACAAGTGGTTAGAACACAGAAACAATGACCTTGGACAAGTGGTTAGAACACAGAAACAAGGTCCTTGGACAAGTGGTTAGAATACAGAAACAATGTCCTTTGACACGTGGTTAGAACACAGGAACAAGGTCCTTGGACAAGTGGTTAGAACACAGAAACAAGGTCCTTGGACAAGTGGTTAGAATACAGAAACAATGTCCTTGGACAAGTGGTTAGAACACAAAAACAAGGTCCTTGGACAAGTGGTTAGAATACAGAAACAATGTCCTTGGACAAGTGGTTGGAACACAAAAACAAGGTCCTTGGACAAGTGGTTAGAACACAGAAACAAGGTCCTTGGACAAGTGGTTAGAACACAGAAACAAGATCATTGGACAAGTGGTTAGAACACAGAAACAAGGTCCTTGGACAAGTGATTAGAACACAGAAACAAGGTCCTTGGACAAGCACTTAGACCACAGAAACATGGTCTTTGGAATGTGGATATAATGAAGTTTCATGTAAGCAAAAGCAAAAATAGTCGTCGTAGACAAACTAGCAAGGAAAAGACAATTAATGGAGAAATAAAAAGGGGCACGTCAAATATTTTGGCAACAGTAAAACAAATGGCATGTTTATACAAACTATTCTGGAGAGATCTGCCTGTCTGTATGTCTATCCTTCCTTTAATCTACCCGTTAATTGTGTCTTCCTATCTGCCTGTCTGTCTGACTTTCTGTTTGCATACCTGTCTGTCTGTCTTTTTCTCTGTGTCTGTCTAATAATTTTATCTTGTTTATCTGTTTATGTGTCTGTCCATCTGTGGAGCCTTGCCCGCATGTCTGTCTGTATGCAAACTCCTTTATCAACCCACCCATCCGTTCGTCGTCCTGTCTGTCTGTCTGTCTTCATGTTTGCCTGCTTGCCTGTCTATCTTTATCCGTCTGTCTCTGTATTTGTCTGTCTGTCTGTCTGTCTGTCTGTCTGTCCTTGTCTTACTTGTGGTGTGGGTGGGGAGATGATGTGTGGGTTAGGATGTGGATGGGCGTGGGATGTGTGGGTTAGTGGGGGAATGTTTGTGGGTGGCGAGTGTTTTTTGGTTGGGGGATCAGATGAGGGTAGTGTGTGTGGGTGGGGGATGTGCGCGAGGGGGATGGGTCGGTTGGTGGGGTATGTATGTGTCCCTGGTGTGCGTGTGTGTGGGTAGGTGGGGTGTGTGTGTGGGTGGGGTGATGTATGGATAAGTGGGAGATGGGCCTCATAACATGTTAATATAAGCCTTGTTTATGTTTACAACATTCATTTCACAATGTTTATTTTTCTTCCTATGTAAATGTATAATGCTCTTGATGAATGAAAGACGAGTGATTGGAAGGGCCGAATGTAAGACGGGCCTGCGCGCCCAATTTGTGACCCTAATAAAGTTGATTTGATTTGATTTTACTTGTAATCTGACCGACCGTTTCCATTTGATTCTGTGTCTGTCTATCTGTCGAGCCTTGTCCGCATGTCTGTCTGTCTGTACGTCTGTCCGCCTATTCCCCCATCAGCCCACCCATCAGTGCATGGTACTATCTGCCTGCATGTCTGTCTTTATGTTTGCCTGCCAGTTTATTCCTCATTAACTGCCTGTCTCCGTGTTTGTCTGTCTGTTTGATCTCTGTTTCTGTGCCTTTCAATCTGGTTTTGTCCGCCGCCTGCCTGTGTGTATTTGTGTGTTACTGAGTGGATGCATAACTGTGAGAGTTTGCGTAATGTGCGTATGTATGCAGATATGTATGTATGTGTTTATGCATGTTCGTATGTGTGTGTGTGTGCGCGCGCGCGCGTGTGTGTGTGCCTGTATGCCTGCCAGCCTGCCTGCCTGCCTGTCTCATAACATGGTAATATGCATCGTTTATGCTTACACTATTTATTTGACAATGCTTTTTTCCCCCTCCTATGTGAATGTAACATGCACAATTTATGAACGAAAGATGAGTGATTGGAAGGGCCGAATGTTAGACAGGCCTATGTGACCAATTTGTGACCTTCGAAAATAAAGTTCGGTCGGTAGTTCGTTCGTTCTGTCCGCTTGCGTGCTTATTCGTTCATCAACTCACCCTGTATACGCTTGCTTGCCTGTCTGTCTGTTCGTTTGTCCTCCTCCTTACCTATTCTCCACCAATCCATCCCTTCCCTCATCCTCCCCTCATCCGTCTTGCTATCTTTATCCGACCGTCTCTATGTTTGACAATCTGTTTGATTTTGTCTGTCTGTGTTTGTGACTGTCTGTCTGTGTTAGCGTTTGTCTGACCTTCTCCACCTGTCTGTAGCTGTCTGTTCTACAGCCATTCTCTGACCATCTCCGCCTGTCTGTCGCTGTCTTTCTGTAGCTGTCTGTCTGTAGCTGTCTGTATGTAGCTGTCTGTCTGTAGCTGTCTGTCTGTAGCTGTCTGTCTGTAGCTGTCTGTCTGTAGCTGTCTGTCTGTAGCTGTCTGTCTGTAGCTGTCTGTCTGTATCGGTCTGTCTGTAGCTGTCTGTAGCTGTCTGTCTGTAGCTGTCTGTCTGTAGCTGTCTGTCTGTAGCTGTCTGTCTGTAGCTGTCTGTCTGTAGCTGTCTGTCTGTAGCTGTCTGTCTGTAGCTGTCTGTCTGTAGTTGTCTGTCTGTAGCTGTCTGTATGTAGCTGTCTGTCTGTAGCTGTCTGTCTGTAGCTGTCTGTCTGTAGCTGTCTGTCTGTAGCTGTCTGTCTGTAGCTGTCTGTCTGTATCGGTCTGTCTGTAGCTGTCTGTCTGTAGCTGTCTGTAGCTGTCTGTCTGTAGCTGTCTGTAGCTGTCTGTCTGTAGCTGTCTGTATGTAGCTGTCTGTATGTAGCTGTCTGTCTGTAGCTGTCTGTAGCTGTCTGTAGCTGTCTGTAGCTGTCTGTAGCTGTCTGTCTGTAGCTGTCTGTCTGTAGCTGTCTGTCTGTAGCTGTCTGTAGCTGTCTGTCTGTAGCTGTCTGTCTGTAGCTGTCTGTCTGTAGCTGTCTGTAGCTGTCTGTCTGTAGCTGTCTGTAGCTGTCTGTCTGTAGCTGTCTGTAGCTGTCTGTCTGTAGCTGTCTGTAGCTGTCTGTCTGTAGCTGTCTGTATGTAGCTGTCTGTATGTAGCTGTCTGTCTGTAGCTGTCTGTCTGTAGCTGTCTGTCTGTAGCTGTCTGTCTGTAGCTGTCTGTCTGTAGCTGTCTGTCTGTAGCTGTCTGTCTGTAGCTGTCTGTCTGTAGTTGTCTGTCTGTAGCTGTCTGTATGTAGCTGTCTGTCTGTAGCTGTCTGTCTGTATCGGTCTGTCTGTAGCTGTCTGTAGCTGTCTGTCCTCCAACCATTGTCTGACCATCTCCGCCTGTCTGTAGCTGTCTGTCCTCCAGTCATTGTCTGACCTTCTCCGCCGTCTGTAGCTGTCTGTTTGTAGCTGTCTGTCTGTAGCTGTCTGTCTGTAGCTGTCTGTCTGTAGCTGTGTGTCTGTAGCTGTCTGTCTGTAGCTGTCTGTCCTCCAGTCATTGTCTGACCTTCTCCGCCTGCCTGTAGCTGTCTGTCTGTAGCTGTCTGTCCTCCAGTCATTGTCTGACATTCTCCGCCTGCCTGTAGCTGTCTGTCTGTAGCTGTCTGTCCTCCAGTCATTGTCTGAAATTCTCCGCCTGTGTGTAGCTGTCTGTCCTCCAGTCATTGTCTGACATTCTCCGCCTGTGTGTAGCTGTCTGTCCTCCAGTCATTGTCTGACATTCTCCGCCTGTGTGTAGCTGTCTGTCCTCCAGTCATTGTCTGACATTCTCCGCCTATCTGTAGCTGTCTGTCTGTAGCTGTCTGTCTGTAGCTGTCTGTCTGTAGCTGTCTGTCTGTAGCTGTCTGTCTGTAGCTGTCTGTAGCTGTCTGTCTGTAGCTGTCTGTCTGTAGCTGTCTGTCTGTAGCTGTCTGTAGCTGTCTGTCTGTAGCTGTCTGTAGCTGTCTGTCTGTAGCTGTCTGTAGCTGTCTGTCTGTAGCTGTCTGTAGCTGTCTGTCTGTAGCTGTCTGTATGTAGCTGTCTGTCTGTAGCTGTCTGTCTGTAGCTGTCTGTCTGTAGCTGTCTGTCTGTAGCTGTCTGTCTGTAGCTGTCTGTCTGTAGCTGTCTGTCTGTAGTTGTCTGTCTGTAGCTGTCTGTATGTAGCTGTCTGTCTGTAGCTGTCTGTCTGTATCGGTCTGTCTGTAGCTGTCTGTAGCTGTCTGTCCTCCAACCATTGTCCTGACCATCTCCGCCTGTCTGTAGCTGTCTGTCCTCCAGTCATTGTCTGACCTTCTCCGCCGTCTGTAGCTGTCTGTTTGTAGCTGTCTGTCTGTAGCTGTCTGTCTGTAGCTGTCTGTCTGTAGCTGTGTGTCTGTAGCTGTCTGTCTGTAGCTGTCTGTCCTCCAGTCATTGTCTGACCTTCTCCGCCTGCCTGTAGCTGTCTGTCTGTAGCTGTCTGTCCTCCAGTCATTGTCTGACATTCTCCGCCTGCCTGTAGCTGTCTGTCTGTAGCTGTCTGTCCTCCAGTCATTGTCTGAAATTCTCCGCCTGTGTGTAGCTGTCTGTCCTCCAGTCATTGTCTGACATTCTCCGCCTGTGTGTAGCTGTCTGTCCTCCAGTCATTGTCTGACATTCTCCGCCTGTGTGTAGCTGTCTGTCCTCCAGTCATTGTCTGACATTCTCCGCCTGTCTGTAGCTGTCTGTCTGTAGCTGTCTGTCTGTAGCTGTCTGTCTGTAGCTGTCTGTTTGTAGCTGTCTGTCTGTAGCTGTCTGTCTGTAGCTGTCTGTCTGTAGCTGTCTGCCTGTAGCTGTCTGTCTGTAGCTGTCTGTCCTCCAGTCATTGTCTGACATTCTCCGCCTGCCTGTAGCTGTCTGTCTGTAGCTGTCTGTCCTCCAGTCATTGTCTGACATTCTCCGACTGTGTGTAGCTGTCTGTCCTCCAGTCATTGTCTGACATTCTCCGCCTGTGTGTAGCTGTCTGTCCTCCAGTCATTGTCTGACATTCTCCGCCTGTGTGTAGCTGTCTGTCCTCCAGTCATTGTCTGACATTCTCCGCCTGTCTGTAGCTGTCTGTCTGTAGCTGTCTGTCTGTAGCTGTCTGTCTGTAGCTGTCTGTCCTCCAGCCATTGTCTGACCTTCTCCGCCTGTGTGTAGCTGTCTATCTGTAGCTGTCTGTCTGTAGCTGTCTGTCTGTAGCTGTCTGTCTGTAGCTGTCTGTCTGTAGCTGTCTGTCTGTAGCTGTCTGTCCTCCAGTCATTGTCTGACATTCTCCGCCTGTGTGTAGCTGTCTGTCCTCCAGTCATTGTCTGACATTCTCCGCCTGTGTGTAGCTGTCTGTCTGTAGCTGTCTGTCCTCCAGTCATTGTCTGACATTCTCCGCCTGTGTGTAGCTGTCTGTCCTCCAGTCATTGTCTGACATTCTCCGCCTGTGTGTAGCTGTCTGTCCTCCAGTCATTGTCTGACATTCTCCGCCTGTGTGTAGCTGTCTGTCCTCCAGTCATTGTCTGACATTCTCCGCCTGTGTGTAGCTGTCTGTCCTCCAGTCATTGTCTGAAATTCTCCGCCTGCCTGTAGCTGTCTGTCTGTAGCTGTCTGTCCTCCAGTCATTGTCTGACATTCTCCGCCTGTGTGTAGCTGTCTGTCCTCCAGTCATTGTCTGACATTCTCCGCCTGTGTGTAGCTGTCTGTCCTCCAGTCATTGTCTGACATTCTCCGCCTGCCTGTAGCTGTCTGTCTGTAGCTGTCTGTCCTCCAGTCATTGTCTGAACTTCTCCGCCTGCCTGTAGCTGTCTGTCTGTAGCTGTCTGTCCTCCAGCCATTGTCTGACCTTCTCCGCCTGTCTGTAGCTGTCTGTCTGTAGCTGTCTGTCTGTAGCTGTCTGTCTGTAGCTGTCTGTCCTCCAGCCATTGTCTGACCTTCTCCGCCTGTGTGTAGCTGTCTGTCCTCCAGCCATTGTCTGACCTTCTCCGCCTGTCTGTAGCTGTCTGCCTGTAGCTGTCTGTCTGTAGCTGTCTGTCCTCCAGCCATTGTCTGACCTTCTCCGCCTGTCTGTAGCTGTCTGTCTGTAGCTGGCTGTCCTCCAGCCATTGTCTGACCTTCTCCGCCTGTGTGTAGCTGTCTGTCTGTAGCTGTCTGTCTGTAGCTGTCTGTCTGTAGCTGTCTGTCTGTAGCTGTCTGTCTTCCAACCATTGTCTGACCTTCTCCGCCTGTGTGTAGCTGTCTGTCTGTAGCTGTCTGTCTGTAGCTGTCTGTCTGTAGCTGTCTGTCGCTGTCTGTCTGTAGCTGTCAATCTGTAGCTGTCTGTCCTCCAGCCATTGTCTGACCTCCAGCCATTGTCTGACATTCTCCGCCTGTCTGTCGCTGTCTGTCTGTAGCTGTCAGTCTGTAGCTGTCTGTCCTCCAGCCATTGTCTGACCTTCTCCGCCTGTCTGTCGCTGTCTGTCTGTAGCTGTCAGCCTGTAGCTGTCTGTCCTCCAGCCATTGTCTGACCTTCTCCTCCTGTCTGTAGCTGTCTGTCCTCCAGTCATTGTCTGACCTTCTCCGCCTGTCTGTAGCTGTCTGTCCTCCAGTCATTGTCTGACCTTCTCCGCCTGTCTGTAGCTGTCTGTCCTCCAGTCATTGTCTGACCTTCTCCGCCTGTGTGTAGCTGTCCGTCTGTAGCTGTCTGTGCTCCAGCCATTATCTGACCTTCTCCGCCTCTCTGTAGCTGTCTGTCCTCCAGTCATTGTCTGACCTTCTCCGCCTGTCTGTAGCTGTCAGTCTGTAGCTGTCTGTCCTCCAGTCATTGTCTGACCTTCTCCGCCTCTCTGTAGCTGTCTGTCCTCCAGTCATTGTCTGACCTTCTCCGCCTGTCTGTAGCTGTCTGTCCTCCAGTCATTGTCTGACCTTCTCCGCCTGTGTGTAGCTGTCTGTCCTCCAGTCATTGTCTGACATTCTCCGCCTGTCTGTAGCTGTCTGTCTGTCGCTGTCTGTCTGTAGCTGTCTGTCTGTAGCTGTCTGTCCTCCAGCCATTGTCTGACCATCTCCGCCTGTCTGTATCTGTCTGTCCTCCAACCATTATCTGACCTTCTCCGCCTGTCTGTAGCTGTCTGTCTGTAGCTGTCTGTCCTCCAGCCATTATCTGACCATCTCTGTCTGTCTGTAGTTGTCTGTCTGTAGCTGTCTGTCTGTAGTTGTCTGTCTGTAGCTGTCTGCCCTCCAGCCATTATCTGACTGTCTCCGCCTGTCTGTAGTTGTCAGTCTGTAGCTATCGGTCCACCAGCGATTGTCTGGCATTCTCCGCCTGTCTGTAGCTGTCTGTCTGTCTGTAGCTGTCGGTCCACCAGCCATTGTCTGACATTCTCCGCCTGTCTGTATATGTATGTCCTCCCGCCATTATCTGACCATCTTCGCCTGCCTGTAGCTGTCCTTGTCCTGCAGTTTTTGTGTGTCCGTACCCTGTGGCGAAGGGATTTACGGACGCAGTTCATAATCCCGAACACCGCGTTCGAAACACAGCTTTGGACGATTTGGCAGCAGCCCGCCTTGAGTTGGTTTCCATACAATAGCATGAGTGCCGGTCGTTCAGAAAGCAATGACAAACTACTGAATGTAGACTTGCCCAGGAGTCACGAACAGCCAAAAAATGCTAAAGTTGACTGCTACGTCCTGTAAAGGATATGCAACTAGCTTTTATTTTAAAACCCTATGAACAACCAACTGCAGCTGTCATAGGTGTAGTGTCTAGGCTAATTTATTAGTCATGTGCTTCTTTCACATGATAATTGCCAGCAGCTTGTTCTGAACATTAGTTTAATCCAGCTTCTTTTGTGTCCTGTCCGAGGAACTTCAAATACTCCTACCTGTCTATCTGTTTGACTTTCTATTTGCCTACATGTCTGTTTGAATGTGTCTCTTTGTCTGTAAAGGATATGCATAATCCCGAACACCGCGTTCGAAACACAGCTTTGGACGATTTGGCAGCAGCCCGCCTTGAGTTGGTTTCCATACAATAGCATGAGTGCCGGTCGTTCAGAAAGCAATGACAAACTACTGAATGTAGACTTGCCCAGGAGTCACGAACAGCCAAAAAATGCTAAAGTTGACTGCTACGTCTGTAAAGGATATGCAACTAGCTTTTATTTTAAAACCCTATGAACAACCAACTGCAGCTGTCATAGGTGTAGTGTCTAGGCTAATTTATTAGTCATGTGCTTCTTTCACATGATAATTGCCAGCAGCTTGTTCTGAACATTAGTTTAATCCAGCTGCTTTTGTGTCCTGTCCGAGGAACTTCAAATACTCCTACCTGTCTATCTGTTTGACTTTCTATTTGCCTACATGTCTGTTTGAATTTGTCTCTTTGTCTGACTAACAATCTGACCATGCCTGTGTGCTTTCTCTTGTCTGTCTATATGTAACCCTTGTTCTTATGTCTGTCTGCTTGTCTATTCGTCCACGAACCCAGCCCTCCGTTCGTCGTCCCTGTCTATCTACCTGTCTGCCCTTCTGGTTGCCTAACTGTCTGTCTGTCTTTATCCGACTGTCACTATGTTTGTCTATCTGTTTGACCTTGTCCGCCTGTATTCGTGTCTATCTATGTTTGTCTGTCTGATATTCTACACCTGTCTGCCCATCCACCAGTCCCGTCTGCATGTGTCTGTCTGTCTGTCCTCGAGCATGATCAATTCTCTCGTCAGTTCTCCCCTACCCTTTCCTTGTGTCTGTCTACTATTGTCCTAACCTAAACATCACCTTGCCACCAGACAACCCTAGCGAGATAAGACAGCCATAGCGAGATAAGACAACCCTAGCGAGACCCGACAGGCCTAGCGAGACAAGACAACCCTAGCGAGATAAGACAGCTCTAGCGAGACAAGACAACCCTAGCGAGATAGGACAGCCCTAGCGAGACAAGACAGCCCTAGCGAGATAAGACAGCCCTAGCGAGATAAGACAACCCTAGCGAGATAAGACAGCCCTAGCGAGACAAGACAGCCCTAGCGAGATAAGACAGCCCTAGCGGGACAAAACAGCTACATGGATGTCTGCAGTGTTCACACGTCCTCCCGTCTGTCTACTAGTGTCCTAACCTAAACATCATCTTGCCATTAGACAGCCCTAGCGAGACAAGACAACCCTAGCGAGACAAGACAACCCTAGCGAGACAAGACAGCCCTAGCGAGACAAGACAACCCTAACGAGACAAGACAGCCCTAGCGAGACAAGACAACCCTAACGAGACAAGACAGCTACATGGATGTCCGCAGTGTTCACCCTGTCCTGCATTGTGCTGTAGTTTTTGTGTCTTGTGTCCCGTGAACAACCAATTGTAGCTGTCATAAGTTATAGGTGTGGCGCCTGGGCTATTAGTCATGTGCTACTTTCGCGTTGTAATTGCCAGCGGCTTGTCTAAGGCTGGGTAACAACAATACATCTCTCACCTGAACACTGGGTTAATCCCGCTCTTTTTGTGTCCTGTGCCGCTAGCATCAAGTCGGCTTTCAGTACATCAGTGGTATATGTGTGTATGGATGTGTGTGCACGCGTGTCTGCGTGTGCTTATCTGTGTGTGTGTGCGCGCGCGCGTGTGTGTGTGTTTGTTTGTTGCCTCACATTTTGTGTTTCTGTAGGTCTCTTACGTTGTGTATTTGTGTGTGTTTGTATGTGTGTGTTTGTGTGTGCATTACTTAATTTCTTGTCTGTATGTGTGTATCTGCCAGTCTCCCTGGTATAGGGGTTAGCGGCTTTGTCCGTAATGCCGTATATCCACGTGAGAAACGTAACTTGCGCGAGAATCGGTAACGATTCTCGCCGCGTTGGTGACTTACGGGGTATGTGAGCCGGCTGCTCAGAAAGCAATGGCAAACTACTGAGCGTAATCTTGCCAAGAAATCAACAATCAGCTGAAAGACGCTGATGTTGACAGCGATGTCCTATAAAGGATATGCGAACAAAACAAAAATGTGTGTATGTGCCTCATTCTTTGCATCTGTGTATCGGTTTCTCTCACTGTTTCTCTCTCTCTGTCTCTCTCCCTATCTGGTTCTACTCTCTCTCTCCCTCTCTCTCTCTCTCTCTCTCTCTCCTCCTCTCTCTCTCTCCTCTCTCTCTCTCTCTTTCTCTCTCTCTCTCTTTCTCTATGCATTTGTGTGTGCGTGGGTGTCCCTCAATCACCGCATCTGCGTGTGTGTTTCTCTCAATCACTGTACGGCTGTGTGCGTGTACCTCAGTGAATGTATACATATTTTAACTTCAGGTTAGTTTACAATGCAAATATACGTTCAATAGTTTGCCATTGCTTCGTGAACGAGAAGTCAGAACATGGAAGCAAGGCCTTTTAAAACAAGGCTGTAGTAATATTTTATGGGATGGGGGGGGGGGGAGAGAGAGAGAGAGAGAGAGAGAGAGAGAGAGACAGGGTCGTCATTGTTGGTGCAATGAAGATGGCTGATTTCTTTACGCGTATTGTTGGGCAGGATTGTAGAGGGTGATGAGATGTCACTGAGTTAACTAACAAGGATTGCCAGAAAGAGGCTAATGAAAGTATACCTGTATATACAACTATAAGATAGAGGTTAGCTGCGTTCTTTGATCATGTAATCAAATGGTGATAAGCTTTCATTGACATATTCAAACACCTTCCACACTCACGCACGCACACAATGATGTCCGACGAATTAAACTTGTGATATAGAAGTTATGTTTTGTTTGCCACTGAATGGGTTAAAATGGGTACCAGAACATATCATAGGAAGTGAGGGTGTTTACCACCGAGAGCTGACTGGTCCTGTACCAATATGGGTGTAGCACCATATACCCCCATGTACGTTAATGTGTTTAAAAGTGTCCTTGACTTTCTTTTATACCAAGAGCTGATTATTTCACAGCCGTAGTTTCGAATAAAAGCTCTGATCAAGACAATAAAAGCCAAGGTCTTGGCAGCTTTAAGAGTTTCGTACAAAGTTACAGGTGTTCTTTGAACGGGGCGGCGGTGTAATTTGAAGGTGACAAGACGCAACCAGTGCTCCGAGATCTTCATAGAGAAACATAAAATGACCTAAAAAAAAACAACAACTAGGTTACAGTGCAGTATCTAGTATCTGGATAGTTAATAACACCACATACAACAAAATCTCAACTATGATAGCCGTAAAGGGTAGTACTTTCATGCATGAGTTATTTTATTAAATACTGTGTCTGAAATATATCTTTACAATCTAGATATTCGTATTTGCTTGCGTGAATATATCGTGAAATTTCGATTAGTAATTCTCGCTGAAATTTCTGAATGTGTGTTGCTGAATTCCTGCCTGTTGAATGTATGTTGCTGAATTGTTAAATGTGTGTTGTTGGGTCTACAAGGTGCGGATTGCGCCTGGCCCTGCAGCCAGCAAGGTTAGGATCGGCTACCCTCTCCCAGGAGGGCTGAAAAGTGAAAATTAGTAGCCTACAGATGACCCGCAGACTACACAAGTCAATCCCCACCTCCACGCGGTGTAGACCGGGAAACCATGACCGCGAGGTCATGGCTAACGGGGCTATGGCTCGCCATAGGAGACGGACTCCCTATGATCAGATTGTTGTCTTAAATCTGCGACTGGCTTAGCAAGCCGGTAGGGGATCTTCATACTGCTCGTAGAAAAATTAAGATCTATAAACGGACTGAGCCAAATGAATGGATATAGACTCGGCAATGTTAATGGAGTACGCGATAGATCAGCGATACAAAATTTACGCACAATGAACGCCTGCGGTTTTAGTTGTAAAGAAGAAGAACTTATAGAAACAATGGAAGAGAGGAAAATTGGGCTGATGGGAACAGCAGACACCAGAATAAAGGGGAAATGATGCAAGGAGATCCACCACAGTTAACGTTTGTCTACTCTGGAGTAGAACAGCAAGAAAGGGCAAGACAGGATGTGGGAATAATAGTCATTGAACCACGGCTAGCAACTTATAGAAAAATCAATCGAATTTAATGAAACTTATACTTAGCCTTTGTCGACTAAGAAAAGGCATTTGATAGAGTAGACAGAAACAAGCTGTGAAAAATTCTTAAACAATATGAAATGAGTACACATCTAACAAACCTATGTAGAAGCAACAGTGAATGCATAGTGAAAGCAATTGGAGGACACTCAGAACACTTCACTATAATATCCTGAGTAGACAAGATTGTGTCCTGTCCCCTCTCTTGTTCATAACATATATAGACAACATATGTAAAGAAACCAGCCAAATAGAGTCCGCAAGAACACCGCATGACAAGAACACAGAAGAAGAACCATCTGCAAATCTAACCATTAGAGAACTTCTGTTTGCGGATGATCAAGCACTAATAGCAAAACCAGACGCTGAATTACAAGACCACATTAATAGTCTAAACGAAATGTGTAGGGAACATAACATGAAATTAGCACAAGTAAAACAGAGGTAATGACTATAACTTTAAAAAAAATATAATAATTCGCCTAAATTAAAATCTCTTGAAACAAGTGAGGAGTTTCAAGTACCTAGGAAGTATAATATCATCAAATGGCAAACCAGAAGACGAGATCGAAAATAGATGCAATAAGACAAACCGTCTCGTTGGATAAATGGCACTACTACTAAAGAACAAACATGTATCAATAACCACTAAGAAAGCACCTTACAACACAATCTTCCTACCAACTCTATGTTACCAATGCCAAACCTGGACAATGACAGATAAAGAGAACAGAAAAATCACAACAACAGAAATGAGATCCCTGAGAAGAATGCTCAATATATCAAGAAGAGATAAGATCAGAAATGAAGAAATCAGGACTAGATTTTATTAGAAGGCAGCAAGTCAAATGGTTTGGCCATGCAAGTAGGTTACCAACTAACAGTATACCACAACAAGCAATGATGTACAGACCAGGTGGAAAGCAGAGGAAGAGGCCGACCACATAAACGATGGACGCAGAGAATAGCAGAGTCCATTGGAAAGTTGATTCATGAAGCCCATAAGCGGGCACTCTCCCGCTGTTTATATTTCACCTCGACACTGCAAGGTACATGAGGAACATGATGAGATGAGATTAGATGAGATGAGATGAGATGAATGTGTGTTGGTGAATTCTTGTCTGTTGAAAGTGTTGCTGAATTCTGCCTGTTGAATGGGTGTGGTTGAATTCCTGTCTGTTGAATGTGTGTGATTGATTTCCTGACTGTTGAATGTGTGTTGGTGAATTCTTCTCTGTTGAATGTGTGTGGATGAATTCCTGCCTGTTGAATGTGTGTTTGTGAATGCATGTCTGTTGAATGTGTTTTAGTGAATTCTGCCTGTTGAATGTATGTGGATGAATTTCTGCCTGTTGAATGTGTGTTGGTGAATTCCTGCCTGTTGAATGTGTGTTGGTGAATTCTTCTCTGTTGAATGTTTGTGGGTGAATTCATGCCTGTTGAATGTGTGTGGATGAATTCTTCTCTATGAATGTGTGTGGGTGAATTCATGCCTGTTGAATGTGCATGGATGAATTCTTTTCTGTTGAATGTGTGTGGGTGAATTCCTGCCTGTTGAATGTGTGTGGATGAATTCTTTTCTATTGAATGTGAGTGGGTGAATTCCTGCCTGTTGAATGTGTGTGGATGAATTCTTTTCTATTGAATGTGTGTGGGTTAATTCCTGCCTGTTGAATGTGTGTGGGTGAATTCCTGCCTGTTGAATGTGTGTGGATGAATTCTTTTCTATTGAATGTGTGTGGATGAATTCTTTTCTATTGAATGTGTGTGGGTGAATTCCTGCCTGTTGAATGTGTGTGGATGAATTCTTTTCTATTGAATGTGTGTGGATGCATTCTTTTCTATTGAATGTGTGTGGGTGAATTCCTGCCTGTTGAATGTGTGTTGATGAATACTTGTCGGGTAGGTCTAGATATTTTTGCTACAAAAAGTCGGTTAAAAGTCAACAGCCTCGACTTCATTGCACCGGGTTTTTATTCCTTATGGCTCGGTGTCTTTCCGCAGCGAACCGCCGAAAGCGTCTCACAAAGCACGAACTCCGCAGCTCCAGCGATGACCCTCAGGAGTCTCCGAATAAAATGCACTCGTGAACCGAAGGAATCGAACCCACAATTTTCGGAGCGCGAGTCAGACGGCTTGACCACTTCGCCACGGAGATTCTCTACAGATAATCATAGGAAGGGAGAGAGAAGTAGAATAAACACTATGAAAACATCATAAGTGCGTGACTTCCATAATATCATCATCTTCATCAAGTGTCCTGCTGACTGGCGATCTCCAACAGCAAGATCAATTCGTGCCATGACACAAGACTGTCATGGCTTTTCTCTCACCTTCTTCCTCTATCTCTCTTTCCACAAATCTCTCCAGTTATCACATGTTCCAGCTTTTCTCTTCTCATGATGTGGCCAGAAACTTAAGACAGCCTCTTTCTGATGTTTGTGATAAGTTGTAACTTAGCCTCCCTCAAAATGTCCAGATTGCTAATTTTGCGTGTCCTTCTTCTTCTTCTTTGCGTTCATCCGGAGTGTTTTTTCAGATGTGATTGCGGTGTGTCTAAGTTATGCGCCCTTGGGCCGAAACCCGTAGGCCAACACATCCGGCTTTAGCGTGCTTTTTTGACCAGGTAGCATTCCTGGGAGACTCTCACTTTTGCTGGTACCGTCCACAACCCAGCTGGCCAAGTTGGAACGGTCGAAGACAACGGTCATCCCTCAAAGGAAGGCAGGGACAGTCCATGGCATTTTCCGCCATCCAGGGTGGCTTCCATAATTGCAGGGCCGGCACATAGCGCCCTGGTGCTGGGCTCACCGAGGGAATCGTCACGTCCTGCTCATGGCTGCTTTAATTCCTCACTTCAATATATTGGGCATTTCGTTCGCCCCGGGCCGTTCCCGCACAAACCAGACTGGTCTGCAGTCAGTATCCACTCAGCGAGTTTTTCGGACATGTGCTTGTCGTTGTGTCCGTCAGAACTGTTCCAGACACGTCGGACATTCGGAAAACTACCTAGTCAGAGCTGTTCCGAACAAGAGCGGCATTCGGAAACTAGGTAGCTGTTCCTAGCACGAGGGAAGACTAGTTAGAGCTTTTCCGGTCACGAAAGACATTTCACTCGGACGTAATTGCGTAGTGCCAATATTTATTTTGCCGCCCGTAGGCTGGCACTTCCGGCTTCGGCGGGCATTTTTAATGAGGTTAGCCTTCCTCGGGTTTCGAGACAAGTTAGACTCTTATTTCGACCTCCACACAACAAGCTTTTGCTTCGGGCTGCCACGTAATGGATTCGCAAGCCAGGCGTTCCATTTCGTGTCAACGAGACAATTTTCCACCTTTGACTATATTCACTCCATGAGTACGGTTACATACTTTCATCGGAACGTGCGACCGAGGTGTTGTTCCACCTTTAGTACTCGCTCACGAGGTAGGCTACATGTGCTGCCGGCTCAGCACCTCACCTCCGTGCGTTTGTGGGCGAGTAACGGCCAGGCCCTCTCATCCGGGGATCTCTCATATCCCCCAGCTAAGAGCCATCGAACGAGTATTTGCACCAAGCATGTAGCGTGCTCAGCACCTCACCTCAATTTTGATGTAGGTTTGTGTCGGCCAGGCTCTCACTTCCGAGGGTTTTTATGGCTTAGAGACGTTCAGCCATACACCTCGACTGGGAGCCTTAGAGGTTATGTCCGGACTGGGATTATTGGCATCGTTTGCCTGATTTAGACTGCTATCCTCAGTCTACCTGCAGAGCAGCAGGTTGTGTCTCTCTTAATCTGGCCCCTATCCCAAGAGCTGTCCAATATGTAGTTAATATCCATCGGCATAGCGCTTGGGGGTCAGTGGGACACTCAAGCTCCCCCACCACTGCAAGGTGGAGACACATCAGGGGGAGAGTTTGCGTGTCCAATGAATTTACAAAGTTCGTCTATGCTTGCTTGCTTGCTTGTGTTCGCTGGCTTGAGCTCCAACGCAAAGTCCTGTATGTCGGATGAAGGCATCCTGTTGTCCAGCATCAGTGTGATGTCATACAGGACCTGAGTTTTGCGTGAGTATCCGTTGTCCCATGTCTGGCTTATTGGTGTGCAGACTGGTGGTTCCTCGCCGTACAGGCAGACACTCTCCGACTTCGGAGGAATCGGCGATCCTATTGACTTCAGCCAGGACCCCGAAGGGACCTGTTGCCCAGGACGCTCCACGAGGACGCGTCAATAGGTCTTGGCCAGTATATAACCCGGCCCTGGTGCCTTGGAAACACCTCTGCGTCCCAAGTTCGTCTATAAAAACCACATCCCTTAAGTGTTTTTTTTTTTTTGGGGGGGGGGGGGGGGCGCTTGTTTACTAATTGTTCAGGATTCGCAGCCTTATATTAGAACTGGTTCTATGTAACATGCACAACTTCTTTTTCTGACTCATTGCATAAAATCTTCTTCATTTCATACAATGTAATTTTTGCTTGTCCTATTCTCATCTTTATCTCTGCAATGCATCATCCATCCATGGGCCTAGATATTTGAATTTCTGCACTTGCCCCAAAATAACATCACAATCTTTCACGTTTGCCGTCAAGCCTCGTGGAGGATGAATAGTTGACGCTGCAGGGTCCTACGGGTGGCACTGGATAGGGTCACTCCGTGTGATTTGCACAATGTCTTTGACGTCGTCAATCCAATTTCTTCTCGGGCGTCCTCTTGCTCTTGTATCAGATCTTCTACGATGTAGTGCCAGTGCTGGTAGTTGATGGTGTTGCACTCTAACGAGATGGCCGAACCTTTTGATCATCTGTCTTTCATTATATGTGGCACGGGGTGTTGATCCCACTGTAGCACCCATTGTAATGCGCAGATATCTGCTTTAAAGTCCTGTGCCACTCTGGCCAACATCTTCCGATTTCGACTGTTGTTTCTTTTCTGGATTCCTTCTTCCATGAGCAGATTGCCTTCCCGGGCGTGCGGGCTCTGCCTGTCCACATTTTATGTCGAATTTTGTTGCCTTAAGCTTTGTTCTTACAATAACTGTCACAAACCAGATTATGTTAATGATGTTTTTATTTTCATATGCAATGTCGATAGGCATCGGATGTTATGGTTGGTAACCTCACACGATCACCAGTTTGGAACAGATTTGTATTCGTGTCCCGATCATGTAACATGGCCAAGAGATACAGGTATTGTCTTCCTGTCTTCCCCTTGCTCTTTTCCTCATTAAGTTTGTCAGCTGTCATTAAGTTTTCAAGTTACATTCTCCCCATAGCGTTCCCAGCACACCTTGACCGTCCACTTCTAATGTAACTAATTGTTTACAGTTTTAATCTGTTTCTTGAATGACAGTCTCATTTGTTTTATTTTTTCCCCATCTGTTGTATTCTTTGCACTTTCTCAGAAACCACATCTGCACTGCAATCAGATCATTCTCAGCATCTCTGCTTATTGCCCATCCGTCGCATACGTACAACAGTATAATTTTTTATATGACACTTTAATACTCTTTTTTCTTACTACTATTTACAGCTTTTTATTAGTTTGTTTTCTATCGTGCACCAGTCTCCGTATCGAAATGGTTACGGACGCGATTCGTATCCTGTATACCCGAAAAAGGTACAGGTGCCGGTCGTTCAGAAAACAATGGCAAACTACTGAACGTAAAACTTGCTCAGCAATCACGAACAGCCAAAGTCCTGAGGTTGACTGCCTCTGAAGGACATTCAACTAACTTTTATTTTTTATCGTGCAAAATGCTACTTTAGCAATGGCGATTCATGGTCTTTAGTGTGGCCAAATGTAAAAAGTTAAAGACACATTACGCTGGGATTCACTAGAAAAACCAATCAGACACACACATTGCTTGGCTTTTAAATAGTTAACAAAAGTTAGTCAATAGGGCCAGATTTCTTCTATACACATGCCAAAATTGAACAGGAACACACAAATTGAAAGTCACGAAGTTAAAGTATTCGATACTATAAACAGCGTTTGGATTTCACAGAGCATTATTCAAGTGGTGCTATGTACAATGCGGCCTATTGACATCAATGCTTTCAATAGCAAATTCAGCTCTTGCCACGTGATCATCGGCTATGATCAGTGTATAGTACACATTGACTTTTGACTTTGTGTGTGCAGTACACATTGACTTTTGACTTTGTGTGTGTGGTACACATTGACTTTTGACTCCATGTGTGTGGTAGACATTGACTTTGTGCACGCGCGCGCGCGCGTGTGTGTGTGTGTGCGTGTGTGTGTGTTGTACACAGGGATTTTGACTGTTTGTATATTGTACACAGTGACTTTTGACAAACTGTTGTACAGGTTGAAGTTTGACAAGTTGTATATTATTCACACTGACTTCTGACGGATCCACTGTGAGACAAATCTAAAAGTGTGATACGGGTTGTTTTATTTATAGAGCTGTTGTTGTCGTCGTCGTCTCGTTGTTGTTGTTGTTGTTGCTGCTGCTGTTGTTGTCGTTATTGTTGTTATTGCTATTGTTGTTGTTGTTGTTGTTTGTGTTGTTCTTGTCGTTGTTGTTGTTGCTGCTGCTGCTCATACTGCTGCTGGTGCTGTTGTTGTTATTGTTGCTGCTGCTGATGCTGCTGCTGCTTCTACTGCTGTTGTTGTTGTTAGAATGCCGTCTACTCCAATTACTCACTCTTGTACCACTTAAAGAATCGGGGAATGGTTGTGATTTCGCTTAGTCCAGGGAGGCAAGTAACACATTCATCCCTGGCGTGACCGTCAGCTCTCCACGCGGTGTGTGTAACACACAAGTACTGAATGCCTAGTTAGTCGTTAGTAGCGGTTCCTACTTCACGGCAATGGGCCGCCCCATTATGCTCCATTCCTGTGCCAGTAAATATCACACAAAATGCTCCTCACCGCCCCAGTCACTGACTGCCTATCGTCATCATAGGGAGGGAATGTTAAGATCTCTTGCGATTTGCCAGTCTGTAAAGTCTCCGTGGCCAAAGGCTTGCGAACGCGGTTCGTGAGCCGCTTACCAGGCGTTCGAAACACAGCCGCGACCGATTTGTGCAGCAGACCGTGTCGCGTTGTTATAACGTGTAGGTAGGGGAGCCGGTCGTTCAGAAAGCAATGGCAAACTACTGAACGTAAAATTTGCCTAGTACATCAACAGCAGCTGAAAAATGCTGGTGTGGACTGCAACGTCCTGCAAGGGATATGCAACATTAAAGAAAGTGTGTTCCATGTCCATGGCGTGCCCATGAATAATGAAAAAGAAAGTAAAAGATACTTTCACACGCATGGAGTCGTATTTGGTATATGGTGCTAGTTGTTATGTTTATAGATCAATGGGAACTTGCCAATACCAGAACTAACAACGGTTACCTGGAAGGGGCTAGGGGGAAAAGAACATTATATACAACTATATGAGAGAGGCAAACACCGTTCTTTCATCGTGTAATGAGAAGGGGGGCATTAGAAAACATCGTGACGGCTGGGAAGATGGGTCAGTATAACACATGTCGTCTTTACATCGTGACGGCTGGGAAGATGGGTCAATATAACACATGTCGTCTTTACATCGTGACGGTTGGGAAGATGGGTCAATATAACACATGTCGTCTTTACATCGTGACGGTTGGGAAGATGGGTCAGTATAACACATGTCGTCTTTACATCGTGACGGCTGGGAAGATGGGTCAGTATAACACATGTCGTCTTTACATCGTGACGGTTGGGAAGATGGGTCAGTATAACACATGTCGTCTTTACATCGTGACGGTTGTGAAGATTGGTCAATATAACACATGTCGTCTTTACATCGTGACGGCTGGGAAGATTGGTCAACATAACACATGTCGTCTTTACATCGTGACGGCTGGGAAGATTGGTCAATATAATGCATGTCTCCTTTACACCGTCACGACTGGAATGATTGGTCAATATAACACATATCGTCTTTACATAGTGACGACTGGAAAGATTGGTCAACATAGCACATGTCGTCTTTATACCATGACGGCTGAAAAGATTGGTCAATATAACACACGTCTTTACTTCCAAAGATAATTGCTGGTACCCATTTAGGAGCTGCGTCGACATGGGAGTCCAGGCTAATTTAAAGCATCTGCCTGGATGCGGGTTTGAACCCACGTTCAAGGAGCCAGCATGGCAAACGCTTTCGACCACCCTATTACACATACCCACAAGAATAGACAGAATTATATACAAAGAAGATTCTGCTAACTCAGTAAAACTTTTGGACAGAAAATTACTAATTTTCACAGCAGCGCGTCATTTGCTCGAATCTGGCCACGTGATTGATAGATACAATGCGATTCGTGTGTTGTGTAACACACCAAGTGGTCGAATTTTGAGATGTGCTGAAGTTGTAGCGTTCCGTATGGCGAAGTCATTGTTGTGTTAAAAAAAATAAATAAATAAATAAATATCTCGTTTACAATTACATTGGCAGACAGTTTAAATTACCGTGGGAATATACATGTTATATATTTCAGCTTGGTGGTTTTACTGTATTATTTTGTTTTACGTTAGGTGACTTCTGTAGCATGTACTTGACGAGATGCGGCGATATGTCAGGGAACCCTGCAACCAAATATGTGTGCCTTCATTATTCATATTCACTACGGAGAAAACATTGTTTGGAATGCTGTCAATGGAGTGTTTATAATGCACAGATCCAAAGTAAAGTGGCGATGTTTTTCAAGGCTTTGCTCTATTATTATGCATAATGTGTATATCTGATCAGTGCAGGGTCTGTTTGCAGCGCAGAATCTGTTTGGTCGAAAGTCTACCTGTTGATCGCTTAGTTGTTTGTCTTACTCTCCTCTGGATAATCCTGCTTAATGTTTTTTCCCTAGAACTGACAATAACTATGTAATTAATTTCGTAGGTCTTAGTCATATACGACCGAGCTACAGTATGACTGTAGACGCTACTACCTGATTTCTGTTGGCGCCGAATGTTGAGCGGCGCTCACAAACACGACACACTACATTGTGCCAGCGGCTTCGGGCCGAGGAGCACAATTGGGAGGGTACACGCCTTACCCTAGTACGAGGAAATGCAACCTAAAGAATACATGTCATGGTAGGGTAAATCAGGCTCTAAGCCTTGTTCGGCAACTGGTCTAGGATGGAAGCTCCGCAGGTGGACAGTTAGAGCATTGCTTTGCTGGTCCGGCAGCTTCTGCAGCTTGTCATGATCCAGATGTATTGGTGTTATCTTTCCTGCCTGCATATCACCTCACTAAAAATAATGATATCGCCTACATACACCTCACTACATATGATGATATCGCCTACATATTACCTCATCGTGCGTGATGTTATCGCCTACATATCACCTCACCAAAATGATATCGCCTACATATCACCTCATTACATATGATAATATCGCCTACATATCACCTTACCACATATGATGATATCGCCTAATATTACCTCATCATGTGTGATGATATCGCCTGTTATACACTGGGAATACACGGTTTCATCTGTTTCTTGCTTTTGTGTATAAATTCACAAAGGGAATACATTGTTCCAATGTGTGGCTTTTATGTATAAATTCACTTATTGACTTTTCAAGTTCTGGAGCCATTGAATATACGAGGGGAGGTCAATAAGGAAATTACAAATGGCTGTAGAACAATAATTAAATATGATAACAACTTGAAACCAGTTTATTTTTATACATACATTGTCCCTTTATTTCTCAACATAATTTCCACCAACATTGATGCACTTATCCCATCGTTTTATCAGTCCTCCCAAACCGGATGCATAGAACTGCGTGCTCTGTTTTCTAAACCACGTTTTCACTTCACATTCAACTTCAGCGTCATTCTCGAAATGTCTCCCGCCTAGGTGGGTTTTCAGTGGACCAAAAAGGTGAAAATTGCTAGGGGCTAAGTCGGGGCTGTAAGGTGGATGTTCCAGAACGTTACACCTTAGTTGGTTAATTTTCTCCTGAGTTAATCGAGCCGTATGTGGTCTGACATTGTCACGAAGAAGCAACACTCCTCTAGTCAGCTGTCCTGGACGTTTTCTTCGAATTTCATCATGAAGCATCGATATAACTTCACAGTCCGATTCAAAATTCACATTGCAGATGCTACAGAGCCTATCGTTACCCGCCTGTCACCTCTAATCATCTCCTCCACCCGCTGCACAAATGCTTCTGTTGCAATCTCAACAGGACGATCAGATCGGATTTCATCAACAATTTTAGAGCGTCCTTGAGAAAATTATTCTACCCAACTATGCACCGCTTTACGGGACAAACATTTGTCAGCATAAACAGGAAGCATTTCCTTATGAATGTCCTTTGTAGGTAGTCCTTTTGCCCCCCCCCCCCCAAAAAAAAAAACGCACAACAGCACGTTGCTCTTTGGTTGTACACTCCGTAAGTACAGTCGCTATTTTGTTTATGCGCTGGACATGCGCATGAGACACCTAGCACCACCTGATGAACGGGAATATAAAGTTCGATGTTGCTGTCACCTAATGACACCTGTAGAAAACATCAACTACATTTACCTGTCATCCCACAGAACTGTGCGACTTACTTGTTGACTCGAAGTGTTGAGTTGAATGACCCTCTCCACGGTCAAGTGAAATTCTATCCCTTGACAAGTCATGGCGATCTGAATAATTCCCCCTTGGACTACTTCTATAAGTACACATTTAACATGGGTGACACAAGTTGTCAGAGTGTTATAATATACCTCTCGCCCAACAATGAGAGACATGTCACACATGGAACACACGTCTCACGATGTGTCAGGCGGACATGTTGACTCCTCGGTTAGCCTCTCCTTTAGTCACAGTATGCTAAAGACTAAAGAAATCTGACAATATATTAGCTGTATTCTTCTTCTTCTTCTTCTTCTTCTTCTTCTTCTTCTTCTTCTTCTTCTTCTTCTTCTTCTTCTTCTTCTTCTTATCCTCCTACTTCTTCTTCTTCTTCTTCCTGTTCTTCTTCTTCTTCTTCTTCTTATTCTTCTTCTTCTTCTTCTTCTTCTTCTTCTTCTTCTTCTTCTTCTTCTTCTGCTTCTTCTTCTTCTTCTTCTTCTTCTTTCACTTCTTCCCATTTCTCTACTTCTTCTTCCTCTTCTTCTTCAACACTCTTCTTCTTCTTCTTCTCCCTCTTTCACTTCTTCCCATTTCTCTATTTCCTATACCTGCCCTTTTTGCTACTTCTTCTTCCTCTTCCTCTTCTTGTTCTTCTTCTTCTGTTTCTTCTGCTTCTTCCTCCTCTTTTTTCCTAATCTTCTCCTCGTCCTCCTCCTTCATCTCCTCCTCATCCTCTTTCATCTCCTCATCCTCCTATTCCTCCTCTTCCTCCTCCTCCCCCTTCTCCTTCTTCTTCTTCTTCTTCTTCTCTTCTTCTTCTTCTTCCTTCTTCCTCTTCTTCTTCTTCTTCTTCTTCTTCTTCTTCTTTGCCCCTCCTCCTCCTCCTCCTTCTTCTCCTCCTCCAGCTCCATCTCCTCCTTCTTCTCCCCCTCCTCCTGCTCCATCTCCTCCTTCTTCTTGTCTCCACCTCCTGCGACAACTCCTTCATATCCTTCTTCATCTTCGTTAACCCCTTCCTATACCTGCCATTGGTACCTAGACTCTCAGCCGCTGCAGCCAAGCAGTCATGGGTGTAAATATGTGGTCCTTGAGACGGGAATCCCTCCTGTGATTTAGTCACCCCCGCTTTAGGTCAGACGGGCCTGCGTGCCCAATTCTTAACCCTTTGAAAATAAAGTTCGTTCGTTCGTTCGTTCGTTCGTTCGTTCGTTCGTTCAGTTTGATGTAGTAAAAGGGTTTACGTGTTGCAATGACCCCAAAAGTATGCCGTCAGCAGCGTAACTGCTGGCAGAATCCCCCATATCGGTCAGATCAAGGGACAGGGACCAAACAAAGCGAGACACTAACCTGCTGCCTTGTCGGTAGAATAGAGATATTCAAAAGTTAGTTGCATGTCCTTTACAAGACGTCTCTATCAACTCCAGTATTAACCAGCTGTTTGTGATTTTTAAGGAAATTTAATATTCATTTGCTTGCCATTGTAGCACCGCTGGTTTGCATGTGTCATGTAAGATTGGCATTTATGCGACCCGGGTTTCATATCGCCGTCAGTGGCTTGGGGGTTACTGAAAGCATCTTCACAGTGTCCCGACATACAGGGAGTCGACATTTGTAAGCAGTTGGCTTTGCGTTGATTTCGATGGTGTTAGTGTCGGGCGCTCAGAAAGCTATAGCAAACCACTGACCGTAAAATAGTCTAGTAAATCACAAACAGGTAATAAACGCTGGGGTTGATGGCAACTTCCTGTAAACGATATGCAAATAACTGTAAGTTTGCCGTTGCGTTTTGAACTGCACTTATATCCTTGCGAAAACAACTAAAAGCGGTATATCGGGGTTGTGAAACCGCGATCTTTACCTCTAAGCAACAGACACCAACAGGGACAGTCACTAGACTAGTACTGGAGAATTCAGCCCGAAAAAATTATTGTCTTGATAGATATTCTGATCCACAGGCTAAACGGTACTTTTGCCTTAATTCACCCCAAACAAACGTCACCAGCTATATTTATGATCACCAGCTATATTTAGCGCTGACGGTGATCTCCTCTGTGTTCGGGTACAGTGCGTGTCAGTGCGTTTCAATTGCCCCACAGTATTTCTTTGGCTTTGGCAACCGTTTCTGTGTGAGTGTGTGTGGGTGTGTGTGTGTGTGTGTCATCATGAGTTTTCTGGAACTGGCAGCAGCAGCTGTCCATGACAAGCAGAGTAGCGTTGCCTTTTCTGCAGCAGCAATCATGACGCATCTGACATTCTGCTAGACGCTGTTCTCATAATCATGTCATCATGGTGCTATCGCTGATCAGGACAGATGAAGATGCCGACGACATTCACCATGTATGTCAGCAGGACATCCTCCCGCTGAGACAAGGCCACATGGCTGCAAGGCCTCGCGTCTCCCGTACAGACAGATCAGCATCATTCTTTTCGTATACTGCTGGTCTCAAGAGTTGACAAGCATTTCATTTTGCCAGTTACAGTTGGGGGGATGTCGCCGAGAGCAACTGTTGCACACCGATAAAATTGCGCACCGAGCTACAGTGCAACACAGGGAACCCCTGGATGTGACGTCATACCCTGGGATTCCGTTTGTTTGGGGTGAATTAAGGCAAAAGTACCGGCTACACAAAACAGTATAACTTAATTCGCTCTATGATACCCTTGTGATGACGCCATCTTGTTGGTATCATGTTCCTCCATCTTGGTCATTAGTTTTGACCTTTTGAGACCGAATGAGCTAAAGTAAGTTGGCAGGAAAGACACATTACGCATGTGATAGGATAGTCCTCTGGCTCACATAGTTGGAGAATCACTGCTGTCACATAGCGTGTCAAACATCATTTCTGCTGTAAAACCACGCCTAGCCAGTCGAATCTGCGCCTGGTTGTTATTGCCACGATATAACTTTTCTGTATCCGTGTCAAACGAACAAAAGATGTTTTGTCGCTGTCGGATAATCAATAGCACATATAAACAAGCAAGGTCACCTTTGACCCGATCAATGTAACCCCAAAATATCGCTCCCTTGGTGCAGGAGTGAGGGTAGGGGAGCATGCATTAAAGCATGTAAAAGAATTCTTTACTTAAAGTAGCATTAGATAGGTAGACAATCACATGAGAGACTGCCAACAAAGACCTACATTCACGGAGGCAATTGTTTCAAAATTCACAATTGCCTTGGTGCAGGAGTGAGGGTAGGGGAGCATGCATTAAAGCATGTAAAAGAATTCTTTACTTAAAGTAGCATTAGATAGTAGACAATCACATGAGAGACTGCTACCAAAGACCTAAATTCATGGCGTACATCATCGCAATCATCATAATTTGTGAAGCAAACAGGACTGCAAAAGCTATGGGGGGGGGGGGGGGGGGGAACATTACAGAAAACACACCGCAGGAGATCCCCCTCCTGGAACATCAAGCATTCTTTGCCTACATTGTCAAAGAAAATGTCGAGCCAAACTAGGCCTTGCCAGCCATCTTAGAACTCATGGCTCAAAACTTTCAAGCCCACTGGATGAAATGAATGGTCATCATAATTCTTGATGGACAAACACAACAGTTAGGTAGACTCACTGAGCTACATGTATGCAAAGCTGTGATTGGTTCAGTCACACAGAAATAACGTCCTGACCATGTAGCGAATCCTTTGCACAATGCTGCTGTCATCGCGGCCGACCTTATAGCCTTTCGACCTTTGTCCAGTTTTCCGGTCGCATCCATTGTCATGTCATTTGTGTCTGTCCTGTACTGTGTCCACCGTCGTGCTAGTTAACCCATTCCTCTTGACCCATACCACTTGACCCATACCTCTTGACCCATGCCTCTTGACCCATGCCTCTTGACCCATGCCTCTTGGCCCATGTCTCTTGACCCATACCTTTTGACCCATGCCTCTTGACCCATGCCTCTTGACCCATGCCTTTTCAATGCATGCCTTGTCACAGATTAATACTGCTGATTTTAATTGTACATGTACATACTCAAATATACTTTCATACACTCAGTGTACCCACACTTACCTACACACTCGCATATACATTCAGAGGCATACAACCGCTGACATATACACACACGCACACACACACAGCGATATCCACTTTCAAAAACATAGACAAGTAGATTGACACACACCGGCACTCGTATATGCACTCACACACAGACACTCCCAAACATAGACACAGTCTTACGCCGAAACTCACACACTAATTTAACACATTGTCTCCAAATTCCGACTGCAAGCCACAGATCCGCTTCAAGCAAACTAATCTGTAGAACTGACATTGTGATGTAGATCAATTGTGTTCAGCATGTGCTCCATGGTGCAAGGAGAAGAATTCTTCCTCTTCTTCTTTTACTGTGTTCGCCCATTGGGACCTAGGCTCACAACCAGCTCCAAGCGCTCATATCCGTAGTTATCTTTGGCAGCTCTGTCAATGTCCTACCCATAGTTTTAATTTCTGTATCCACTTCTCTTCTCCAAGTGTGTTAGGTCTTCCTCTGTTTCTGTTGCCCTGTGGATTCAGACTCAGACTGTTCTAGTTATGCTATTCTCCGGTTGTCTCCATATATGTCCTATCCAGCGCCTGCGTTTTCCCCCTCACCTCTTGGTTCACTGGTATTTGCCTTGTGCTCTCCATGAGCTTCACATTGATGATCCTGTCATGCCATTTTATTCCATTTTGCGGAATCACCACTTAGTGAAAATTGTTAGTTTATTAGCAATTAGCGTTGTTCTCTGTGTAGAGAATAAATTGTCGACTGCTAAAATCACCATGGGAAGAATTGTCGACCGTCTGAGGCGCCGTGGGAAAATCTGCAGACCGTCAAAGGCGCCATGGAGAGATTTGCCACGCTAACCGGTATATGCTGTGCTGAAACTTGACCTGGCTATATCTAACATGGCTATTCTACATGCACACCCCGCTGAATTCTGGACTTCTTGCGTGGAAACAGAGCTTGCAACCAGTTTCACCAGAAGCTCTGATTTCTTCGGCTGTTATCCCACCTGTAATGTGTTTCTGGGACTGCCTTTTGTTGCTTGTTCAACTGCAGCCTGTAGTGCTTTATTCATTGATCCCCTTATTCTTTCGAGGTGTGGAAATAGTTACTGCGACTTCGCAATGTATTGAGAAGTGTATTTAAAAACATAAGTCACGAACAAAAGATTTTACCATTTATGGCCGAGCATTTTCCGCTGCCTTACGTCAGGTGCATACTGCAGAGTTATATATTCTTTGAAGTTAATAAATGAATAATACATTGGCTGAAATATGAGAAACCCGTATTCACTGATATTATTGAAATGTGGGAGAATTCGTTATCCCCCGCGGTAATCGTTCATGTACAATGTTGGTGTAAATGTTAGTGGACTTTCGTGTTAACTGAGAACTGTCATATGATGATTAATCGTCTTAAGTTAAGTAACTTCCCGTATCTGCCATCTGGTTATTACAATAGTTTTTCTTATGCAACCCCATTTAATGTGATATGTAATACAACATATTTGCCACCATATTAACAACTTCTGAATCATAACTGTGACAAACACTCCTACTTCCCATTTCCGCCATACATTTTTGTTGGGCACAAACCTACTGTTTGTTTGGCACTGGATCTGTTGATGTAACAATTGGCTGCCACTGGATGTGGATCTGTTGATGCAACAATTGGCTGTCACTGGATGTGGATCTGTTGATGTAACAATTTGCTGTCACTGGATGTGGATCTGTTGATGTAACAATTGGCTGTCACTGGATGTGGATCTGTTGATGTAACAATTGGCTGCCACTGGATGTGGATCTGTTGATGTAACAATTGGCTGTCACTGGATGTAGATCTGTTGATGTAACAATTGGCTGCCACTGGATGTGGATCTGTTGATGTAACAATTGGCTGTCACTGGATGTGGATCTGTTGATGTAACAATTGGCTGTCACTGGATGTGGATCTGTTGATGCAACAATTGGCTGTCACTGGATGTGGATCTGTTGATGTAACAATTGGCTGTCACTGGATGTGGACCTGTTTATGTAACAATTGGCTGTCACTGGATGTGGATCTGTTGATGTAACAATTGGCTGCCACTGGATGTGGAACTGTTGATGTAACAATTGGCTGTCACTGGATGTGAATCTGTTGATGTAACAATTGGCTGCCACTGGATGTGGATCTGTTGATGTAACAATTGGCTGCCACTGGATGTGGATCTGTTGATGTAACAATTGGCTGCCACTGGATGTGGATCTGTTGATGTAACAATTGGCTGCCACTGGATGTGAATCTGTTGATGTAACAATTGGCTGTCACTGGATGTGGATCTGTTGATGTAACAATTGGCTGTCACTGGATGTGAATCTGTTGATGTAACAATTGGCTGTCACTGGATGTGGATCTGTTGATGTAACAATTGGCTGTCACTGGATGTGGATCTGTTGATGTAACAATTGGCTGTCACTGGATGTGGATCTGTTGATGTAACAATTGGCTGTCACTGGATGTGAATCTGTTGATGTAACAATTGGCTGTCACTGGATGTGGATCTGTTGATGTAACAATTGGCTGCCACTGGATGTGGATCTGTTGATGTAACAATTGGCTGTCACTGGATGTGGATCTGTTGATGTAACAATTGGCTGTCACTGGATGTGGATCTGTTGATGTAACAATTGGCTGCCACTGGATGTGAATCTGTTGATGTAACAATTGGCTGTCACTGGCTGTGGATCTGTTGATGTAACAATTGGCTGCCACTGGATGTGGATCTGTTGATGTAACAATTGGCTGTCACTGGATGAGTTAAGAAAAAAATATTTCGTGTAAAGTGCCATCTATTGGCATAGAATATGCTAATTTGTGATCACGTGCAGGCCATCTGATATCGCGGTGCGTAAAGAAACAAAAAACCCACAACATGTGATTAACTGATTAAGTGCCATGGGATGATGAAGTCTTAAGCGACTTCCCGTACATACCACGGTCTTCTGTATCGCCGAAATGTCGTCAGTGCATTATAATACAACATTTCTGTACTGGCTTATCTAGGCCGTCTCCCTGGCCTAGAAGTTTACGTCATTCTCCGTAATCCCGTATACTCTCGTGAGAAACGTGACGTTTGCGAGAATCGGTAGCGGTTCTCGACGCGTCGGTAACTTACGGGGTATGTGAGCCGGCCACTCAGAAAGCAATGGCAAACTACTGAGCGTAATCTTGCCAAGAAATCAACAATCAGCTGAAAGATGCTGATGTTGATAGCCATGTCCTGTAAAGGATATGCGAACATATCTGTAACCATATTAAATACTTTTAAGTCATAACTGTAGCATACACCTACTTCCCATTTTCCGTCAAGTTTTGTTGGATTTAAACTTACTTTTTGTCTGGCATTGAATCTGTTCAGAAGCTCTACTGTCAAACTGTCACTGTCATTTACTGCCAATATAGTACCTTGCAGTGTATGGCAGGGGGGTCTTTGAGCCTGAGGAATTAAGGCCGCCTGGCTAGTGCAGTCGCCGCGAACTGTGCAGGTTAGGATTTTCTTTTTGCTCCCGACAGATAAAAATCCCACACCTTACCGAGGATTAGAACCCGGATCTCCCGAAGGATAATCCGGCATTCTAGCCACTCAGAAGCTCTACGAACGAATGAAAAACACACATATACGTGCAAACGTTTCAGTCAAAGTATTCATCAACGGAACAACTAGAACACAACCTTTAGAAATATACTCACGAACAACACAAATGGATACTTCTCTGGGCGCTTGTTCAATCCAGGAAAATGAAAACTGGAAACTGTAAATTGAAATATCGAACGAGAGAGTGTGTAGGACACGGACTGGAAATGACAACTAGAGATCTTTGTGACAACTGGCAATATTGAGGAAGGGGGGGGGGGGAGAGAATAAGGGAAAGCCAGAGAAGTAAATATATGGATGACTTGGCCACGGGGCATGGTTGTGACAAGAAAACTGGGCTGATCTAGCTGATGTTGTAAGATGGCGAAACATGACCGCCCACGCTTATCGGCATGGCGCTTGATGATGATGATTTGGTTCTCACATTTCTTATTAGATTAATATTAGATCGTGATGATGATGATACTGCGTGTACTATAAACGCAGCGTAATGTTCAGAAACCAATTAATGCATGACTAGACAATAACTATTATTATACTAGTAGTGGTATTAAGGATTATGTGCATAATTATACAAGAGGATAGTAAAAAATTATTTATATTCTATTAACCGATCCATAAAGAAGGGTAATCTTCTCTGCGTCAACATGAACAATGGCCAAGCCAACGGCGAAGTAGTCGCAGAGATAAACAGTTGCACTACGCCGTTTGTTAGCACATAAGAAGGCAAAGTTTCTGGTATGACGTGTTTAGTCGTCACATATTCTAGGCTACCATCTAATCTGGTGGGGTGTCAGGTTTCTTTTCTCACGCATTTCCTGCCTAGAAAATGTGCACACATTTCTGAAAAGTTTCTGTTGTCCTAGACTTGGGGGACGTAAATTACAAGTACCTCAGATGTCGGAGTGGGTTCGCCTGATGGCGAGGGACACTGGTAATAGAGACACAAGCCCACACACAAACCTCAGTCCAGTGTAGAATACGCTCACGTTCAACGTAGCGAACAAAAACAGTGGAACCTCATGGGGCGGCTCCGGCCCCTTGGAGAACCTCATGGGGCGGCTCCGGCCCCTTGGAGAACCTCATGGGGCGGCTCCGGCCCCTTGGAGAACCTCATGGGGCGGCTCCGGCCCCTTGGAGAACCTCATGGGGCGGCTCCGGCCCCTTGGAGAACCTCATGGGGCGGCTCCGGCCCTTGGAGAACCTCATGGGGCGGCTCCGGCCCCTTGGAGAACCTCATGGGGCGGCTCCGGCCCCTTGGAGAACCTCATGGGGCGGCTCCGGCCCCTTGGAGAACCTCATGGGGCGGCTCCGGCCCCCTGGAGAACCTCATGGGGCGGCTCCGGCCCCTTGGAGAACCTCATGGGGCGGCTCCGGCCCCTTGGAGAACCTCATGGGGCGGCTCCGGCCCCCTGGAGAACCTCATGGGGCGGCTCCGGCCCCTTGGAGAACCTCATGGGGCGGCTCCGGCCCCTTGGAGAACCTCATGGGGCGGCTCCGGCCCCTTGGAGAACCTCATGGGGCGGCTCCGGCCCTTGGAGAACCTCATGGGGCGGCTCCGGCCCCTGGTGGAGAACCTCATGGGGCGGCTCCGGCAACCTGGAGAACCTCATGGGGTGGTCCCAGTCCTTGGTGGACCTTATGAGGTGGTCCCGGTCTTTGGGGGACCTCATGGGGTGATCCCGGTCCCTGGGGAACCGCGGGCCCTTATTTAAAAAAAAAAAAAGTTTCTAATTCCAGTTATTATTGCGTGCCATTTATTGACATGATTGAGAGTGGGGCAAGCAGAGCTGAGTAATATTCTATACGTCTTGTCGCTGACACACGCACACACACACACACACACACACACACACACACACACACACACACACACACACACACACACATACACACAGAGAGAGAGAGAGAGCTCATAGAACAACACTTACTAAGGAGATTACCCTCAGTGTTTACCTGAACACAGCACAGAAAGCTTGGGTGCGCAATGCTCTGCCTGTAATTAATCGCCGTATTTACCGTATTCAGAATACAGTATGACTTATTTCCTTAATGCTAAACCTGCAAGTGAATATTGTATAAATAATTTACATGACAAATGCTGCAATAGCTGTGTGAAGCATTATACTTCGCAGATACTAGGTCATGTTATTCAATTGTGCGGTGGCAAATTCAATTCACCGTCACCTTTTCGTTTCAGAAAAATCTATTGTACCCATTGTGTAAGTCTGTTCTTACCCCTCAGTCGTGATGGTCGTAAAACATACCGTAACTGGGGTTCCAACTTTTTTTTTTCATATCCCTTACAGAACGTTGCAGTCAACAGCAGCATTTGTCAGCTGCTGTTGATGTGCTAGGCAAGATTACGCTCAGTAGTTTGCCACCGCTACCGATTCTCGCGCATATTAACTATATGCCATCTGCGACCGAGCCTGGCGCATATCCGGGATCGTAAATTGTTGTACGAGAGACAGTCATTAAGTAGCAAGAATTATGTTATAAAATGCATGAAAGAGTGTGGTCTTCTTCTTCCTCTTCTGCTTCTGTTGCTGCTGCTTTTTTTTTTCCTTCTTCCTCTTTTGCTGATGCTGCTGCTTCTACTTCTTCTTCGTCTCCTGCTGCTTCTTCTTCTTCGTCTCCTTCTGCTGCTGCTTATTCCTTCCTTCCTTCTTCTACGATCAACATTTGCTATGCGTGGTGCATAACATCCAGCACTTAGATGTCCGCTTTCTAGTCCCGTGTCAGTTAGGCCAACATCTTCCTACTACGACGTTGAGGTTTCTTTCATGAATTCCTTCTCCCATAGGCAGATGGCCTTCCCGGGTTTGTGGGTTCTGCCTGCCAATATTTTCTGTCGGGCTTTATTGCCCTAGTCTTTGTTCTTACAAGAACTTCCACAAGGCAGTGGTGGTTTAGCATTGGGTGTGTCCTTCACGTAGACGGATTTCCTTCCGGGATTTATCAGCCATTTTGTTTGCTCACTTATTTTGGGTATGGTTAACGGAAAGAACATTTGCGGGGTCAGAGGTTTGCAGATGACAACGAGGTAATTGAGGCGGTGCAAAACTGGTTTAAAGCCACACCCAAAAACTGTTTCCTAGTAAACATAAACAAGCTAGTGGACAGGTGGACGAAGTATGTTACCTGGCGCGGAGATGAGGATGGGGTGGGTGGGGGGGGGGGGGTGCTGAGAAATAACACACAAAGTTTCTGGTTCATACTATTGTAAAAAAAAAAAAAAAAACATTATTCGTAATATTTCTGTTACTTAATGACTTCCCCTCGTATGCTGAGGATATGAGATGTAAGGGATACATGACAAAGTAGTGGGAGAAAGGTCAGACGGCCAATGTGAAGGTGGAATCAGGACATTAAAGACACTCACAGAATGAAAATGGATGAGGCAGACGAAAACACATACTTGATCAACTTAAAACAACAGTAAACCAAACATTCTTTGCTGCTTAACAAGTGATCAGATATAAAACCATCCCGATGCCTACCCCATCTGTAAAAGAACCATTGTCTCCGTATCCATATCAAACTGGATTGATCAATTCCACTGTGAGTGCCAAGCAACTTACATGTGTAGAACGGAAAGACAATTAGCAAATCGGGTGGCCGAACATATGCCAGTGTGGGTAGAACAGACACCAGTGTGGCTGGAACATATCCCAGTGTGGGTGGGACATATACCAGTGTGGGTGGGACATATACCAGTGTGGCTGGATCATATCCCAGTGTGGGTTGAACATATACCAGTGTGGCTGGAACATATCCCAGTGTGGGTTGAACATATACCAGTGTTGATGGGACATACACCAGTGTGGGTGAAACATATCCCAGTGTGGGTGGGAAAAAAAGAGGTAATCAGTCTTCAGGAATCCCTGTGCAGTCGATAGGCTATAAAACGCCCCCCTCGGCGATTTCTCAACCTCTCATAAACTTGCGTCATAAAGTTAACAAAGAAAAGCATTTCGTGTACTGTGTTGCACAAACAATAAACGATTGCTCAAATATGGTGAGACCTAGCAATTAGTCGGTTCTTAGCCAGTTTTATGCAAACAGAAAGAGTTCGATTTAAATTTAAAATTATCGTGAGGATAACAAATTCTCACATTGGAAGAACACCTGTAACTGTGTGTTTTAATTGTTTCAACTAATGTATTGTTTACTGATTTACTTCATACGATATATAACTCTGCAGTATGCACCTTTAGAGATACAGTGAAATATGCCAAGCAATAAATCGTGCAATACATTGTTTGTGGCTTATGTGTTTACAACAAACTAAAGCAATAAAAGATAAATTCTTCAAACTGAAATATACAACACGTATTCGGGTGTATATTTCAGCTTGAAGGATTCATCTTATTGCATCCGTTTATGTTGTGTGAATTTTGCAGTGTCCACCGGACGAGATAGAGCGGAATATGCCAGGCGATAAATCGTTCTAGGTCAAATCTTAATGAGAGTGACGTTATGCTAAGACAAAGCTGTTACCGGGAATAATTATGAGAAGAATTGGAAACACGATTACACCAGAACTCAGTGACGAATAGAGTGAATTTGTAGAGGGGAGGGGCACAAACCACACCCATTCTCAGAACACAATTAGAAAGAGATATTGAAAAACGCAGATCTATATTTACGCTTTACAGTTTAAAAAACAAAGTGTGACAATGTGAAACACGAAGACATAATCAAACAGCGACAACAATTAAACATGGGTGAAAAAGATCTGCGAGCATTACAGAATAGAAGCGATCAAAATCAAAACCCATTTAGGATCTTTCACTGCAGAAAGGAAGGTGTCAGACAAGGATATGTGCGGTTGCCGGATTTGTTTGCATTTTACAGTGAGCATATAATGAGGTCTATAGAAAATATGCCAGGGGTCGCGGTTGGTGGTCATAATGCGAGTTATTTACATCTTGGGAATGAAAATACACGAGACGGCGAATTGGCAAGTTGCCGAGGGTATTTCTGGTTGTCGGTGATGGAAGGTCCGTGATGGGAGGTCGTTAATAAGAGGTCGGTGATGGAAGGTCCCTGATGGGAGGTCGTTAATAAGAGGTGATGATGGAAGGTCCCTGATGGGAGGTCCCTGATGGGAGGTTGTTAATAAGAGACCGGTGATGGAAGGTCCCTGATGGGAGGTCGTTAATAAGAGGTCGGTGATGGAAGGTCCCTGATGGGAGGTCGTTAATAAGAGGTCGGTGATGGAAGGCTTGTGATGGGAGGTCGTTGATGGGAGCTCGGTTATGAGAGATCGGTGATGAGAGTCGGTGTTGGGACATCGGTGATGAAAGGTCGGTGATGGAAGGTCCCTGATGGGAGATTGGGTGATGGACGGATCGTGATGGGAGGTCGGTTATGGGAGATCGGTGATGAGAGTCGGTGTTGGGACATCGGTGATGAAAGGTCCGTGATGGGAGATCGGGTGGTGGGAAGTCGGTGATGGGAGATCGGTGATGAGAGGTCGGTTTTGGGAGGTCCGTGATGAGCGGTCCGTGTTGGGAGGTCGTTGATTAGAGGTCGGTGATGGGAGGTCGGTGACGGGAGGTTGGTGATGGAAGATCTGTGATGGGAGATCGGTGGTGCAGAAGGTCGGTGATGGGAGATCGGTGATGGGAGAAGGTCAGTGATGAGAGGTCTGTGATGAAAGGTCGGTCATGGTAAGTCCGTGATGAGAGGTCGGTCATGGGAGGTCGGTGTTGGTAGGTCGGTGATGGAAGATCGGTCATGGCAGATCGGTGATGGCAGATCGGTGATGGAAGATCGGTCATGGGAGGTCGGAGATCGGTGATGGGAGATCGGTGATGACAGAACGATGATGGGAGATCGGTGACGGGAGGTCGGTGAGGGGAGGTCGGAGAGGGGAGGCCGGTGATGGGAGGTCACAAAAAGCAGAGGAGATTTGCTGCTTCTCCGAGGCAGAACAGTCGTGGCCAGCACATTTCAAGCTGTCAGAAGAGGGTCTTCGGGAGATACCCTTGACTCAAACGAACAGATCATTGAGCACCTTCTAAGAGAAATTTCTAGTTTCAAAATCATCGGAGCTTAGAGGATAACCAACAAGAACCACATTCCTATCACTGTCGCTGTAATCACAACAGAGGGACAAGATATACCCATCACCACTACTAGAGCGCGGGAAACCCGATCGCTTCTTAATAACAGTCATGTCGTGTCATATGCCAGCAATTCCTAATAACAGTCATGTCGTGTCATATGCCAGCAATTCCTAATAACAGTCATGTCGTGTCATATGCCAGCAATTCCTAATAACAGTCATGTCGTGTCATATGCCAGCAATTCCTAATAACAGTCATGTCGTGTCATATGCCAGCAATTCCTAATAACAGTCATGCCGTGTCCATATCCAGCAATTCCTAATAACAGTCATGTCGTGTCATATGCCAGCAATCCTAATAACAGTCATGCCGTGTCATATGCCAGCAATTCCTAATAACAGTCATGTCGTGTCATATGCCAGCAATTCCTAATAACAGTCATGCCGTGTCATATGCCAGCAATTCCTAATAACAGTCATGCCGTGTCATATGCCAGCAATTCCTAATAACAGTCATGCCGTGTCATATGCCAGCAATTCCTCATAACAGTCATGTCGTGTCATATGCCAGCAATTCCTAATAACAGTCATGTCGTGTCATATGCCAGCAATTCCTAATAAACAGTCATGTCGTGTCATATGCCAGCAATTCCTAATAACAGTCATGTCGTGTCATATGCCAGCAATTCCTAATAACAGTCATGTCGTGTCATATGCCAGCAATTCCTAATAACAGTCATGTCGTGTCATATGCCAGCAATTCCTAATAACAGTCATGTCGTGTCATATGCCAGCAATTCCTAATAACAGTCATGTCGTGTCATATGCCAGCAATTCCTAATAACAGTCATGTCGTGTCATGTGCCAGCAATTCCTAATAACAGTCATGTCGTGTCATGTGCCAGCAATTCCTAATAACAGTCATGTCGTGTCATGTGCCAGCAATTCCTAATAACAGTCATGTCGTGTCATGTGCCAGCAATTCCTAATAACAGTCATGTCGTGTCATATGCCAGCAATCCTAATAACAGTCATGTCGTGTCATATGCCAGCAATTCCTAATAACAGTCATGTCGTGTCATATGCCAGCAATTCCTAATAACAGTCATGTCGTGTCATATGCCAGCAATTCCTAATAACAGTCATGTCGTGTCATATGCCAGCAATTCCTAATAACAGTCATGTCGTGTCATATGCCAGCAATTCCTAATAACAGTCATGTCGTGTCATATGCCAGCAATTCCTAATAACAGTCATGTCGTGTCATATGCCAGGCAATTCCTAATAACAGTCATGTCGTGTCATATGCCAGCAATTCCTAATAACAGTCATGTCGTGTCATATGCCAGCAATTCCTAATAACAGTCATGTCGTGTCATATGCCAGCAATTCCTAATAACAGTTCATGTCGTGTCATATGCCAGCAATTCCTAATAACAGTCATGTCGTGTCATATGCCAGCAATTCCTATAACAGTCATGTCGTGTCATATGCCAGCAATTCCTAATAACAGTCATGTCGTGTCATATGCCAGCAATTCCTAATAACAGTCATGTCGTGTCATATGCCAGCAATTCCTAATAACAGTCATGTCGTGTCATATGCCAGCAATTCCTAATAACAGTCATGTCGTGTCATATGCCAGCAATTCCTAATAACAGTCATGTCGTGTCATATGCCAGCAATTCTAATAACAGTCATGTCGTGTCATATGCCAGCAATTCCTAATAACAGTCATGTCGTGTCATATGCCAGCAATTCCTAATAACAGTCATGTCGTGTCATATGCCAGCAATTCCTAATAACAGTCAGGTCGTGTCATATGCCAGCAATTCCTAATAACAGTCATGTCGTGTCATATGCCAGCAATTCCTAATAACAGTCATGTCGTGTCATATGCCAGCAATTCCTAATAACAGTCATGTCGTGTCATATGCCAGCAATTCCTAATAACAGTCATGTCGTGTCATATGCCAGCAATTCCTAATAACAGTCATGTCGTGTCATATGCCAGCAATTCCTAATAACAGTCATGTCGTGTCATATGCCAGCAATTCCTAATACAGTCATGTCGTGGTCATATGCCAGCAATTCCTAATAACAGTCATGTCGTGTCATATGCCAGCAATTCCTAATAACAGTCATGTCGTGTCATATGCCAGCAATTCCTAATAACAGTCATGTCGTGTCATATGCCAGCAATTCCTAATAACAGTCATGTCGTGTCATATGCAGCAATTCCTAATAACAGTCATGTCGTGTCATATGCCAGCAATTCCGTCATACCCGATTGAATTGCATGAGTATGGTGGACGTCTGCAGGCTCTGCTCTGAAAGCCATCCATTTAGTAAATTCCCCCACGCCAAGCCGACACAGACTGCCACTGCTTTCACTCAAGACGGCAATATCGCCGTCACGTCGATTCTTCCCTACAAAAACATGCGAGAAGGCAGTACGACGTAACCATGTTTGGTACAAACCTGTGTTTTGTTTGGCAGTGAATCAGTTAACCAAAAACAGACAGGTCGCAATAAAAGGCCAAATAAAACAGTTGCAATCTCACATGAACAATATACGCTCTGATCAAGATTTCCAACAACTGCCAATTCGGCAGCCCGTCCTGGATACATTAATGATTTTTTTTTCTTTTGGTTCGCAATCCTTTTACAGGACATCGCTGTCAACATCAGCATCTTTCAGCTGATTGTTGATTTCTTGGCAAGATTAAAGATCGCCTACCCAGTAATCGCATTGTGTGAGTCGCTTGTCTGACCCAAGAAATCCCACTCGAAATTGTGCATGCCACTGGTATCAATTCATTTAACTGAAAGTCCCGCGTTTTTATACCAACCTTCCAAGGACGCTCATAATGTCGGTGCTATACATTAGAAGGCCCGTTGATACAATAACACCAGAAGGCAATGTGTAAACACGCAGTTTTCACGTGTTGTTTTGCAGGCTGGGACAAAAAGATCTTCAAGAGGCGGTAAATCATTCACAAGACCTTCATTATTAAATCGCTTAGTCATACAGCAAACAAAACAACTTCAATTTGAGCAAGTGAATAGCTTGTCTTACCCAGAATAACAACAGACGATAGCTAGGGTGAGGCAGAGATAATAGAATAGGCGTAGCCAGCGTGACATCCAACCGTATAAATGGTTCAAAGGGCAAGAGAATCCACTTCATCACACCGGGTTTTATCCTATGTGGCTCGGGTTCTTTCCGCAGGGCAGACTGCCGAAAGCGTCACATAAAGCACGAACTCCGTAGCTCCAACGACGATGCCCAGGAGTCTCGGAGAAAGTTGCTCTCGTGGACCGAGACGACATAGCCCGGAATCGAACCTACGACCTTCGGGGCGCGAGACAGACGGCGTAGCCACCTCGCCACCAAGACTCCCATTTACCATTCACCTATCTAAAGGGGGGAGGGTGCTCATGGTCTCTCCTAGACTTTCCTTGAGGTCCGACCAGCATGCATGCGGCTCTTCTAGGCGGGTTATCCGTTATCAGTTGGGGCATCTTCATTGCACTCCGGACAGGTCCATAGGTGCTCAGATCCTTCCCCCCCCCCCCCCCAGCATATGCATCAGCGTTCTGTGGCTAATAGTGCCAGTTCTGTGTTGGTTAACGAGGCACCTCGTTTTCCCGATGTACCTCTCGTGTCTGGCCGTGCCAATTCTTACACCCAAATCTTTCCTCCTGGAGAGCGATGTGGATCCACTGACGTCAAAGTCTTCTGTTCTCGACATGTCTTTAAGGACGTTAATAACATCGGCACGATCCATGGGCTGGCCATCTGCAGGGGGTGCAGAGCCAGCCAGTTTATCAGCTCGTTCATTTCCCTCGACTCCCACATGTCCCGGGACGAAGATGAAGGTGACTTTACGGACAACAGACATTCCTCAGCGACTCAGTCACTATCTACGTACACATCCAGCTTCGACCTTCCAAATCATGCTCATTGCATCACTTAGTCGCTTAAAAAGCTTAAAAGTCGATAGGGTCGACTTCATTGCACCGGGTTTTTATCCCATATGGCTCGGTCTCTTTCCGCAGCGCAGAAAGCGTTGCACAAAGCACGAATTCCGTAGCTCTAGCGACGACCCACAGGAGTCATCGAAAAATTTCACTCGTGAACCGAAGGACGCGGCCCGGAATCGAACCCACAACCTTCGGAACCCGAGTCAAACGGCTTGACCACTTCGCCAAGAAGACTCCCCTTAGTACACACATCACTTAGTACACACACGTTGGTATAATGCTGTGCTTCTAGCCATAGGAAAGCCTGTGTTACTGCCATCACCTCCATCGTCATGCTGCTAGTGGGCATAGTGTGGGCACCACTGGATTCTTGAACGGTTCGGCGGGCTGAACGGGCTGTAAATGCCCATGCACTTCTCTGCTTCTTTACAACAGATCCATCTGTATAGATGAGCACTTCGAGGTTGTCTAAGTGTTCATTGATGAGCGCGTTGACCTCTGCATTGACAGTGGCGGGGCTCTGTTCTCTGCACCATCTGTCAAGTGTGATAATGTAGAAGAAGGTGCACTTAAAAGCTGGAGCCATAGGCACCCATTCCTTGCCGGGGTTGATATGGTAGGACTGCAGACCTGTCAGATGATATCTTCCGCCCGACCAATCCATGATTTGCCCCTCTTTAGCCTGTTGCCCTTTTCTCTGAATATATCTTCATGCAGAGGGTGCTGCTCATCCTCACTTATTTTCAAGTATGCACGAGCTCTCCAGATCTTGATCCTGTGGTTCATTGTCGGGAAGTCAAGGAGATATCTCATTGCTACACAGCTGGTGTCTCTCGAGCAGCCCAAAATGATGCACATGACTTCGTTTTGTACCTTTTCAAGTCTTCCAATCTGTGTAGGGCTGACAGTAAGGAAGGCCAGTGCTTACTCGATGGGTGAAAGCACCAGTCCTTGGAACAGAAGTATTAGCAGTCTTTGCTCGATATTGGTAGTCGCCATGACTCTCATTGCTGACAAACCTTTTCGAGCTTTCGTTATGACATAATCGACATGATCTCTGAAAGACAGGCTACGATCAAGCCTCACGCCAAGATATGTCATCGACTGGGTTCTACTCAAAATGCTCCCATCCATCCTTACTGTCGGCAGGTCTATGTTCACAATATGGTTGTTTAGGGAGAACCATGTAACCGATGCCTTTGCAGGGTTTACAATGGCACTGGCATCCGCACACCATGAGGAAATTCGATCTAGTTCGCCCTGCATATCATTGGCAACCGCCTGTCTATCTCGACCCTGTCGATACACGAGAATGTCATCAGCAAATGACAGAGTCCTACCCCTCCCCTCCAACTGTTGTTCAGTGATCGGCACCGTATACAAGTTGAATAGTACTGGTGACAGTGGTGAACCCTGCGGCAATCCTGGACATATCGTTGTCGGCTCAGAAGACCAACTCCCACATCTTAGCACCACCTTCCTTTGGAGCAGAACTGCAGCTATCCATCGTACAAGGTGATGGTGCACTTTCAGTCTGAGGAGGGCTTGCATCAAGTGCTCGAAAGATACTCTGTTATATGCGTCCTCTAAGTCTATGGCGGCCGCACATGTCTCTTCTCTGACCTGAAATCCTTCGTAAACATCTTGAGCAAAGACTGCTGCATTCAGCCATGATTATTTGTTACGTCTGTAACAGTTTTCTGCATCGTAATGATTCTGTAGCCGCTTAACTTGGAATGGTTTTTGTTTGGTTTTGGCAGCGGCAGCAAGTAGCTGTGTAGCCATTCCTCTTTGATCTGACCCCTCTGGATACTGTTGTTGAATTCTCTGGCCAGTTCTTCCATGTCATCATCTGACATCACCAGTAGGTCACGATATCGGATGCCGTCTGGGCCTGAGGCGGTATTAGGTGATTTCTTGAGCATCGCACGTATTGTCTCAGCTGTGATTATGTATTCTTCGTATGTCCCGATCCCATCGCACAACTGAGAGAGTGTCGTTGTGGTCCTCTGTCTGGCAGGCTCGTCTTTCTGGTCAGTCTGTTCTATGTAGTGTGCAAGAAGGACCTTACCTTTATCCGCATCAGACTTTGTCCATGTGAGGTCTGTGCCTTGAAAGTCTGGAATACCCCTACGTTGTGCAGCACCGTTCATGCTCTTATGGAGGCGCCAGAATGTCGTAAGAGATCGCTCGGAGCACACCTTTATGCAGAACTCGTCCCATTTCTCGGCCTTGACTTGTTTGGCGCAGGATTTGAATAAAGTCATCGTCCTATGGACCTCAGTCTTCAGGTCCGCCAACTCAACCTGTGGCATGTTAGCTTTCGGGTCTGTTGAGGCAACCACCGGTAGATGGCGGGGCTAAGGTGACGTCACAACCCTGTGACGGTAGAATGCCAAACGAAACTACCCGGGAAGGTTAACCCGGTCAACAAATGGCGGGTCATTCGGGTGTGTTGGCCGAAAAGTGCACTACTGCAGCTCTGCTGTTCTTCTTCTTCTTCTTTCGTTCGCCTGAAATATGTCTATAACTGCAATGTTGTCTCTTGTATGAATCTAACCGTCTTTTTTTAGTTCACTCAGCGGTCCGTAGAGTTTATCTTCCACTTTTGTCTCTCTAGGCCAGAAGGTTCGCCTGGATATGTTGTAGTTTGGGTAGTCCTGAAGTATGTGCTCTGCTGTCTGCGACGCCAAACCACATGTGCACATGGCTGAGTCACCAATTTTGAATGTTGTATACGTGTGGTTGCGTAATCTATTGTGTCCTGTTCTGAGGCGCAGAATAATGACCTGTTCTGGTCTCTCCATAACGTGGTAGTCGTCTTGAGTAAGGTTTGGTGGCCTTCTGACTGATTTGATCATTCTTTTCTTTTGGTGGTATGTAACGGGCACATCAAGCTGTTCTTCTTTGGCTCCTTCCTTAGCCAATGAATCATCTCTGTCGTTTCTGGGTACTCCATAGTGGGATGGTATCCACTGTAAATATGCACAAGCAATTACGCACAAAACAACACAAAACAATATCCCACGAACGGAGAAAAATAAGAAGAAAAGGCCGAGACGGTGGAGAAATCTAGCAATAATTTATGGATTAAAATTAACAATAACCAATGTTTATATATCATCATCAATGTTGTTATGTCGTCATCAAATTCCTTGCTAACAGACGTAGGTGATCATGTGTCTACATCTCGTGATCTACAACAAAATACGTCTTATGCTGTGAGTAAATTAACAACAGGAAGTGAAATTGGTCGGCTTTACTAGAACACATTCACTAATATAGTTTGAACGTTGTTTCATTTGATGCGAGCAGCTCTTTATCAAGTTAGCGTTTTGCAAGAAATCATTACCTGTTTTATCCGTCCACGTTGTCCTCATTATTCTTCTATAGAACCACATTTCCGCATAATTCCTCATTAGTCTGCTGAATGTCCATGATTCGCTTCCGTACATAAATATTATCTCGACCTAGCTCTCTATACTACGCCGATCACCACGCCTTCAAGGAGTGTCCGCTGGCCAAGCTGGACACGGACTTCCGAGCACCCAACTAACAAAAGAAAGTGCGCCAACTGCCTGGGCAAGCATGGAGCAAGATACTTGGGCTGTCCGTACCTGCAACGACACAGAGACGTGTTAAAGTTTGCCATCAACACAAAGACACCATACAACGAAGCAAGGCGGAGGTGCGAGACAGCCACAAGCATCTCACAAGCGGAAAAAGCTCAACTGCAAGACCAGATAGATGAGCTAAAGAAGCAAATCAAGCTACTTCAAACACCGGCACCGACCAGCGACAATGAAAAGCTGCTGGCTGAAATACAGGAGATACAGCGAAACATCAAGCAAGAAGTGGAACATATGGCACAGACGACAAAGAAGAATGAAGAGATTCTACGGGACATCAAAGCGGAGAGAGAAATGCTAAAAAGGGATCTAACCCAAAGCAAACCAGCTGAAGCCAAGGAAATGATCACAGAAAAGCCGCAAGATGAAACCCAACAAAAGGCCGAGACGTTACCGTACTCCAAGAAATCCAAGAGGAAACCGATATACCACCAGACCACTGGAGAAGTCATAGGGGAGGAGAGTGACGGCGGCACAGATTACCCTCTTCCAATGACCTGGAGGAGCTCCTAGGAACGGCTAGAATGAATGAACTCGAGCTAGCAGAATACAGTAGGCAAATGGAAAGCAAGACTCGAAATGGCAAACAGGCGCAAGAGAATCGAAAGGGAGAGGGAAGAGATATTACGCAAACAAGAAAATGAAAACGTCGAAAAGCTCCTACAGAAAATGCACAAAAAAGGAGGCAAAAATACCAAATAAAAAGTCCTTTTAAGGACTGCAACCAGTCAAGCCAGACGAACCAGCAGCCTTCACTAACAACAGACACCACCAGAGGAGACGGGAACAAAGGACAGCCGCCGACCAATCCCCCAGCTGACGTCACAGACACAAACGCTTACATAACCAGTCCGAGATAGGACTTACTCGTAAGAGCGCACAAGACAAGAAACAGGGTAAAAATACCCACAAAAACCACGGATCTCAACAATAACCACCGCTGAGGAAGCAGGTTAGACGAGACCGAATTTGGAATTTTTTTTTTTTCGAAATTGGAATGGAATTGGAATTGGAATTGGCTCTCTATAATTCTTCTTCTCACTCTGTGAAATGTTGCACTGCTTGGGCCTTCTACGTTTAACTTCTTTAATTTCTAAGACAGCGAGAGAACATTCTTGAGTCGTGTATCATGCTATAGATGGGTCTCAGCATATGAACTGATACATGCCGTTGGAGAGAAGCATGATCACCCACGCCAGCTGTCAGGGACACTTAGTGATAGTGAATATGTCTCCCATCTGCTGTTATGAACGTGCCCAAATTGCATATCGTATGAGGACGGAACCCTATCGAATGCTGATGAAGGAATATAATAAGTCAAATAAGATATAGATATAGAGCACTTGCAGTACAAAGTAAACCATAGGCAGACAGCACTAACTGATTAAGTGCCATGGGATGATTAATCTTCAGCAACTTCGAGTATCTGCCATGGGCTTATATATCGTCGAAATGTTGTCATTGCAAAATGTCTCAATTAAAATATAAATACAGTAATTTTGCCTAACCAACTTCCTTTAAGTTGATATATAATACAACATGTCTGCTACCATATTAACAACTTTTAGGTCATAACTGTAACATACTCCTACTTCACATTTCCCGCCATCCATTTTTGTTTGGTCCAACCTACGTTTTGTTTGGCACAGAATCTGTTAAGACACTAAACAAACAGGATACGACGCAGCGATCGATTTACAGAATTAAGAACACCAAATTAACATAATATGAAGCAAACCTAGGCGACACATCTCGCCTTGGACAGCAAGCTTGGACTCTCCACCCATATAAGTGTATATTGATTGATTGATTGATTGATTGATTGATTGATTTAGGAACCGACATCACAGCATTCGGGGCATTCCCAGAAGCGCTCCGTCCCCATCCTCAGCAGTCAGCGAAGAGTTCCAACACTAATAGTACCAGTAGCAATCTGATTTTATGTCCGTCTCGCCTTTCTTCTGAGCGTCGATCGTTTATAAGACACGTAACATCATCAGTGTTGCTCTAGATAAGAGACAAATAACTGTAGATTTATTAACTGTGCCGGCGTCCTGTGACTAAGGGGTGACGTTTCGTAATCCCGCATAGCCAGGTTCAAAATCAGCAGCAGGCGATGTAGAAGTAGGCCACCTTGCGTTGATGTTTAACAGAGGTATGAGCGCGGGTCGTTCAGAAAACAATGGCAAACTACTCAATGTAAAATTACCTAGAAACTCGCAAAAGGTAACATAAATGTTGTTAATAAGTGCGACGTTATTTAAGGGACACGCAACTAACATTTTTAGCTATTACTGTGCCGTGCTGTTGAATTTATCATTCCTACGTCACACACTCGTGTGAAGTTACTCGAATTAATTATCTTTACACATTATGCCAAGATACCTTGTTCTTGACACGTATTTTATTTCTGTTTCAGGTATCACCTGTTGAAAGACATCTGAAGTAACATTCAGCTTAAACTTCAGGTTGCTTTACATAGTTACTGACCACCGGAAACACAAACTTCTTATCACCACCATAAAGTGGATTATTGTTTAGGCATTTTTTTTTTAAAGAGAACTTCTCTAAAACTATGGAGACCCTAAGGGGTAATGTTTTATTCTTTTTGACAGTTCTGTTGTGTTCATTTGGTGTTTGTGTTAATGCTCAAAATGCGAACACCACCGCGCAGAACAATGTAACTGCTACACCAGTTGTTAACTCTACAGATAACATCACTGCCACAGCAACACCAACAAATTCTAGTGTACCAAGTACCAACGCAACCAGCCCAATGCCAAGTGGGAATTCAACCGAGCTAGCAAACTCGACCTCTAGCAATACTACAACCTCCACGCCGACTGTGAGCAATCAAACGACAGCAGCATGCCACAATGACCAAGCGCAACTTCTGCACCGACTGTGAATAATCAAACGATAACAACAGCCGCAGTGACCAACGCAACCTCCGCACCGACAACAACAATGCAGTCCACAACGGGTAAGTCAAAGTATAACCCTGAACATTTTCTTTACCTGAACTCACAGATTCAGTGCCAAACAAAAAGTAGGCTTGGGCCAAATAAAAATGGACGGCGGACAATTGGTAGTAACGGCCTGTCACAGTTATTACTTACAAGTTGTTAACGTGGTAGCAGACATATTGTATTAAATATCAAGTTAAAGGGGGTTGCTTAGGGAAAACTACTTATAAGCCCATAGCAGATGTGTGAAGTGGCTTAAGACGATTATTCATCCCAAGGTGTTTAATTAGTCAATGGTAGAAGGGTCAGAATGTGAGGCCGGTTATATAGGAAACTTAGTGACAACTGGGGAAATTGGTGGGAAAAGAGTTGGGGGAAGGTGTCGAGATAAATATCCAGATGGCCTGTCCACATCGCGTAATCTGGACAAGAGCAAGACCGTGATCTAAAGATTGGTGATCGTGTGCGATGCGAACTATGAACGCTCACGCTTAACGTCATGGCGTAGGATGAAGATGATGATGTGTTATTTATTAAAAAATTAAGTTGTATGTCCTTCACAGGACGTAGCAGTCAACCCCAGCATTTTGGGTGTTCGTGATTCCTGGGCATATTTTACGTTCAGTAGTTTGCCATTGCTTTCTGAACGACCGGCTCCTATACCTTTTTCGAAAAACAAAACCAGCACTGCTGTATTTCGAACACAGGTATACGGGCTCATAAACCGCGTTCGCAAGCCCTAAGCCACAGATACCGGTATATATCTGGTCTAATACAATCTTTCCACCGCGTATGGTCTGTCATAGTCTTTCCACGGAGTATGATAATACTCTTTACACATATGGTCTTTCGCGGTCTTTCCACAGGGATGACAATACTTTTTATTTTTTTTTTTCCATATACAGGGTATCGTGTTGCTATTTACACGGACAGTAATCACGGCTTGTGGCTTTCATAAACTCTGCGTTTCGTTCATCTTCCTGGTTAAACTTTTTAATGTTTACTTTTTCTTGGTTTACGAATTGAGTTGATTGAGTCAAGAACCCACTTAACAACATGCCAATATGAGCTACGTCTTAATCTTCAACAACCAGCAAAGAATCCCAATACTAATTTGATCTGTTTCAATTTGATTATGTGTCAACCTGGCCTTTCCTCGGAGCACTGAGTGTCGGACAGATACTCTGGCCACTCCCTGCCGCACCACTCTCTCCAAACAAAGATGGTCTATCTGTTCTTCCATACTATACACATAATCTCAAAGGGCTGTGGCCACATCTGCTTTATTGTGCACCAATCCAGTACCCCATCTCAAGGTGCAGATCCAGCCAATTTGTCCGCCCGTTCGCTACCCAACACACCAGCATGGCCTGGGGAAAAGATTATAATGGTCTTTGCTTTTTGTTTTTAATTAAAGCATGCCTCTGTGTCTGAAGCATGCCTGTCTTCACCTTTCTCATGATACTTTGTGATTCTGTAAGAATCACGACATGTGTATGCTGTTTGTTCTCCAGCCAGCAAAATGTCGCTGTGCCTCCTCCAGCTCCATTCTCAGACTTCTTTCTCTTGTGCTGATACCTCATTTCTGATACCAACGTTCCTCCAGGTCATGATGTCAAACTGTCCAGCATCTCCTCTCTTGGTCTCCCCCTGACTCTCTTACCCTCCAACTATCTCGTTGTGACGACGACATACTCCAGCTTTGTCCTTCTCATGATATGCCCAGAGAATGTGGACTGTCTTCTCCTGCTGCAAATAACCAGTTCTCTTTGTGAGTTAGCTTCTTTCATTTGATCTTCTTTGGACTTCTATATCTCCATGGTGTTCTCATCCATCCATCCATCATGTGCCATGCCGGTAAGCGTGGGCGGTCATGTTCTGTCATCTCACTCGATCACCAGAGTCGTGGATCAGCTCTGTGTTCCTGTCTCGGCCATGCCACGTGGCCAAGCCATCCAGGTATTTGCTTCTAGGTCTTCCCCTTGGTCTCTTCCCTTCGATCTTGCCAGTTGTCACCAAGTTCTCCAATTCACCTCCTCTCATAACATGCCCAAAAAATTTTGAGTGTCTACGTCTAATGAACTCTAATCAGTTTACGATCTTCATTTGTTTCTTGAAGGACTTGTTCGTTGGTTTTTCTATCTGTCCATGATATGCTTTGCATTTTCCTCAGAAACCACATTTCCACAGTCATTAGCTGTTTTTCAGCTTGACTGCTTATTGTCCACGCTTCACATCCATACAAAATTACAGGTTCTATGTAGCATCTCAACACTCTTTTCCTCGTTTCAATTGATATCTTTTTGTTGGTCAGTATGTTTTCCATCATGCAAAAGGCTACCTTCGCAATGGCAATTCTTGTTCTAATCTCGTCAAGGCATCTCCCATCAGATGTTATGACTGTTCCGAGATAACAGTATTGATTCACTTGCTTAAGAATATGCCCATTTATTCGTATATCACATTGTGGTATTTCCTTCTTCCCAGTGACGACCATAATCCACGTCTTCTTTATATTCAGTTCTAACCATAGTTGTTCACTAGGTGTTCTTATCATTCTTCTATAAAACCACATCTTCACAGCTTCCCCTTAATTCCTCACTTGTCTGTTAATAGTCCACGATTTGCTTCCTGACATCAGGATTGGCTCAATATAGTTCTTAAGAATTCTTGTCCTCGTCTCAATGAACAAAGATACATCTTGGGGACCGCTGTTTTTACTTGGGCTATTCTACATATAACTTCCTAATACATCTGTCATCTACTTTTATTCAAGTACCAAAACTTAAATACACTGACTTGTTTCAGATTGGTTCCATTCACTTCAATGTTGCCTTTGGATATACACTTGTTCTTTGTAATAACCATTACTTCTGTTTGTCTTTCATCCAGAAAAAGTCCCTGGTTTTGACTTTTCGTTGCAATGCATCTATTATTATTTGTAACTGTTTCATTCTCGGCGACCAAAACCTTGTCATCAGCTTGAATAATATTGTTTACATTATGCCCACCAGCCGATATTCCTGGCATGTTATGTAAAAATCCAATTATTTTTCACTGTACAAACTGAACAGACCTGGTGATAGTACACAAACCCGTCTAACATCTTTTTTAATTGATTTTCTAATTGATTGTAAATTCTTAATGGATGCTTTTTGTTGCCAATACATGTTCTTTATTATTCTTAGATCTTAATAATCAATGTTGAAGATTTCCAACATTGTAAAATATTTCTTTGTGTTTCACTTTATCAAATGCCTTAGTGTCGTCATTAAAGCACAAATATACATCTCAGTTCAGTTCAGTCATTCTTTCTGTTAATGTTTTCAGGATGTATAGTGTCTTGTCTGTGGTTTTACCTTCCACAAATCCACATTGCTCATATTCAGGGTATTTATTATTATTATCATTATAATTCACATTAGTATTTTATTCACATAACTCATTAAACTAATTATGCAAGGTTCTCCACGTTTCACCAAATTTCTTTGGTAGTGCTACGACTGTTTTGCTGTTATTTTGTTGCATCGGGTTAAGTCTGTCATTGTGTCAGTTTTCATTGTTTACGGTGTGGATTTTTTTCTGTCTGGGGTAAAAAGAAAATCCTAACCCGCATAGTTCGCGGCGACTGCACTAGTCAGGCTACCTTAATTCCTCAGGCTCAAGGACCCCCCCCCCCCCCCCCTGCCCTACACTGCAAGGTACTATAGGCAGTGGAAGACAGTTTTGACAGACAGTGCTACAATAGATTTTAAGAGATCATCAGGTATAAATACGCTGTTATAGATATCATAGTTTTGTCATTTCTTGAGTATACATTACTAAAACTAACTAAAACAATGAAGAAGATGGTGGTGATGAAGGGGGTATAAAGGGGACGGATATGGAGGGTAAGGAGAATAAGAAAACAATTATTTTACATGAAAGATGATAATGTGTAAATATTTAAGACATCGGGTGTAAATATGACGTGTGGACGCAGCTTTTAACTTTTACCTTAAAACTGATTCCGTTTGTTGACTTTGTTTTTAGCACAGTGAAAAACTACTGTCTCAACACGACTTGTGTCCATGGGAACTTCTTCTTCTTCTTCTTCTTCTTCTTCTTCTTCTTCTTCTTCTTCTTCTTCTTCTTCTTCTTCTTCTTCTTCTTCTTCTTCTTCTTCTTCTTCTTCTTCTTCCTTCTTCTTCTTCTTCTTCTTCTTCTTTTTCTTCTTCTTTTTCTTCCTCTTCCTCTTCCTCCTCCTCCTCTTCCTTCTCTTCCTCCTTTTCCTCCTCCTCCTCCTCTTCCTCCTCCTCCTCTTCTTCTTCTTCTTCTTCTTTCGTTCGCTTGACATATGTCTATAACTGCAATGTTGTCTCTTGTATGAATCTAAGTATTTTTTCTATAACTGCAATGTTGTCTCTTGTATGAATCTAACAGTCTTTTTTAGTTCACACAGCGTCCATAGAGTTTATCTTCCACTGTGGTATCTCTAGGCCAGAAGGTTTGCCTGGATATGTTGTATTTTGGGTAGTCCTGGAGTATGTGCTCTGCTGTCTGCGACGCCAAACCACATGTGCACATAGCTGTTTCACCAATCTTGAATTTTGTATACATATGGTTGCGTAATCTATTGTGTCCTGTTCTGAGGCGCAGAATAATTACTTGTTCTGGTCTGTCTATAACGTGGTAGTCGTCTTGAGCAGGTTTTGGTGGCCTTCTGACTGATTTGATAATTCCTTTCTTTTGGTGGTATGTAACGGTGTCCTGTTAAATTCCCGAGAGAAGACTGGACTCAACAAGCACATCTTTAAACTTATTATCTGTTGGGATTATTGACTGACTTTGGTCTACACTCCTCTCTTCTGTCTTCCCTTCCATATATCTATTTCTTTCTCTCTCTCTATTATTCCCTCAACACATACTCCGACAACAGTTCCTTTCAACGATAAGATAAAAGATTTATTAATAAAACTATGTCTGGTGTATGTATGGATATTGTCTATGTAGTTGGTATGTTCTTTTAGTGTGGTTGCCAGTTATGAACTCTGAATGTCTATCAGCGTGGTTGCTTCTCGCCCTTTCATTCTTCAAGATCACAGGACAGCACATCAAACAGGACAGAGCTCACCCGGAGGATCCGTATGCTTGCATCTAATGGTAAATCCGTGATTGTTTGAAACAAAAACTGTTCACCACAGAGTCAAGGTACCGTAATAAAAGTCCCGTAAGTTTATGAATGCTCCTGAATCTGTTTCATGACGGTAAGTATCCAACATCGAAAAACCACCACATCGCCACAGTTCTTCCTATAGTCTTTGATTACTATTACTGTTTGGCTTGTCTCTTATTTATTCTTTATTCTTACAATACGTATGTAGTTGTAAGTATCCCTGCTTGCCACAGTTTAACATCCTTTCCTTTTAAGGGTTTTGTGGTATATTCGTTTGAGCATACAGTGTTCTGTATTTTAACTTATTTCTTTCTTCATCGTAAATATGTTCATATTCTGTTTGGTTCCATGTAAGTACTTTATTTGTTCAAGGGTATTCCTCTTCATCTCTTCTCTGCTTTCACTAGGAGAGTGGAACCTTATTTAGGCATCTATGTTCCTGGAATCGAAAAAACACTTAGCGAATAACACACTATTATCCCCTCTTTCCATCATTAGGGACGTGTATTTCTATTCCCACTCAAGAACATATCTCCTTCAGGTCAGTTTGGAACACACACTAAACTTACACAAAGAATTGACACTCTTTATATCGGTCATTTTTGCCGCATAGTCCTTGACATTGCTGGACACCTCACATCCAGACTGCATTATCATTGTTAGTGGAAAATTACAGATCTGAAACTTCTCCATTATTCATACATTCAGACCGCAATATGCTATCCAATAATGCTGTCTGCCTTTGTCGCAAACCAATTTTTCCACGCGACAGGTTACCTGTACTGTTGGCCTCCTTCTGGGTCTTGACCTAGAAACACATGCGCCTGGTCACTCCTTTGTTGGTTAACCCTTCTCCTACCTGGTTAGTCGGTGTATACAGTCGTCCATCTGGGAATCGTTAACTCTTCAGTATTTCACGACATAGGCCCCCTCTTAAGAGATTAGACCGCGTCGAATCTTTCTCACTGTAGGTTTGATTCCCATGATCCACAATCCTAGTCTTCTTCCTCCGGAGCTGGATGTCTGGATATCAAATCCGATCCTACATTCTCCTTACCAAGGATGTATTCCATTGTGAAGTCCAGTTGCAGCAACAACGTCCATCACATCCACCGTGCGTTGAGCTTCTGCGAAGTAGCTATTAACATCACGTGTTGATGATATGATTGGATCCTCACATGGCTCATCTCATTATCCAGTAGGCGCTCTAATTGACACCCTACTATACTACTCACGACTGAAACTAGTGTTGGCTCCTCGCTCCTGTACGTCTGGTCGACCTACTTTCGACTTGCGTCAGCGACGGCTCACAATACAGACGGATTGTCCCATCCTGATTGTAACACTGCTTCCATGTCCTCTTGGTTTCCCCCGGCTTTGCCTCTGGGGATGTTCCGCCTCGTCCTCGATCGGACCGAGTCGTCTTTCCCAAATCTCCTGGACTTTAGCTTCCAGGACCATCTTGGGCGATATTGTATATGGTCAGCCAATCTTTGGTTGGAGTCCTGGGTAATTCTCGCTTTTCCCGACGTTACCCACCCCTTCTGAACTTGGTTACCTGTGAAACTTTCACTCTTGTCCTTTCCCTGACTTGTGATTTCCCTCCTCCTGTCGTTGGGTAAATCTGACCTATCACGTACTGTCCCATAGGCCCTCCTATGTTGTACTGGCGATCTCTGGTCTTCGTCTGGACTGGTAACCTTTGTCCCAATGGCTGCCATCACCATAAAGTGCGAAGCTTTGCTCCCGGATCTCTCCTCATATTTCCTAATGAGATGTCTAGGGAGATTTTTCTTCTCTTCCCCGATCCGTATTTTGTAGATGTTCTTGGACACCACCTTTTCCACAGGATAAGGTCCTTTCCATCCTACTTGGAGTATATTGGTCTCTGCTGGACTCCACACTTCCACTTTGTCTTCCACTTTAAGAGCTAGTTTCCTCTTAATTCGCTTGTTGGGTGGTGCTTTCTGGCACTCCGAACAAGACTTCACCCACCGGCGTACATCTCCGGTCATTCCTGGCCAGCAATAATGGCCGGATATTTGCTGCAAGGTCTCTCTGACACCCATATGTCGATTCTCGCCTATGATGTGTCCACTCTGAAGAATGTGAGGACGGTGGGTCTCTGGAACCACCCACTGCTCGTGCAGGTTATCTCCCCTCCCAGCTCTCCGATAGAGTAGTTGATTCTTCAGAAAGTACTGTCCCCGTTCTGGTGGCTCAGCACTTCTTTGCAGCTTCCTGTAGCAAGGATGCAACGTAGTATCCTTCCTCTGGGCAGTATGCAATTCTCCTATCTCCTGAGTTGTCGCATAGTGTCTCTGCCTCTTTTTCCTTCCCTTGAGATCCACTGACTACTGTTCCCTTGTGGGCTTGGCTGTTTGGGCATCCCCAAAAAGACATATTTCGTGCCAATGATCATTGGAAATAAGGAGTCAGATAATACAGCAGCTGGAATAATGCCCGTGACGTACCTGGATTTAATCTCCACCTTGGCGATTGGCAGCGTCATGGTAACAGCACTCCTCATTGCCGGCTGTATTTCTATGGTCTCCCCTGTAAATTGGTCTGGGCTTACCAAGCTGGCGTCCACCACCGCTTCCCCATCCAAACCGGTATCGTAGAGACAAGCAACCTGCTGGCGTTTACTTCAATCAGTTCAACCACAGGTGGTCTCTCTTGGTCCTGAGTGTCTTTCATCTCCTTGACCGTTTCCTTGCCTTCCTCTTTTGATTCCTCGAGGTTGGTTATGCAATTGGCGTGTTTGCCTTGCATCTGCAGTCCACAGTATTATGTGTTATCGACTGGCAGTGAGTGCACCCTGTTCCCTTCCTAGGTTTCCGTGTGTCCTTTTTGTTCCTTTCTCCTTCGCCGACCTCAGCCTTGTCTGTGATCACCGATGTAGGAATCACTTTGCATGCTGCGAAGTAAGAACTTTTAGGTTTCGATCTGCAGTCTTTGGTGTTGTGGGAGGCCGCCTTGCAAAACGAACACCACTTTTCAGACCACTGTCGTTTCGCTTGAGAATTCGAGGTGCTCTGGTTTCCTACCTTCACCTTCTCTGAACTCTCCTCTGTGTGCTTTATATAAGGTTCCCCTTTTTCTCCTTCCCAGTTTTTAGGTTTCTTTTTCTCTGGTTTCTCCTGACCTTTGGTTGTGTACTTAGTTCCTCAGTTTCACCATGTACTTCCACGAATCGTTCTGCCAGCTTATTCACAACATCAATCCGTTCCGCCCCTTGTTCTCCTAAGAAGGTTCTGAGAGGTTTCGACATTTGCTTTCGCATTTGGTCTACCACCATCATCTCTTCGAGACTCTCATAATCCCTCTTGAATTCTGCCAAGTCCATCCATTTCTGGAGATAGGATTTCAGCCTCAGACTGTAGGCGGCGAATAGTTCTCCCGGCTCTCGTCTAGACGATCTAAACTTCTTCCTATACGTTTGTGCGGTGATGTCAAAATGTTTCATCAAAGCGGCTTTTAATTCCTGGTAATTATTTTCCTGTCCTGGTGGTAAGCGTGTGTACACTTCAAATCCCGAACCGATTAATCCCTGGGATAGTTTAAGAGCCCATCTGCTCCTATCCAGCCCCATAGCGACTGACATTGCTTCGAAACGAGATGCGTACTGGTCAAAGCGTTCCTTAGACTGATAGTAGACAGCTAAGGGAAACTTCATGGCATGGTAACCATGTCCACTCATATGGGTTGCACCAGGTGAAGAAGAATTTCCTTCCACTCCATCTATTTCTCCCTTAGTTTGTGTCTTGAGCTCCAGTTCTCGCATGCGGTATTCATGTTCTCTGATCTTCGTGGCTTCTTCTGCTTCCAACTGGGCCTTACGCTCCTCCCTTTCTGCTTCCAACTGGGCCTTACGCTCCTCCCTTTCCGCTTGACGAAGTTCTCGCTCTCTTTCTTGTATGTAATCCGTTAGCTCGGAACCAGCTAAACCAATTGCCTCCCCGTTGGTCCTCAGTTCGGCTGTAGTTACTTTAGGAGTTGCCATAGTTACAGCAGATAAGTCAGCACATTGAGTAAAGACACCTCAAGGCAGTAAAGAATACTCACTATAAACCGATAATCTACCTAGAACCTATATCATTTATCTATATCTATTAATTATTATAAATCTCCAACACCACACAGTACATCACAACCACTCTCTCATCCACAAGAGGAGATATAGGATAAAGACTTATGTAGACGTGTGACCGTGTGACTAGGTATGTAATGTGTCTTACCACCTATCCACATTCACTCTGTCTGGAACTTTCTCACTGCAAAGTCACCAGCATTAATGAAATGTTTCTACCATAAATGTAATGGCACCATATATCCAATGGACGTCCTTCCATTAAAAGTCATCAATATATACTTCTATTTATTCCAATCAGTATGTCCCAACATGTAGGTACTCCGCTATGCCTGTGCCAATATGCAAGTACCCCTTTATTCATATGCCATGTTATGCCTTCCGGTCATATGGGTATAATGTATGTACGTACCCCGCTCGCTCCACCAATTATGTCCTGTTAAATTCCCGAGAGAAGACTGGACTCAACAAGCACATCTTTAAACTTATTATCTGTTGGGATTATTGACTGACTTTGGTCTACACTCCTCTCTTCTGTCTTCCCTTCCATATATCTATTTCTTTCTCTCTCTCTATTATTCCCTCAACACATACTCCGACAACAGTTCCTTTCAACGATAAGATAAAAGATTTATTAATAAAAACTATGTCTGGTGTATGTATGGATATTGTCTATGTAGTTGGTATGTTCTTCTAGTGTGGTTGCCAGTTATGAACTCTGAATGTCTATCAGCGTGGTTGCTTCTCGCCCTTTCATTCTTCAAGATCACAGGACAGCACATCAAACAGGACAGAGCTCACCCGGAGGATCCGTATGCTTGCATCTAATGGTAAATCCGTGATTGTTTGAAACAAAAAACTGTTCACCACAGAGTCAAGGTACCGTAATAAACGTCCCGTAGGTTTATGAATGCTCCTGAATCTGTTTCATGACGGTAAGTATCCAACATCGAAAAACCACCACATCGCCACAGTTCTTCCTATAGTCTTTGATTACTATTACTGTTTGGCTTGTCTCTTATTTATTCTTTATTCTTACAATACGTATGTAGTTGTAAGTATCCCTGCTTGCCACAGTTTAACATCCTTTCCTTTTAAGGGTTTTGTGGTATATTCGTTTGAGCATACAGTGTTCTGTATTTTATTTAACTTATTTCTTTCTTCATCGTAAATATGTTCATATTCTGTTTGGTTCCATGTAAGTACTTTATTTGTTCAAGGGTATTCCTCTTCATCTCTTCTCTGCTTTCACTAGGAGAGTGGAACCTTATTTAGGCATCTATGTTCCTGGAATCGAAAAAACACTTAGCGAATAACACACTATTATCCCCTCTTTCCATCATTAGGGACGTGTATTTCTATTCCCACTCAAGAACATATCTCCTTCAGGTCAGTTTGGAACACACACTAAACTTACACAAAGAATTGACCCTCTTTATATCGGTCATTTTTGCCGCATAGTCCTTGACATTGCTGGACACCTCACATCCAGACTGCATTATCATTGTTAGTGGAAAATTACAGATCTGAAACTTCTCCATTATTCATACATTCAGACCGCAATATGCTATCCAATAATGCTGTCTGCCTTTGTCGCAAACCAATTTTTCCACGCGACAGGTTACCTGTACTGTTGGCCTCCTTCTGGGTCTTGACCTAGAAACACATGCGCCTGGTCACTCCTTTGTTGGTTAACCCTTCTCCTACCTGGTTAGTCGGTGTATACAGTCGTCCATCTGGGAATCGTTAACTCTTCAGTATTTCACGACAAACGGGCACATCAGACTGTCCTTCTTTTGCTTCTTCCTTAGCCAATTGATCAGCTCTGTCGTTTCCGGGTACTCCATAGTGGTATGGTATCCACTGTATGGTGACCTTATGCTGACTGCTAAGTTCAGAAAGTAGTGTCCTTAGGACTGGCAATTTCCCAGTCAGGAGCGACTCTAATACTGATTTTGCATCTGTCAATATCACCACAGGTTGTGTACCATGGCTGGTATTTAGTAATTTCTCTGTTGCTATCTTGAAGAAGAAGATTAAGACATCGGGTGTAAATATGACGTGTGGACGCAGTTTTTAACTTTTACCTTGCTTGCTTGCTTGCTTGCTTGTGTTCGTTGGCTTGAGCTCCAGCATGAAGTCCTGTATGTCGGATGAAGGCATCCTGTTGTCCAACATCAGTGTGATGTCATACAGGACCTGAGGTTTGCGTGAGTATCCGTTGTCCCATGTCTGGCTTATTAATATTGGTGTGCAGACTGGTGGTTCCTCGCCGTACAGGAGACACTCTCCGACTTCGGAGGAATCGGTGATCCTACTGACTTTAGCGCGGACCCCGAAGGGACCTGTTGCCCAGGACGCTCGACGGGGACGCGTCATTAGGTCTTGGCCAGTATATAACCCGGCCCTGGTGCCTTGGAAACACCTCTGCGTCCCACTTTTACCTTAAAACTGATTCCATTTGTTGACCTTATTTTATCACAGCGAAAAACTACTGTCTCAACACAACGACTTGTGTCCATGGAAACTGTTCAAGCTTACCCACCAAGTACATCTGTTCTTGTAATAGAGGATGGACGGGAGACAAGTGTGACAGTGGTAGGTTGCGGTTCTTGTTTTGTATTTTGTACTCTTTTTTCTCATATCCTATTTACAGGACATCGCTGTCAACACCAGCATTTTACAGCTGTTGTTGATTTCTTGGCAAGATTACGCTCAGTAGTTTGCCATTGCTTTCTGAGAAACCAGCTCACATACGACCGTAAGTAACCAATGCGACGTGGTCCGCTACCGAATCTCGCGCAGCTGCGTTACCCTACGTGGATATATAGGACTATGGAGAAAGTCAATAACTCCTTCGTCAGGGAGACCGGCATTTTGTACTCTGTATTACTTTTGTACAAATGTACCCCGATGTGTACCGGGATATATCAGATATTTTCAGTCAATACAGGAGAGAGACAGAGATGTATGCTCTCCACCCTATTTAATGTCTACAGCGGCAGAATATCCAAAGAAGCAAATCTTGACAGAACAGATTCAGAAAATGCAGAACTCTTTACTTTAGACGAAACAACAGATCCAAACGCAATATACGAGCTTTTATTTGCAGACGACCAGTGCCTGTTTTACAGCGGCAAGGGCAGACTGCTAAATCATATTAATAAGCTGAATTCAACATGCAATATATGCAATGTTAATATAAATACAACCAGGGCTGAAGTAATGCAGGTTAGCAGATCTGCTAGTCCACTAAATATACTGATAAATAGTACACCTCTGAGAAAAAGTTTAAAAATTTAAATATCTAGGAAGTATGATGACAGAAGATGGGAAGAATAGGCAGAGAAATCAAAAACAGATGTTAAAAAGCAAGTGCGCTTACATATCAACTATCACCCATACTGAAACATCTAAATATACCTATGTCCGCAAAACGGCAGATAATAAATAACTTATTGACACCAACCCTATACTTCAAGGCATGAAAAGGGTTCCCTTACTTTACTTAAATGTATTTTTTAATCTCTTTCAGAATTGGTGCTCTGGCCTGACTACATGACCTCTTCAACAATAGGAGCAGGCACTTACACAAAGCATTCCATAATGCCTTTTGCATATTTTAACAGAGCTGTCACTTTGTTGAGTGTAAGTAAACTGACTATATGTTTCAACATGTTTATATAGCAGCAACATATGTTATGAATTATCTATGTGTTTTATAACATATTGCTTACCAGTTATTGTTTCAGCCTTGTACATCACCATGTGTCTAACAGAGCTGCATAGATAAATATGCTCTTACACATTGCCCTGTGTTCTTAATCAGCTGCTGTTTAGACAAATATGCTCTTACACATCGCCCTGTGTTCTTGATCAGCTGCTGTGTAGACAAATATGCTCTTACACATCGCCCTGTGTTCTTGATCAGCTGAACACTGATTGCCTTCTATGCCACTCTTTCCAACCATCCAGCATTTTCTACCTCTATTGACCTCTGCCTCTTACATTTGTGATCTTCCCAGTTGCCACGACCTTCTCGTCTCATAACTTGATCAGGAAATGATGATTGTGTGTTTTGATGCGGGTACACCTTACTAGTTATAATTAAACATTTTTTATCATTTTGCTTGAGTTCCTGTGTTGCTGAATTTGACAGATAAATCCTTTTACAACCAGAATTTGACAGATAAATCCTTTTACAACCACTTCTGTTCATAAATATCTTACAGCTTAAACTTTAACTGGTAGACTTTACTACCTTATATGTATTCACATTTTAGTTTTGCAACCACTTTTGCTGAGAATTATCTCTGCCTTTGAAAAAAGTTTCAGTTGAGAGTTATCTGCACCTTTTAGGACAACTTTAGTTGAGATACCTCTATCTTTAGAACAAGTTCATTTGAGTTATCATTACCTTTAGAACAACTTCGGATTGGTTATCTCTACCTTTAGGACAACGTTAGTTGAGTTATCTCTACCTTTAGAACAACTCCAATTGAATTATCTCTACCTTTAGAACAACTGTGGTTGATCAAAACAGTTAGTTCAGTTCAGTTCAGTTATCAGTTGGGGTATCTTCATTGCACTCCGGACATGTCCATAGGTGCTCAGATCCTCCACCCAGCATAAGCATCAGCGTCCGGTGGCTAATAGTGCCAGTTCTGTGTTGGTTGACGAGGCGCTTTGTTTTCCCGATGTACCTCTCGCGTCTGGCTGTGCCGATTCTTACTCCCAGGTCTTTCATCCTGGACAGCGATGTGGAATCACTGAAGTCAAAGTCCTCTGTTCTCGCCATATCTTTGAGGACGTTAATAACATCAGCACACTCCATGGGCTGGCCATCTACAGGGGGTGCAGAGCCAGCCAGTTTGTCAGTTCGTTCATTTCCCTTGACTCCCGCATGTCCCGGGATGAAGATGAAGGTGACTTTACGGACAACAGACTTCTGCAGAAAACAGTGTTTTCCTGTAGTGAATTTGAATAACGAAGACACAAACAATAGACTGCATGATTTATTGCCTGGCATATTTGTATGTGTATATTTCAACTTGAAGGACTTATCTAGTTATTTTACTTTATGTTGTGTGAATTCTATAGTATGTACCTGATGAGATGCAGCGAAATATGCCAGGCAATAAATTGTGCAATCTATTGTCTGTACCTTTATTATTCAAACTGTGGTTGAGTTATCTCTACCTTTAGTACAACTATAATTATGATGACACAGGTGGCAATGATGACAATAATGATGAAGACATGTTATTTTATCATTTCTAGATGAATATTGAAGGGTATGCATCCTTTGGTGAAGAATTCAAAATTGATTATGCGCCAGAAGGTACAGCTTGGCCTTATTTTCCAGGCCTATTTGGAATCTACTGGACAGATATTGATACCCAAAATAATGCCAGTTCTGTCTATTATTCATCGGTAAGTTTCAATTTAGTATTGCTATACCTTTTACACAGCTGGTTTATTACCATCTTTCCACAGTGATTTCCCTATACTATTTAGACATCTGATCTATTACATCTTTCCACAGTGATTTCCCTGTACTGTTTACACATCTGATCTATTACATCTTTCCACTGAGATTTCCCTGTACTATTTACACATCTGATCTATTTTTCTTTCCACAGAGATTCCCATGTACTATTTACACATCTGATCTATTTGTCTTTCCACAGAGATTCCCATGTACTATTTACACATCTGATCTATTTGTCTTTCCACAGTGATTCCCATGTACTGTTTACACATCTGATCTATTATAGTCTTTCCACAGAGATTTCCCTGTACTATTTACACATCTGATCTATTTGTCTTTCCACAGAGATTCCCATGTACTATTTACACATCACATTTTGTAGACCTGAATTCACAGAGGAATAAGTAACCAATCTTTCCCTTACTTTCACAGGCGATGAGACCTAGTGTCAAACTCACATCTGATTGTCAAACTCACATCTGACTGTCAAACTCACATCTGACAGTTTTCATGACATTATCGCAACAATTCACTGTCAGCTTTGCAAACCCACCCATTATGGAACACTAAGTGAACTAAAAAGACAGTGAAGTTTATACAAGCGACAGCATTGCAGATATCATCATCATGAGCAAGTGCCTTGTCAGCTGGCATAGACGTTATGTCTCTCCACAAATCTCAGTCTTTGGTGTTCTGGATCAACTCTGCTGATGATATTCCTCCATGCCACCGCCTTAATCCATCCAGCATCATTTCTCTTGGTCTGCCTCTGCCTTCCTTTCCATGATCTTTCCAGTCATTACGATGTTCTTCATTGCCTCTCTTCAATCACATGACCGAAGAAAGCTGTTTGTCTAATTCTTATTGTTGAATATAATATTCTAGTTTCTTCTTCCTCTTCTTCGTTCATCCGGAGTTTTTTTTCTGGACATGATTGCGTTGTGCCTGTTTACAGCAGAGCTGCGTTCTTACGTTGTTAGGCCGACACATCCGACTTCTGCGGGCATTTGTTGACTGGGTTAACCTTCCCGAATATTCTAGTTTCATTAGCCTCTTTCAGGCACTCGTTAGATACACTGGCAGACAAAGGAATTTACACCATTGTCACAGGAACCACATCTCTGTTGCTTCCAAGTTCTCCCTAATTTGTTCATTTACATTTCAAGGCTCTCTGTCATACAGCAAAACTGGTTCTATTTAGTATTTCAGCACTCTCTTTCTTACATTAAATGATAGTGACTTGTTGCATAAGATACCTTGCATTTTCTGAAATGCAGATTTTTCTTGCCCTATTCTGTTCTTTGGGTTAGCGGGGTAGGGGTATCCCCTATCAAAGGAGATGTAAGACGCCTCCTTTCCTCCGTTAGTCTATGGGACACCCTTGGGCAAGGGGGAGTACCCGTTTAGCCTTCCGATCAGGGTTACATGAAGCCATGGAAGCAGGTGGTGGATGGAGTGTGAGAGCAGCCAACAGATTGTTGTTGGTTATGGTCTGCACTCTATGGCGATAGGCAGATGATCTCATCAGTAGTGACAATGGCTATGGCCACCGACTAGTACAGTCACTGCCCAGAAGGAAAGCAATGGCAAACTACCTTCTGAAAAACTTGCCAAGAAACAAAAACAACCATGAAATAAAACATAATAAAAAAGACATCTGGTGGCGAGACTCCCAGGCAGGCAGATCAGATAACACTGGGGAAGAATGTGACACAGGGACCAGTACTAATAATCGTGATGACGGGGTTAATCCTGACTGTGTTACCAAAGAAATCCGCTATGTCAGACTAAGAAACAGAGTGAGAATAGGAATGTGGAATGTGAGAAGTCTGTATGAGGGAAATCTAAAAGTAGTATAATGAGATTGAGAGGTTAAATATTCAAATTTTAGGAATTAGTGAACATCGCTGGAAAGGCAAGGGACAATTTACAACTGAAAATTGAAGTCTTTTCTTTTATTCTGGTAGAGACATCGGAGGCCAGAGTGGAGTGGCATTTTGTTTAGATAAAACAACTGCAAAAGCTTTAATGGGATATAACCCAGTTAGTGATAGAATCCTCACTATTAGACTTAAAGGCCGTTAAAAAAACACAAGTCTCAAACAGATATATGCACCTACTTCAACAGCAAAGGAGGAAGAAATTGAAGATTTTTACAACACACTGCAAGACATTAAATAAGATTGGTCATAATGATATAGCAATAATAATGGGAGATTTTAATGCAAAAGTAGGTGCAGGAAGAGCTGAAAATGAGAGACACGTTTTAGGAAAATTTGGATTGGGAAATAGAAATGATGCAGGTGACAAATTAATTAAATTTGCACAGAAAATGAGTTAACGATAGCCAACACACCTTTTAAGCAACACCCAAGAAGACTCTTCACATGGAAGTCCCCGGACAGTATTAGGAAAAATCAGACAGATTATATTTTAATACAAAAAAGATGGAGATCAAGCATAACTGTCATTTACTGCCAATATAGTACCTTGCCGTGTATGGCAGCGGGGTCTTTGAGCCTGCAGAATTAAGGCCGCCTGGCTAATGCAGTTGCCGCGAACTGTGCAGGATAGGATTTTCTTTTTGTCCCCGACAGGAAAAAAATCACACACCTTACTGAGGGATTGAAACCGGGTCTCCCGAATGAGAGTCCAGCGTTCTAGCCACTCGGCCAGCCACTCCTCAACTAATCAAACATAACATCTGCAAAAACCCTACGAAGTGCAGACTGTGATACAGATCATCAGTTATTAGAAGCAGATCTGAAATTAAAACTCAAAAAGCTTTCCCGAGGACCAAGGCCACTTTGTTTTGATTTCACAAAAATACCAGATGCATACAACGTAGAAGTTAGGAATCGCTTTGGGGTCTTGATGTCTGTACAAGAAGAAATGATACCTGATGAACTGGCAGTACAAGCTAGAAATATCTTGATAACTGCAGCCAAAGATTTCATTCCGGCAAAGAAAAAGCAACTTAAGCCATGGATTACATCAGACACATTAGAATTAATAAAACAACGAAGGGAACTGAAACAGAAAGGAGGTGAATCCAATAACAGCAGGATGAAGTATAAATCTTTAACTCGAGAAATAAGAAAGAACACAAGAAAGGACAAAAATCAATATATACAAGATTGCTGTACCAGAATAGAGCAATATCATAAGACTGGAAGGTTCCAAATTGCTGTATGTAGCCGGGGCGCAGTGTTGGGGTGAGCGCCCAACATTGCTTAAATACCCCAATGGCTCGTGAATACATAACCTCTGCAGCAAAAGTCCAACTCCTGGCCTTCACGTGGCGGAACTGTTTTAACTAACAGGAGAAGGGGCGACGGCGAGTATCTGGCGCCGGAAAACAACCAGTGTGCTCTAGATGTGTATACACATACATGCATGTGCAGACACGTGTGTGCGTGTGTACACATCTAAACTCGAGTGAGACCACAGTCTGCTCTAGCAAAGGAAAGGTGCTGAAGACGGAGGCAACCAGCCAGGAGGCGCACCACAGAAATCAGGATGCCACGCAATTACGCAAAATGGAATATGTCGACTGCTGCTAAACGTTATGGTGCTCGCCCTGCTTTGGACCCCCAGGCAGGTGCAGTGCCGGGCCCTATGTCTCGAAAGGGTCCAACCCCAACTACTGGAGGTCCTTCTCAGATGTCCTGTGGAGCCAGGGGACATGAGAATAGAACAGCTGGCCATACTAAACTAAGACTTAAAATAATGCACTGGAATGCGGAGGGAGTCAGCAACAAAAAAGTAGAATTAGAAAACATCCTGGACAAAGAAAAAGTAAGCATATGTTGCTTGCAAGAAACTCACCTCAACGAAAATATAGCCTTCAAAATCAGAGGCTACCAGTGTTACCGATCTGACCGAAAGGACAGGCGAAAAGGTGGGATACTTACCCTTGTAAAAAATAACATCACTGCTTCCCAAATCGAAGTCTATATGGAAGGGGCTGAGTATCAGACACTTAAACTTAAAACAGGCTATACAGACCTACATCTGATCAATTACTACTGTCCAAGTGACCGTCCACAGGCACTGGACACACTACCATTAACAGAAAAAATGATTGTGTGCGGCGATTTCAACAGCCACTCGCAGAGTTGGGGCTATGATCACATGGACCAGAGAGGAGAGAGACTGGAAGACTGGCAGGATGAGAATAGATTCATCTTGGTTAACAAGCCGTCCGACCCACATACTTTCTACTCGAGATCATGGCACTCTACAACTACACCTGACCTGGCTTTTCATTCACCAGACCTGGAGTGGAACATTACACGAATTGTTGGGAAACAACTAGGTGGCAGTGACCATCGACCAGTCTTTCTAACTGTAGAAAATGAGCTTGTAAGTGAAAGCAGCACCCTCTCGAGGTGGAACTACAAGAAAGCAGACTGGGCAGTGTACAAGCATCGCACCAGCATACTGGTTAGAAACCTGAACACTGAGAAAGACATAAATAAAGTAGTTGAAGAGTTTGGGAAATGCATACTACAGGCAGCGCGAGAAACAGTACCAAGAGGAGCCCGTAAACAATATAAACCCTACTGGAGTAGTGAACTGGAACAGTTGCATAATGATGTGGAAGTATGTAGAAAGCAAGCAGAGGCCACACCCAGCCAAGAGCACCACAATAAATTCCAGCATGCAAAAGCCAAATTTCAAAGGGCCAAGCTGCAGGCTAGACGGAAAAGCTGGCAGGAAAAAACAGAGTCTCTGAACTTTGAAAGAGACACAAGGAAATTGTGGAAGCTAATAAAACAACTTAACGATGAGGGCACAGGGAGAAACTCAAAAATTGCACTACATAAAGATGGAAACATCTTAACAAGAAAGCAAGCAGCTGACCATTTTGCGGACTCATTCACACAAGATAACAATATCAAAATCAGTCCAGAGAAACAACAAGAGATTCAAGAGAAACGGCAACATACAGGACAGAAGGAAATAGTACATGAGGTTCTGGAGGCACCCATCACAATCAGCGAACTGGAGCTAGCCATATCAAAACTGAAAATGAGAAAGTCACCAGGAGCTGATGGTATCTCCAATGAAATGATCAGGAACCTAGGAACAGAGGCCAAAGCAAAGCTGTTGCAGATCTTCAATAACAGTTGGACCTTAGGCAGTGTTCCACAAGCCTGGAGAGAAGCAATCATGATACCCCTCCTAAAATCAGGGAAAGATAGTTCCATTGCCTCTAGCTACAGACCAATTAGCCTCACCAGCTGTCTCTGCAAAACACTGGAGCGCATCATCAATCACAGACTGCAGTGGTACATTGAAAGTAAAAACATCCTTGTGCCACAGCAGGCTGGCTTTAGGCAGTGCTACTCTACGGAAGATCAGACAACCTACCTCTCTCAAGAAATTGAGGATGCATTCCAAGAGAAGAAGCTGGTGCTTGCGGCATGGATAGATTTGAAGAAAGCCTTTGACAAAGTCTGGAAAGAAGGTCTGATGAATAAACTGAGAAACTGCAAAGTCAATGGAAGAATGTACAAATGGGTGAAAGCATACTTGCACAACAGAAGAGCCCGAGTACAGATAGACGGACTAAAGAGCAAGAAAGTACTACTGCGTCACGGAGTTCCCCAGGGCGGAGTATTGTCCCCCACACTCTTTCTAATCTTCATCAATGATCTCGTTGCTAATCTACCGCATGGAATTAAAGCCGCAATGTATGCCGATGACCTGGTTCTATGGAGCACAAATGAACATGCATCAGTGGCCACCAGATTACTACAAAGAGCTGTAGATACATTTGTTGCATGGGCAAATAGATGGTGTGTCAGCATAAACACTGACAAGTGCAGCACCACCCTATTTACCCTCTCTCCAAAACAAAAGGCAGGGACCATCCAGATAAATGGAACACCCCTACGAGAAGATAAAGAACCAACATACCTTGGAGTAACATTTGATGGCAGGCTGACATGGAGAAAGCACATCAACAAAGCAGTAGCAAAAGCCAGAAGGAAAATAGCCATCCTGAGAAAGCTAAGTGGAACCACATGGGGAGCCAGTGGGAAAATACTTAGCAAAGTTTATCAACAGAGCATACGACCACACCTGGAATACGGGTCAACTGCATGGTGTTCGGCAGCAAAAACCACACTACAAGAGCTGGACAAAGTGCAAAATCAAGCACTTAGAGTCACCACAGGAGGGATGAGATCAACCCCTATAGTGGAAATGGAGAAGATGGGGAGGACACAAGCACTGAGTGAGCGCAGAGATACAAAAACGCTAATACAAGCAGAAAAGTTCCTCAGCTTGCCAGGCAACCCTATGAAGAACAGATTTGAAAACCTAGCTATGGGGCGGTTGAAAAGAAGTAGTTTTATCCACCAGGCCAAACGACTCTGCAGAGAAACCACCGATCTGCCCACAGTTGGTATCCCCCTAACAACTATTCCAGAGCGAACTCCATGGAAAGATGAGCATAGACTATCATTACAAATCCAGACAAAAGTGAGAGGAATATTTGACAAGGAAGATCAGAACAGTGTGCAGCGCAGAACAGCCACTCTCAGCTTCCTTGATGAAGAATACCCACAGGACCTCTGGATCCGAGTCTACACAGATGGGTCAGCACAAAATGCTGTTCGAAATGGAGGAGCGGGAGTGTACATAGAATACCCAAATAATACCAGGGACACAGCTAGAGTACCGACAGGAAAGTACTGCCATAACTACGATGCTGAAATTGAGGCAATCAAGATAGCAACAGAGAAATTACTAAATACCAGCAATGGTACACAACCTGTGGTGCTATTGACAGATGCAAAATCAGTACTCGAGGCGCTCCTGTCTGGGAAATTGCCAGTACTAAGGACACTACTTTCTGAACTTAGCAGTCAGCATAAGGTCACCATACAGTGGATACCATCCCACTGTGGAGTACCCGGGAACGACAGAGCTGATCAATTGGCTAAGGAAGGAGCCAAAGAAGAACAGCCTGATGTGCCTGTAACATACCACCAAAAGAAAAGAATGATCAAATCAGCTAGAAAGCCACCAAAACCTGCTCAAGATGACTACCACATTATGGATAGACCAGAACAAGTCATTATTCTGCGCCTCAGAACAGGGCACAATAGATTACGCAACCACATGTATACAAAATTCAAGATTGGTGAAACAGCCATGTGTACATGTGGATTGGCGTCGCAGACAGCAGAGCACATACTCCAAGACTGCCCAAAATATAACATATCTAGGCAAACCTTCTGGCCTAGAGATACGACAGTGGAAGATAAACTCTATGGACCGCTGTGTGAACTGAAAAAGACAGTTCAATTCATACGAGAGACAGCACTGCAGTTATAGACATATTTCAAGCGAACAAAAGAAGAAGAAGAATAAGACTGGAAGAGATTACGAAATGTTCAAAGAAATGAAGTTATTGACAAGAAATGTTCAACCTCAATTGAATGTTATCTGTGACAAGATGGGAAATACCTTAACAGAATCTAGACAAATTCTAGAAAGATGGCAGGAGTACTGCAGTGGAATGTATGATATGAGTGACAGTGAGGATATGAATGAGATACATGAGCCAGTGACAGCAGAAACAGAACCTGAACCCTCATTAGATGAAATTGCATGGGCAATAAAGAACCTGAAGAATGGTAAATCACCTGGATATGATGAGGTACCAGCTGAACTAATTAAAACGGGAGGAGAAGAAAGCATACACATATATCATGCATTATGTACAAAGATTTGGAAATATGGTATATGGCCAAAAGATTGGAATGGAATCAGCATTGGAGGATGAAACATTAATAACATTAGATATGCAGATGATACAGTATTGATTGCAGACACTGCACAAGATCTACAACAATTAGTAGACTCAGTTGTTGTACACAGTGAGCAGCTGGGGTTGGAATTAAATTGTAAGAAGACACAGGTTATGGTCGTCACTAGGAAGAACGAAGTACCACAATGCAATATACAAGTAAATGGGAATATTCTTCAACAAGTGAATCAATACAATTATCTCGGAACAGTCATAACATCTGATGGGAGATGCCTTGAAGAGATTAGAACAAGAATCGCCATGACAAAAGTAGCCTTTAGCAAGATGAAAAACATTCTGACCAATAAAAAGGTGTCAACTGAAACGAGAAAAAGAGTGTTGAGGGGATACATAGAGCCTGTTCTTTTGTATGGATGTGAAACTTGGACAATGCGCAGTCAAGCTGAAAAACATCTGATGGCTGCAGAAATGTGGTTTCTGAGGAAAATGCAAAGAATACCATGGACAGATAGAAAAACAAATGACCAAGTACTACAGGAGACAAATGAAAATCGTGAATTGATTAGAGAAATTAGATGTAGACAGTCAAAATTTTTTAGACATGTTATGAAAAGAAATGGATTGGAGAACTTAGTGACAACTGGCAAGATCGAAGGGAACAGACCAAGAGGAAGACCGAGAGGAAAATACCTGGATGGCTTGGCCACATGGCATGGATGAGACAGGAACACTGAGCTGATCCACAACGCTGGTGATCGAGTGAAATGGCGAGTCATGACCGCCCACGCTTTCCGGCATGGCACATGATTGATTGATTGATTGATCAATTGCTCTTCAAAGACTAAAACAATAGAATAAATTATGAAGTGGGACAGACAGAACTACAAAATTAGATTTTTACGAACATGCATCTTTCCCATTGCAACATATGCTTGCGAGACCCGGACACTTACTAAACAAGCTGAACAGCGCATAAATGCCTCTGAATATACATTTTATAGACGAGTTCTAAGAATATCTTGGGTAAAGAAAAGAACAAATGTATCCATTCTTCAAAAGTTGAATATTGAAGAAGGTTGGCTATTAAAAACGATAAAACAAAGAAAATTGAAATATTCTGATCACTTGAAACGTCACGAAAGTTTGGAGAGAACAATAATTGAGGGGGATATATGCCTGGGAAGAGAGTAAGAGGAAGGCCAAAGAGAAGATGGGTACAGGATGTGGCAGCAGATGATCTCCAGATGGGTGTATCTGACGCTGGACATCTTGCTTATGATCGAGAGGTTTTCCAGAGGGTTGTTTTGGGAGCGAGGTTCTGCAAAGGATATGCTACTGAATTAATTCTGTTCTTAATCTCTGTTGTGCAGCTTCCATCTGATGTAATAATTGCAGATATAGAGAATCAATTTCAGGCAGACAAAAGAAGAAGAGGAAACCACATCTCTGTGGCCAGGAATTTTTCTACATTTGTATTCAATGTCCATGATTTACAGGCATTCAATAGTATGGGCAGTACATAACATACTAAAACTCATTTTATTACTTCAATGGACACAGATAAGTTATACAGAATGTTCTTAATCTAATGGAATGCTGCCTTTGCTTTAGTTACTCTGCTTGTTACTTTTTACTTTTCTCATTTGTGACACTTGACTTTAGATAATTGAATCTCTTTATGTGTCAGTGTTATCCTGCTTGCAACCACTGTACACTGTTTACATTTTGTTCCTTGGTCATGGCCATAACTGTTGATATTTGTGTTGGTTTGTGGCAGTCCTTGTTTTGTCACATTCATTTTCATATGGTCACCATGATGTGGTCTGCCAAATGATGCAGGCGTTGATGACTCTCCACAGAACTCGGTCCTTGGTGTTCTGGATCAACTCTGCAGTTGATAGTCCTGCGTGCCACCATCTCGGTCTATCCAGTATTACTTCTCTTGGTCTGCCTCTGCCTTTTCCCCCCACTGATATTTCCATTTGTCACAATGTTCTCCGATGCCTCTCTTCTCATCACATTACCAAAGAATGCTGTTTGTCTCTTTCTTACAGTCATATATAATGTTATTTTAATATTTATTTTTTTCTCTTCTGTAGATTGAGCGTAGTGGAGTCAGCAACATGAATTCTAGTTCCCTGGTCCAGTATGTGAAGGAAGTGGTCAATGTGTCCAGCTTTGAGCCATTGATTATGATTGTGGCAACATGGGTGGATGTGATGCCTAAACCAGCAGCCAACTTTTCAAATGATGTAAGTACAGCTCTTACATTATCTTTGAAATATCCCCCTGGTCATTGGGCTGTAGTCTGCTGACAATGAAAAACCTCACACCTGGTGGAGGAAACATCTTCAACTGTGAAGTCTGGTTCTGGTTTTTTGTTGGTTTTTTGTTGGTTTTTTGTTGGTTTTTTGTTGGCATTGGCTGGCTTTGAGCTCAAGTATAGTCCATACAGGGTTACTGCTTCTAGTGCACTGGGTTGATTCTCACGTGCAGATTAGCTTTCCCTTTACTAGTGTCCCTTGCCATCTGGTGAACCCACTCTAACTTCTGAGCTACTTGTAATTTACACCCTCTAAGTCAAGGACGAGAAGTCAACGTTTTAGTCCAAGCTACTGGTGTAAGGGTTGCTACCTCGGCATCAGTGCACCGGATGTTTGAGTATGAATGCTCTTATCCATTCCGTCACGCTGACCTCCTAACTTAGGCCTAACCCCAGCCGGCTCGTATGTATATTTCCACTGCCATTAAATGTTTCTCAGCTTTTCTGCTTATTTTCCATATTTCACATCTATAACAGTATGTCCTATATAGCACTTCAACACTCTTTTTTTCTCACTGCATTTGACATCTTTTTATTGGTCAATATGTTTTCCATCTTCAAAAGACTACCTTTGCCATAGCAGTTCAAGTGTAGTTAGAAGGAGTGTGACTGGCACCTTGCTATCTTGACAGATGATAGTTTGTAAAGTTGAGTTATACCTCTCCATAGCAAAAGCCATGTGTTGCCCATGTAGCATGATCTCTCTCTCTGCCTGTCTAGTTTACTCCAGAGGAAATATAACACCAATACGTCTGGAACAAGACAAGCTGTAGAAGCTGCCGGATCAACAAAGCAATGCTCTAACAATCTGAATGTTGGAGCTTTGATCCTAAACTAGTTGCCAACTAAGGCTTAGGGCCTGGTTTTCCTTGCCATGATATTTAGTCTCAGGTTGCATTTCCACACACTAGGATAAGACTTGTACCCTCCCAATTGCTCTCCTCCTCCCCGAAGCCATTGGCATAATGTAGGGTGTTGGGTTTGGTGAGTGCTGCCCAACATTAGGAGCTAACAGAAAGCAGGTAGTACTGTCTACTGACATACGGTAGCTCAATCATACCTAACATACACCTGATTATAATTAATCATTTAATCAGTCCATTCCTATATTGTTTTCTTTTATGATCTAGAAAGCAACATACCAGCTGATTCTGGCTTCAGACACCCAGTATTCATATGCTATAAGAAACTATCAAAAAGTCTGGGGAAACTTAGGCTTCGCTGGTAGGCCTAGAGTTTCAGCAGCTTATTCAACGGAGAATGGATCCAAGCAAAGTTTAGATCTGCCACGTAAGTATTGCTGGTTGATCATTCACTTCTTGTTTATGATTAAGTTGTTGTGTATGATTAAGTTGTTGTTTATGATTAAGTTGTTGTTTATGATTAAGTTGTTGTTTTAACAATAAACTATTATTTAATGATTGATTTATTACATCCTTCTGCTGCTTTGTATTCCCCCAAAAGAAATATAGGCTTTCGTTCAATTCTCACTAAGCCATCCTATCTTATGCTATCACCTGCAGTTCCTTCTTGCCCTCCCCATATTATTCTCTGTCTTTACTTCTGTTCAGCTTTTTTAGGTCGTCTTCTATTTCTTTTGCCATGTGAGTTCCATAGAAAGAACTTTCTAGTTATATTATTGGCAGATTGTCTCATTGTGTGTCCTTTCTAGCACCAGCTCCTTTTCCTCACATCTTGATTTGCTGGAACTTATTTAGTTCTCTCCATCAGCTCTGTGTTAGTGATTCTGCCATACCTTGTTAATCCGTCTGTTCTATACAGGCACCAATTTAATAATTATTTGTATTTTATTAGTAATTATTTTATTCATTTCCAGTTTTCTGATCCATACAGCCGTATATATTTACATTTCTTTTGACTTTCACAGATGTCCTAGTGCTATAAAAGCTCCTATTGCCTTTTGTTTTCTTATGTTAATATTTTTATTTGTTCATCCATTTTTGTCTATATTGCTTTCATCATGGACTCAAGGAGTGTGCTTAGTAAAGTGGAGAAAGGAATGTTTCATGTGGAATGGCTCACCTCACTTCAGAGGTCACAGATTGTAAGAATTGTATGGATTTTTTGCCCTGACCATGCGGGAGTGCGGGGGAAATAATCAGACTGACAGGGAATACACATCTTGGTGGTAGATTACCTATGAACAAGGGAAAGGTGGTCGTGCGAATGTGGAACCAGGTGGAGAAGGTGGAGGAAAGGATTGAGAACCAGTCTGTGGAAAGGATGAGATTGCTAGGGATGGGCAGGGGTTCTGGAGGAATCTCAAAACTGAGAGGGAAGACCAGGAGAACTTTCAATCAGATAGCGGTGTGACTCTTCACTAGCTGTTGAACGAGGGGACGGAGCGCATATGGGAATGTCCTGAGAGCAGTGATGTCGGTTCTTAGCTCAACTCAACTCAACTGTCTATATTGCTACCTAAATATGTGTGTGTGACTCCATCTCCTGAAGCGAGGCTTTACCAACAGAGATCAGGTTATGATTTGCTTTATTTATTCTCATGATCTTTGTCTTTAACATCATCAGATGGAAGATTTACTAAGGACATTAAATGTAGCATAGTCAAGCAAAGGCAGCATTTCGCAAGATGAAGAATATTCTCTGCAATTTATCTTTGTCAATCTAAGTGAGGAAAAGAGTTCTTAAGAGCTGTATTGAGCCAATCCTGATGTACGGAAGTGAACCATGGACAAGTAGCAGACAGGTGTGGAAGCTACAGAGATGTACTTTTATAGAAGAATGATGAGAATAATGTGGATGGATAGAAAGAGCAATGAAAATATCTTGAAAGAAGTTAACTCACAAAGAGAACTCATTTCTCACATTGGAAGAGACAGTGGGTTGATCAGATCAGAGATCATTTGCTTGATTTATTCTCACTCTCTTTGTCTTCTTCCTATGAATTTTCGGACCTAATTGTTGTGATTTCCCATGATAAAATTAACATGTGTGGTCATAGTCACAGATCAATGTAGAATGATTTCAATACAAGTGTTTAAAACGTGTTTTAATACAGAAAACAAAACCGGGAAGTTGGTGACACCACTGTTCACAAGCGGGACTCCAACTACAGATCCATATATCTGCATCCAGAAGATACAGGATGTGTCTTCTAGCTTAGGCAATGCCATCAGATCTCTGCCTAAATGTCCCTGCCTTGTATCTCAGGTAATTTATATATTTTGCTAATTCTCAATTTTAGAATCATCATATGAGTAGTTTATTTTCTTCTATTTTATGGTGAATACATTTGCCAATCCAGAACACTATAGACCAATATCTGTTGAGAGACATGAATGCCTACACCAGCTGGCAGGGCACTTGATGATGATGATGATATTTGCCAGCATGGATCTAATGTAACTGTGAATTGTGAACAACTGGTTAGAAACAAATATGTTCCCATGTTACAGGTCTGTGGTGTGATAGGGCCGTCACACACTGTGGGTCTGGATGCGCGGAGGAATAGATGGCCAGGTTTTTCCTTGCTTAGTAGGTGACAAGCCTAGGCTTCAAACACCTATCTGACCTTGCTCATGGCATTGTCAGAGCAGCTTCCTATCAACTTCGCTAACACACCCGCTGAAAAATTGGTCAACAAGCTAGAGAACTGCTGAAATCACAAAGATATGGGTCAACAGTAGAATCTTTTCTTGTGTCTTACCAGGGTCCTAACAAAAGCAAAGAATAGGAACACCTACTATGCATGTCATAAGAGTGTTGAAGTGCTACATAGAAATTGTACTTGTTTATGGATGTGAAACATAGACAATGTGCAGTCAAGCTGAAAAACATCTGATGGCTGTAGAAATGTGATTTCTAAGGAAAATGCAAAGAATACCATGGACAGACAGAAAAACCATGAGCAAGTCCTACAAGAAGCAAAACAGTCACAATTTTTTGGACACGTTATGAAAAGAAATAAATTAGAGAACTTGGTAACAACTGGGGAGATTGAGGGGAAAAGAAATATGGCAAGGGAGAGAAGTAAATATCTGGATGACTTGGCCATGTGGCATGGTGGAGACAAGAATACAGAGCTGATCCATGATTCTGGTAATCGTATTGAAATGGCGAAACACAACTGCCCATGCTTATCAGCATGGCACATGATGATGATATGATGAAGGAAGGCTAGCACGAGACTGGCTACTCATCCCGTAAAAAACTTTAGCTGCACAATCTCAAACGTTATGCACAAGTCTACAAAGAGTTGGACATTTGTTGGTTGAGGGTCTGTACTTCACTGGGAGATGAAAGGTAGAAGAGGGGAGGAGGAGAATGAAGAATCCAGAAAATATCTTGAGCAGCTAAAATGAATAATGATGATGTAAAAGAGACTGTGACTTAAAGACAGTTCATCATAAACATGAGAAGGCAGCAGTCAACATTCTATAGGGATGTTTTTGGAAGTATATGGTTTCATTATATCAGTATCACAGAGTAAACTGATTAGAGAAATTAGGCGTAAACAGTAACAAAATGTTGGGCATATTATGAGAAGAAATAAATTGGAGAACTTGGTGACAATTGGCAAAATCGAGGGGAAGAAAACAAGGGGAAGACAGAGAAGTAAATACCTGGATGGCTTGGCCACATGGTACGGTCGAGACAAGAACACTGAGCTGATCCACAACTCTGGTGATCGAGTGAAATGGCAAATTATGACCACCCACGCTTATTGCCATGGCACATGATGGATGGATGGATCACAGTTTGGGATTCTGAGATTCTTTGTCATATTTTCGTTTTCTTTTCATTGTTCTAATGTTTTCATCTTTCCACTCTTCTCATTTGGTTATGATACCTTAATATAGTCACTGTAGTTATAGTAGTCACTGTAGTCACTATAGTCACCTGTGTTTATATGTTGTGTTTTGTGTATCTGTTTGCTGATGAAGTCTAGTGGCCACAGCGTCCTATATTTTCCATTAATTGTGTTCTGTAAAGCTCCATTACTTCACGTTATTTTATAAGGTATATTTACAGCTTTTCGATATGTGAAGTAAATTATTAATATTTTACTTTGCATATTGATTCCCCTAGCTCCGGGAAGTTTAACCTGGTCAAAAAATGTCAGCAGAAGTTGGATGTGTCGACCTAAAGGCACAAATATCGCAGCTCTGCTGTAAACAGGCACAACGCAATTACGTCCAAAAAACACTCTGGATGAATGCAGAAGAAGGAGGAGGAGGAGGAGGAGGACGACGACGACAACGACGACAAAGACATGTATTCCAGCTCTGTGCATAGGGGTTACAGACGCAATTCGTAACCCCGTATACTATGTTTGAAATCGGTGCTTTTGATTTGGCATCAGACAGCCTTGTGATGGTTTTCATACAATGGTATATGTGCCAGTAATTCAGAAAGGAATGGCAAACTACTAAACGTAAAATTGCCTAGAAATCACAAACAGCCAAAAAAATGCTGGGCTGACTGTGAAATCCTGTAAAGGATATGCAACTAACTATATATTCCATTAGTAGTAGTATTCTTTGAAGTTCATACTTTCTGTAATCCAGTAAATAATGCTCTTTCTAATGATGCTTCTGACAGTCAGCGCAGTCATCTTCTTTGAATACTGAAAAGTAAAGGATTCTTTTACACACTTTAAAGCCCACTGAGTACATGGTGCTAGACCCATATTTGTATACACAGTCGGCACTCGGTGGGTGATGTCAGCAGTAACACGCCGGCCACCTGTACTTCCCAAGACATTTCCTGGCTCCCATTTGAGCCTGGATCAATCTAGGAGCCCAGGTCAGTGTTTAAATCTCAAATCGGCTTAAGTGTGGATTGACCCCTTGACCACTGTACTGGCAGGTTAGTGTCTGGCCACCACACTACTGGGGCTCCCACTTCATCTGTAGTTAATTATATATGGGGGCTTCAAATGAAAACCTTAAAGGTTTTTGTTTGTTTGTTAGGGTGTGAATATATTCTGAAATAATAAATAACAAATGTATAATTTTTTATGTAGTCACCCCTGCGTTCAATGCAAGTCTTCCAGAGCAGATAAAGTGCTTAGATTCTGTAGAAAAAAATTGTCTTAGTCACGTGTCTAACCACTCATGCACTACCTCCTGTATCTCTTCATCATATCGAAAAGTTCTGAAACTTCCTATTCCACTCATACACTTGCTGGAATGACAGGCATGCATCGCCATACTGGACCTTCATTCGCCAATGAATTTCTACCCCTTCACTTATAAAAAACACAGATAACAAAACACTGCTCCCCTTTGGTGCATGTCAAAAGTGGGGTGGCCATCTTTAATCTGTCCTTATGACATCACCGTGTTCATCTGCCCGGTGGTGTCATGTGCTTGTCACTCTTGACATCCTCAACAACAATATTCACAGGTTACAAGACAATGGCATGGTTTTTGTCATTTCTATCACACGCTTAAGGTTTTCATTTGAAGCCCCCTCATAGTGTACAAGATGCTGACCAGGCATAAAGTAGATTAAGATTCCATGAATAAATATCTTGTTGAAATTTGCTTTCAGGTGAAAGCTGATAGTTGGTTTCAGAGTGTGAATGTCTCGTCTTCCTGTTATCAGTCTGTCTTTGCTGATAGAACTGGTCTTAAACAGCAGTGTTGCTATAACAGGTTTGTTTCATTCATGTTTTCAAAATAGTTTTGTTTTTTAAAAACAAGTCCCGAAGCAGGAACCTGCTATTGGTCTGTGATGTGCAACGACCTTCACATCTTGTATGCCTGATTGCACGGAGGTAGAGGTGGCCAGTTTTTCCTCTCTTACAATGAAAGCAGATGTCAAACCCTCGTCCAACAATACTCGTCACATTGTCAGCATAGACTGCTAGTGACTACACTAACACTCCTGCTATGTTTTCAAAATGCTTATAATTAAACAAATAGTGGTGTGACTTGCTCAAAAGGTACAAGTTTTAATCTAGAATGGGGGAGGGGGGAGAGGAATTATACTAATTGGTTGGTTGGTTTTTGTGTTGTTTTTTTGGCGCTCGCTCGCTTTTGAACTCAAGTTGGTCTAGCAGTATATACCCAATGCACCTTATGATGTGTCAAAGGTCGTCTGCGTTACTTACTTTTAGAAAATGGCGACTGTGTACAGATAGGACTGAAAACAAAGATGAAACAGTTGACAGAACACAATTGGGGAAGTATGGCTAGATGTGCTCTGCATTCCATAGGAAAATTGAGTACTGAGGAGATAAAAGGGACATTTCTAGTTTCACCTTTTGATGTCAACACAGCCCAGAAAGTGGTGACTTCCCCCTCACATTGTGGTCATGTATTGGTTATCATGTTTATTTCCCAACATTGTGAATCCTGTTTCAGTCCTGGATTGAATCAGGCCTGGAATTTTTTTCAATCCGTATGGCTTCGTACACTACCATGAACAATAAAAGATTGCTCAACTATGCCAAGGAGTTAGTAATTAGATGTCTGATGCCTGGGTTATGCAGACAGAAAGACTTCATAGTGAAATTTGAGATTAACGTGGGGAAACAAATGCTACACATATGAACAGTGTCAGTGACTATGTATGTTGTGTATTTTAGCCAAAATATGATTCATCTATTCACTTCATATGATTTATAACTCAGCAGTACGTACCTGACAAGATGCAGTGAAATATGCTAGGCAATAAATTATGCAACTTATTGTTAGTGGCTTCTATGTTTAAATTTAATCTTTAAATACAGAAGAGCAAGTTCCTATAAAGAGAAGACCAGATTTTTGGCATATTGGCCTCTAATGTCTTGTCACCATCCTCTATCCCATGTTCCATTAACTCTACCAGATGTTGAAAACAGTAGTTTAGTTTAGCTTAGTTTAGTTTAGTCGATGGATCAACATCATGGCACACGCGTGTAACCCATAAGTGCTCCATTCTACTCCTAACTCAAGCCTGAGTCCAGAGAATCTCAGCTCAGTTCATGAACTACGTAGCACCAACTAGGATCCTGAAATACTTTGGGCAGATTTTTAACTCAAAATTTTGCCCAGGCAGCGCTGTTAAGCTACTCTTTTTTAATTTCTAACTGCCAAGGGATTTTTTTTCATGAGCAACAATACACACAGGCGCCCGATCACTACCCAGAGACCAGGGGAAATTTTGTTTTGTTACTGGAAGTCCACATGAAAAAATCCCGGCCCTCACAAGGGCTTGAACCTGGGGCCTCCAGCACTCGAGGCAGACACCATACCTCAAGACAAATCAACCACCACCTCCTCCTCCCCCCCCCCCCCACGCAAACGATATATTCCAGTTTCTAATTAAGCTGATCTGAAATTTCAACAATGGGAAAAATATCAAAATGGAAATTATTAGACCTGGTATGCTTGCAAATCAAAGGACTATTGATATTATATCACCATGAAGTTGTATTCTAAAATATTTCTTCTATATTTGGACAGTTTCGGACTTCTCAATGGGAACTCCAAAGAAGCTTCAGTTCCTGTACAGGTGAATCCCTCCAATGTCAGTCTGATGGAAGCATTTGAACAGTGCTGCAATAAAACACCTCAACTTTGCCCCTGGTTTTATTATAATTTTCCCTCATCAGACTGCAGACAGTATACAGTTCCGTACACTGGTAGGTATTGAAGAATCCAGAGTTGTTGATGTTGTTGTCTGTATGGTGATGATCCTGCTATTGTCATTGATATGGATGTTATTGTTGATGATGATGATGATGTTGATGGTACTGATGATTTTGTTGATGATGATGTTGATGATGATATTCTTGTAGATGATGATGTTGATGATGATATTATTGTAGATATGATGATGTTGATGATGATATTGTTGTTGATGATGATGATGATGATGTTACTAACGATGATGTTATTGTTACTGATGATGTTGTTATTATTGATGATGGTGGTGATGATAATTTTGGTGTAGTTGATGTGATGAAGATGGTGTTGCAATGATGATCATCATGTTGTTGTAGTTGGTATGATGAAGATGTTGATGTGATGATGATGATCATGTTGATGTTGATAATGATGGTGTAGTTGATGTGATGATGATGATGTTGTGATGACAATGATGATCATTTTGGTGTTGATAATGTTGGTGTAGTTGATGTGATGAAGATTTTGTTGTGATGATGATGATGGTCATGTTCTTGTAGTTGATGTGATGAAGATGTTGTGATGATGATCATCATCATCATATTGTTGCATTTGATGTGATGACGGTGTTGTTGTGTTGATCAAGTTGCCCACTCATGAAATACTTGGGTAACTGGAGTTTGTTGATAACTTAGCTCAATCCTGGTAAATAAGCAACACTCATTCTAACTATGATCATGAGCTCTCCATCCGGTGAGTGCCAGACATGGATGCTAACAATCTACTATCATCATGGGAAATTGCTGTGACTCTCTTGCAATCTCACAGCGTGCAAAGTGTGGATCCTCAACAGCTTCATCACAAAGGAGACCATGATTGCTCCTCCCTTCCTTAGCCTGACTAGTCTCTAGATCCTGGCACATCAGCGCATATAGATAAATGGTATTATATTTTTTTTAAAGTCGCTTAAAAGTCGACAGGGTCGACTTCATTGCACCGGGTTTTATCCCATATGGCTCGGTCTCTTTCCGCAGCGCGGAAAGCGTCGCACAAATTCCGTAGCTTTTAGTGACGACCCACAGGAGTCTTCGAAACATTTAACTCGTAAACTGAAGGACGCGGCCCAGAATTGAACCCACAACCTTCGGAGTACAAGTCAAACGGCTTGACCACTTCGCCACAGAGACTCCCTGTTGATAATATGGTATTATATAATATGTTACATATAATGTGACAAGTTTCTCTTATCTTGGACATATAATAACAGATGATGGCAGAAGTGAAATGGAAATCAAAAAGAGAATAGGAATGGCCAAAAATGCTTTCAACGGCATGAAATCAGTATTAACATCTAGAGAGAATAATAATGCATTAAAAATGAGGATTGTGAAATGCTACGTATATTCAACGCTACTGTATGGCTCGGAAGCTTGGACATTGAACAAGCAACTAGAAAGTCGCATAGAGGCCCTGGAGATGTGGATATACAGACGAATAGGTCGTGTTTCATGGAAACAAAAACAATCAAATGCAGAGGTCCTAGAAAAACTTGGAATGAAGAGAGAGTTGATGAAAGAAATAAAGAGGAGACAAGTGAAATATTTTGGCCATGTTAAAAGACATGATACTCTTATAAAAACCATACTGGAAGACAAAATTGAGGGCAAGCGAGCAAGAGGTAGACAACGATACAAGTGGGAGGATAACATCAAGAGATGGACGAACATCAGCCTGACTGAATGTACAGTCAAGGCAAGAGACAGACAGTGTTGGAGATCCATTGCAGCCAACCTTCATTGCAGAGACGGCACCTGACTGATTGATTGAATGTGACATATAGTAACATGTAAGAGTATTATGTGACATCCAGGTTGATTGAATTTGACATATAGTAACATGTGAGAGTATTATGTGACATCCAGGTACAATAAAAATAATTTCATCATAGTTAATGCTTTATTTCTCATGAATTGCTTGTGATAAAATTAAAGTTGTGTTATTCATTTTTTCCTGTGGCTTTCATCATCATCCGGTGCCATGCCAATATTCATGCAGTTAACACTTAGTTTTCACATTTATCTCTCATATAATGTGCCCCAAAAATGATTATTGTCTTCATGTAATTTCTCTAATTAATTTAGAGTTTTCATTTGTGTCTTGTAGAATTGTCTCATTCATTTTTGTTCATCCATAATTTTCTTTGTATTTGCCACAGAAACCACATTTCCACTACCATTACATAGATTTGTCTTAGTTTGTCTGCCTATTGTCCATGGTTCACTGGCATATAATAGTATAGTTTCTTTATAACACTTCAACACTCTTTTTCTCACTGCATATAATAGTATAGATTCTATATAGCAATTCAACACTCTTATTCTCACTGCAAATGACAGCTTATTGTAGCTTTTTATGGATATCATTTTGCTTCTTTCAGGTGTCAGTTTTGGCAAAACATACACAGAAACATTTGATAACAACAAGTACAGCTTTAATGGATTTGGGGACTTTGTTTTGTTCAAGTCAGGGTAGGTTATAATTTACTTATGATTCTTTCTTGACAATAATTTATTTTTTATACTGATTCTGTCTTGATTCTAAAAGAACACCTTAACCTGCACAGTTCGCAGCGATTACACTGGCCAGGTGGTCTTAATTCCTCAGACTACTGCCCTACATTGCAAGGTACTATAGGCAGTAAATGACAATTTCTTTTTTGACAGACAGTGATTTTTTTTGTCCACTGTCTATTCTACATGAACCATCCGGCAAATATGAAAGACCACAATGCCTTCTTCTCCCCTTTAGTGCAGAAGAGTTACAATAATAAAAGTAGAATATGGGAATAAACAATGGTCATAATGGTGTGTGTGATTTTATTTTGAGATTACTTCTTACTCTCAATCTGCAACAGAGGAACAATTAGTGACCAAATAGTGTGGCTGTGTTTTGAGCAAAGCTTTGCAAAATGGATTGCTGGCACGATCCTAACAAAATTTGACCCATCATGATCGTTTTTGGTCATTGGAAATATGGACCTAATAATGTATTCTCATATTCTCTTTAATGTCATGTAGTCATTATATGTATATTTTTTTATATTTTTTTTTGCAGAGAAGTAGAGATACAGATAAAAACACAGATAAATGCTAATACAAATACAACTTCAATCCAAGCATTGGCTATCAAGGTATGTGCAGTTTGTATTTTTATTTATGTTGATATAATTATTCAAAATGGGAGATTGGGAGGAGAATTCTGGTAACAATCTGCATTCTTTTGTTTTTTGCTCTGTTCACAAAATTGCCTTTATTATTATTATTATTATTATTATTATTATTTATTATTTATTTATTTATTTAATATTATTGTCGTGTTTTGCTGCTGTTGCTATTGTTTGTTATGGTTACTATACCTATACTACTGCTTCTGTTTCTACTACAAATATTATTGCTGTTGTTCTTAATGTTTCAATAATTGTAAGCTAATATATGTACATATATGTGTATGCCCACGCTAACCATGAATCATGCTTCACGCACCCATGTGGATGATGATGTCATCTGGGCGTGAATGCTTTTCTACCATTTCACTTAGAAATCTGCAAACCATCTTGTTATTTTAAAATATTTGTTGGTGAGATTATGTTAATTATTGTTGATTTGTATATGTTTACATGCACATATTTGTGTTTGAGGATTATGACATCCACCTACTGCCATGGAAGTCTGGGATTTGATCCCCTCCAAGATAACAACAGTAGATGCAGTTAACCCCTGGCTAGACAATTAATGACTGAATGAGCACATAACAACAACATAATACAAGTAAAGATTGCATAAACACATTACAACAGATAAGGAAAAACTGCATACATATATAATAACATCGCATAAGAAATGACTGCATAAACACATTACTAGAACATAAGGCAAGAAAATATTGCATTACCACATAATAGCAACATATAAGAAATGACGACATAGAAAACATAACAATAACATAGTACAGAAATTTACTGCATAAACACATAACAACTGCATATTACAAGGAAAGATTTATAAACACATCACATATTAAAAGGAAAGACTGCACAAAAACATAACGTGTCACAAGGAAAGATTGCTTAAACAGATAACAATAACATAATACAAGAAAATATTGCATAAACACAAACCAATAACATAATACAAGAAAATATTGCATAAACACAAACCAATATCATAGTACGAGGAAAGTGTATAAATATGCAACAACAGCATAAAATAAGGAAAGACTGCATAAACATATAACAGTATCGTATTATGAGGAAAGTGCATAAACACATAACAACAACATAAAACAAGGAAATATTGCATAAACACATAACAAGAACATACTTCAAGGAAAGACTGCATTAACACATAACACCGTGAAAGTAAAGACTAAATTAACAAATAACAACACTGAAACAAAAGACTGAATTAACACATAAAACCATGAAAGGAAAGACTGAATTAACACAGAACAACACCATGAAAGGAAAGACTGAATTAACACATAACAAGAAAGTAAACAATATCACTAACAGAATTAGAACAATATCCTGAGTTAAAAACATAAACTCTTGTGAAAGAAACAATGGTGACTCTAAGTGTAATATTTTGTGTGTTTGTTTTTTTAATCTACAGACAGCAGACAATACAAGCAGCATCCAATTTTACCCACAGTCATCTAATCTTACGCAGTCAAATAATCTTACGTGGAGTTTCACATCCAGTCCAGTAACCAGGCCAGACAGTAATACTTACATATTAAGTGGAAATTATCAGCCTAGTATTACTCTCTGGCTTCCTACAGTCTATTTAACTGTGAGTACAGTGTAAGAACATAATCACGAGTGTCTTAACCTGTTGTTAACTGATTGCATTTGAGTGGGCAGGTGGTTGGTTGGGTGGTTTCTTGGTTGATTGGTTAATTGCATGGTTGGCTTATTGCTTAATTAGCTGGTTGGTTGATTGGTTGTTTGATTAGTTGGTTTGGTGATTGCTTGGTTAGTTGATTAGTTGGTTGGTTCCTTTATTGTTTGTTTGATTGGTATATATTATCTGTTTATCCAGCTGGTTTGTTGTTTGGTTTTGTAGGTGGTGTTTTGTTGCTTGGTTGGTTGTTTAGGTAATTGGTTGGTTAGGTGGATTAGTTGGTGGTTGGCTGATTGGTGGGGGTGAGTGTGTCGGTTGATTGGTTGGTTTACTACCACCAAATGGAAATGCAAGAATATGAGCGAGAGATGATACCATACTGTTTCATCAAAACTGAAGGAATTCTAAGCAGCCATCTGCAAACAAAGATTACACTGGCTCTTTTCTGAGAATGAGAGGCACAGACAGAAACTGCCAGAAATAGAGAGAGACATAGATGGAGGTGTAAAAACACAGAGATGAGTGTCTATATGCAGAGACACAGACAGCCTAGATAAAGAAAGATACAGACAGAGGCACAGATGGAGATACAAAAGACACAGAGACAGCCAGAGATAAAGAGAGACACAGATGAAATTAAGAGACCACAGACTGGGATAAAACTGTAGATACAAAAACACAGAGAGGGAAACATAAATTGAAGCACAGATAGAGAAAGAGATGAAGATACTGAGACACAGACAGGCACAGAAACACAGATGGAGAGACAGAAACACTCACAGAGATATAGATGGGAATATAGAGATGCAGACAGATACACAGATGGAGATACAGAGACAGAATCAAAGGTCAAAGAGAGACACATGCAGAGTCAGACATAGACTCATATATGGAGATGTTATGCTATGTTATGTTATGTTATATCAAACGATGTCACAGCACATTGGACATTCCCTTGCATGCTCAGTCCTCTGATGCAGCAGCCATCTCCAAGCATTTCTGCTCACTGTTCCCAAGGGGTTTGGTCATAATATTTCCTCTCTTGCTAGAATCACAGCATTATACCAACGTGTGTGTACTAAGTGATTCATTGAGCATGATTTGAAAGGTCGATGCAGGATCTGTGCATAGACAGTGGACTGATTCCCTGCGGAAGTCTGTTGTCCGTAAAGTCACCTTCATCTTCGTCCCGGGACATGCGGGAGTCGAGGGAAATGAACGAGCTTATAAACTGGCTGGCTCTGCATCCCCTGCAGATGGCCAGCACATGTATCGCGCCGATTTTATTACCATCCTTAAAGAGATGTTGAGAACAGAGGACTTTAACGTCAGTGAATCCACATCGTTGTCCAGGATGAGAGACTTTGGGAGTAAGAATTGGCCCGGCCAGACACGAGAGGTACATCGGGAAAACCTCATCAACCAACACAGAACTGGCACTATTAGCCACCGGAGGATCTGAGCCCCTATGGACCTGTCCGGAGTGCAATGATGATACCCTAACTGATAACTGATAACTGATTTCCTCTCTTGACTTAAAGATGGCATCGAAGTGCTAGGCCATCACTTCCAATTCTTTTAGTCTGGTTAGCATCAGAGTCTCATCAATACCCAACAGCCAAGTCCATACGGCATTGACTATGTCAGCCTTGTCCATGCTTCTTCCCATTTGTATTGGTGCATTTTACCTGCTGTTCATTACCTTTTACTCTGCATTGGTCGTATACATACATCCAGGTGAGTGATGTGAAGCTTGACTTCCAAATGCTCTCTCTCCATTCAGAGTGAAGAGTGCTAATTGTGATTTTCTGTAGTATACTCATGGCGTCTGATACGATTATCACATTTGTGACTTCCTGTTCTGCTGCCCATGCCAGTGCTCTGGGGACAGTAGTGATCTCCATGGTCAATCTTGATGTAGTCTGGAAAGCATACCTATCATCTTTGATTGTTTTCCCCATCCTTTGTTCTGGGTACACCCATACTGACCATGAACCATGCTTCACGCACCTGCCCGTGTAGATGGTGATGTCTTCTGTTATAATGGTTCCCTTATCTCAACGTTGGCCACTGCAGTATCTAACAAGTGAACTGATATTCTGGGAGTGTTCTTGCTTGATTATGGAAACATCAGTCCATTCTTCTCCATGTTGGAGATTATCCAAGGGACTGAGCTGTTTGATTATCTCTTCAGCCTTGACCATCCAGGAGCGACCTCTTTTGAGGCATATTACCTTTCTGATATCAATAGTGCTCTGCGGGGGATGTTTTGTTTGGTGACACCTCATTTTAGGAGATAAAGGACAAAAGAAGAGGATACTATCATGTATGCTTTTTTGTGCCTGGGAGGCATTGTCATTAGATCAAGGGCATATCATATCACATAGCCAGAGTTACACAGACAGACAAGCAGGCAGGTAGACAGACAGATAGACAGACTAGTACAACACATACATAGACAGACTGTTATACAGACTGGTACAACAAATGTAGACTGCGTGGTACAACAAACATAGACAGGCTGTTATACAGACTGGTACAACAAACATAGACAGACTGGTACAACACACACATAGACATACTGGTACAATGCACATAGACAGGCTGGTACAACATGCACAGACAGACTGGTACAACACACACACACAGACTGGTACAACACACACACATATAGACAGAGTGGTACAACACATACACAGACAAACTGGTACAACACACACATAGACTGGTACAACACACACACAGACAAACTGGTACAACACACACATAGACAGACTGGTACAACACACACACACATATAGACAGACTGGTACAACACACACACACAGACTGGTACAACACACACACATATAGACAGACTGGTACAACACACACAGACAAACTGGTACAACACACACATAGACAGACTGGTACAACACACACACATAGACAGACTGGTACAACACACACACACACACATAGACAGACTGGTACAACACACACATAGACAGGTTGATACAACACACACATAGACAGATTGGTACAACACACACACATAGACAGGCTGGTACAACACACACATAGACAGGTTGATACAACACACACATAGACAGATTGGTACAACACACACACATAGACATACTGGTACAATGCACATAGACAGGCTGGTACAACATGCACAGACAGACTGGTACAACACACACACACAGACTGGTACAACACACACACATATAGACAGAGTGGTACAACACACACACAGACAAACTGGTACAACACACACATAGACTGGTACAACACACACACAGACAAACTGGTACAACACACACATAGACAGACTGGTACAACACACACACATATAGACAGACTGGTACAACACACACACACAGACTGGTACAACACACACACACATATAGACAGACTGGTACAACACACACAGACAAACTGGTACAACACACACATAGACAGACTGGTACAACACACACACATAGACAGACTGGTACAACACACACACATAGACAGACTGGTACAACACACACACACACACATAGACAGACTGGTACAACACACACATAGACAGGTTGATACAACACACACAGACAGATTGGTACAACACACACACATAGACAGACTGGTACAACACACAAATAGACAGACTGGTACAACACACACATAGACAGACTGGTACAACACACACACAGACAGACTGGTACAACACACAGACAGGTTGATACAACACACACATAGACAGGTTGATACAACATACACATAGACAGACTGGTACAACACAACACATAGACAGGCTGGTACAACACACACATAGACAGACTGGTACAACACACACATAGACAGACTGGTACAACACACACATAGACAGACTGGTACAATACACACATAGACAGACTGGTACAACACACACATAGCCTGGTACAATACACACACACACACACAGACTGGTACAACACACACATAGACAGACTGGTACAACACACACACAGACAGACTAGTAAAACACACACATAGACAGACTGGTACAATACATACATAGACAGACTGGTACAGCATAACGAACGAACGAAAGTCTTTATTTTCAAAGGGTTAAGAATTGGGCATGCAGGCCCGTCTGACATTTTGCCCTTCTTCTCTACACACACATAGACAGGTTGGTACAACTCACATCACCAAAACAGTTATGGAAAACTCATAGAATATTTTGTAACCCAGTCAATACTACCCCACTTTCATCCATTTCATTTGATTCCACAGGTGACAAACATGGGTGGCTTTCTCTCATGCATCATCAGATTTAACAGAAAAGATTCAAACAGCCAAGGTCTTCTGGGTACTGCTGATGGTAATTCTACCAATGACTTCAGGGTTAAAAACGGGATTGATTTGTCCAGCACAGCAGAGAGACTGAGTCCTCAAAACATCAGTGACTTTGCCCTTTCGTGTGAGTGACATGTTTCTTGTATTAATACATTCTGCTCATATCATCAACCTGGTGCTGAAAGACGAAATAGGGAGGAGGATGGAAAATGGAGAAGAAATAGAAGATGGAAGAAGAAGTAGAAGATGGAAGAAGAAGTAGAAGATGAAAGAAGAAGTAGAAAATGAAAGAATAAGAAGAAGAGGAGGAGGAAAAGCAGCAGCAGCAAGGAGGGAGAAAGAAACAGGGAAGGGAAAGCAGAGAGAGTGAAGGGGGAGAGGGAATGAAGAAGGAAGGAGAAGATAGAAAGAAGAAGTAGTGCTTAAAGCTTTTTAAATAGTGCATATTTTATCCAGTCTGTGCTCAAAGTCTTAAAACAATACTGGTTCATTCTTAGGTAGTATCTTTCATCTATAGAACATTATCTTCATTGAAAATACATATATTTATTTTTTTAGAATGACCACTGTTATCCTGTTTTACAAGGAGCTCATTCACTATTCAATGACTTTAGGCCATTACTTATAGCCAGTATTTCAAAGCTGACACAGTACTGATGGTGGAAAATGCAAAAGATCTACAACAATTATTGGACATTGTAGTAACAGAGAGTTCAATGAAAAGACTTTCCTTGTATATCAAGAAAACAGTAACAATGGTGATGACAAAGAAAAAAGAGACAACCAAATTGTGAAATGGAAATCATTGGCACCTTGCCGTCTTTACTGACGATAGTTTGTGCTTTAAAAAGGCATAATAACTTTTACCTATGGCGGTAGCAAATGTGACTGATAAGGCCAATTCACGCTGTAAATGTTCATTCACAGTGGGTGCATGTGAACACGTGGTCATTTCCACCATCATGCACCATCTTACGTCTCACACGCTCGGTGTGAGACTTATCTGCAATAATTTTCTCCTTTGTCTTTATTCCATTTCTGATGTTTGCCCTCCATGCAACACTTTCAGCAGCGACTTGCTCCCAATGTGCATTATTAAGTTACAAAATGTATATGTACAATTTTTCTCCATTTTCTTTACAATTTTGCAACAATTCTCACGACAATCGTCACTTTATGTGTGTGTAAAGTGTGGGAGTTTGATCATAATAGTAGGTTGGGGGATGGGGGATGTGTGTGTGGGTGGATTTGTGATGTGTGTGGGTGGGTTCAGGATGTGTGGGTGGGCGGGGTGGGATTGTGTGGGTGGGTGGGTGAGGGATTTGTGTGTGGGTACATGTGGGATGTATGGGTTGGCAGGGAGATGTGTGTATGGGTGGGGATGTGTGTTTGGCTAGGTGGCTGTGGGTAAGTGGGTGGAGGAGGATATGTGAGTGGATGATTGATGGTGGGTTATGGGATGGATGAGGGATATATGTGTGGGTGGGGAGATGTGGGTGTGGGGATATGTGGTGGGTGGGAGATGTGTGCAGGTGGGGGTGGTTGTGGGTTTGGGGATGTGTGTGTGTGGGTGAGGGATGTGTATGGGTGTGGATGTTTGGGTGGATGGGTGGGGAGTGTGTGTGTGGGTGAGAGATGTGTGGGTGAATGTGTGTGGGGGATGTGTGTGGGTTGGGGAGGGGTGCGTGATGGGTGTGTGTGATGGATTTGGGGATGTGGGGGGGGGGGGGGGGAATATGTCTGGCTGGGTGGGGGAGGGGTGTGTGGCTGGATAGAGGATGTATGTGTGGGTAGTGAGGGTGATTGTAGTTTGGGGATGTGTGGATGGGTAGGAGATGTGTGAGGAGATGTTTGTGTGGGTGAGGGATGTGTCTGTGGGTGTGGTGTTGTGTGGGAGGGGAGCTGGGAGTGGATAAAGGATGTGTGTGTTGGTGGGTGGGGTGTGGTTGGGTGTGCGCATGGGTGAAGGATGTGTGTGAGGGTGGGTGATGTGTGTTTAGATGGGTGGTTGGGGTGTGTGAGTGTGGGTGGGTAGATAGGAGATGTATGTGTTGATGAGTGGGTGAGGGATGTGTGGGTGTTAGTGGTTGAGGGATAAGTATGTGTGTCTAGGAATGTGTGAGGGGATGAGTGTATGGGTTGGGGATGTGTGTGTGGGTTGTGCGTGGATGGGAGGTGTGTGTTTGTGAATGGGGGATGTGTTAGTGGGTGGGATGTATGTGAGGGATGTGTGTATGGGTGGAGAGATTGTGCGTGGGTGGGGATGTGTGTGTATATGGGTAGGGGTATGTGGTTAAGGGGTATGTGGTTAAGGGATGTGTGGCTGGGGGATGGGTGGAGGATGTGTGGTTGGGTAGAGGATGTGTGGGTGGGTGATTGTATATGAGTAAGGGTGTGTGGTTAAGGGATGGGTGGGTAGAGGATATGTGGGTGGGTAGAGGATATGAGGGTGGGTGAGTGTGTGTAGGTTAGGAGATGGTGGGGGATGTTTGTAGGGGTGGGCTTAGGATCTGTGAGTGGGCTGGGGGAGATGGGATATTATGTGGGTGGTTTCGGAATTTGTGTGTGGGTAGGTGCGCGATATGTGAGTTGACAGGGAGATATGTGTGTGTGTGGGGGATGTGTGGCTGAGGAATGTGTGTTTGGCTGGGTGGTTGGAGGTGTGTGGGTGGAGTAGGATATGTGGGTGAGTGATTGTTGGTGGGTAATGGGACGAGTAGAGGATATGTGAGTGGGTGGGGAGATGTGTGTAGGTGGGTGGATGTGTGTGGGTGGGGGATGTGTGGGTTGGGGAATGTATATGTGCTTGGGGTGTGGGTGGATGGGATGTGTGGTGGGTGAGAGGTGTGTGTAGGTGGGGAGATGTGTAGGTGTAGGGATGTGGTGGATGGGTGGGGGTATGCATGTGTGTGTGGGTTGTGTGTGTGGTTGGGTGGAGGATTTGGAGTGAATGGGGGATGTGTGGGTGGGTGGTGGATGTGTCACACAACATAGTAATATGCATTGTTTATGTTTACAAAATTCATGTGACAATGTTTTTTCCTATGCACTGTTGATGAAAGAAAGATGAGTGATTGGAAGGGCCGAATGTAGGACGAGCCTGCGTGCCCAATTTGTTACCCTTTGAAAATAAAGTCTGTTCGTTCGTTCGTTCGTTCATTATCAATGCCTGTATCAATCATGTCCCCCTTACACACATCTTTGTATCGTGGTAGAGGCCGACCCTGAGATCTCTTACTCATCTGTAATTCACCAAAAAAGATGTCCTTTAGTATTCTACCATCATCCATCCTCCTAAGATGTCCTATCCATCTAAGTCTACAAAGACTGAGCATGGAATAAACCATCACACAACCTGATCTTTCCAGTACTTCAGTATTTGTGATTTTGTCTTGCCACTTAATACCAAGAATTCTTCGCAGACACCGCATATGAAAGCTGTACTAAGGACACAGGCTTGATAGACAAGGACTTTTGAAGGCAATAAACAGTGGTTGATTCTGTTCATGGCATTTTTCTTGCATTTGTCGCAATGAGAATATCATATCAATGGTAGACGGGTTCTGTCGAAAGCCACACTGTGATTCGGGGTAGACTTGATCTCCTAGGACTTGAAGTCTGCGCAGAACAATTCTGGCAAATACTTTTCCAACAATACACAGAAGTGAGATACCCCTTTAGTTGTTGCAGTCGCTCCGATCGCCCTTGTTCTTGTACAGTGTTATGATGCTTGAGTCTTTGAAATCCTGTGGGACTTGTCCTTCTCGCCAGCATAGCTCTATTAGCTGGTGGATCTGTAAAGTGAGTGTGTCTTGCCCACTCCTGATAACCTCTATTGGAATCCCATCCTTACCTGGAGCCTTACTAGATGCAAGTTCATTTATAGCACACTTAACTTCTGTTATGGTGGGAAGTGTATCCAGGAACATGTGAAATGGAAATAGAAGGGGAAATTCTTAAAGTGGATAATTTTAAATACCCAGGGGCATTTATAACATCAGACGGAAGGTGCACAACAGAGATTAAGAACAGAATAGGGCAAGCAAAAACTGCATTTCAGAAACTGAAGAGTATCTTATGCAATAAATCACTATCATTGAATGTAAGAAAGAGAGTGCTGAAGTAACCTGTTTTACTGTATGGCAGTGAATTTGGAATGTAAATGAACAAATTAAGAAGAATTTGGAAATGACAGAGATATGGTTCGTGAAATGAATGTTACAAATTCCTTGGACTGCCAGAATAACTAACAATGCCTGCCTGAAAGAGGCTAATGAAACATTATGAAAGAGGCTAATGTAGCATTATATTCAACAATAAGAATGAGACAAACAGCTTTCTTTGGTCATATGATGGAAATGAGGCATTAGAGAACATTGTGACAACCAGAAAGATCAAGGGAAAGAGAGGCAGAGGCAGCCCAAGAGAAATGATGCTGGACGGACTGAGATGGTGGCTTGGAAGAATATCATCAGCAGAGTTGATCCAGAACACCAAGGACTAAGCTCTGTGAAAGGACATGAATGCCTATGCCAGCTGACTTGATAATAACAATTTCAAAGAGTTCAAGATGAGAAGCCAATATTCATTATCAGTAACTTGTACTCAAAATGGGAGATGAGCCATATGAAGTAATGTTAAAGTAACGCAAGTACACCAACTGTAAAAATACAGTCACCAAAAATTATGTCAATATAAGTGAAACAAGGTGTGAGTTGAGACTTCTTCTTCTTCTGCGTTCATCCGGAGTTTTTTGTTCAGATGTGATTGTGTTGTGCCTGTTTACAGCAGAGCTGCGTTCTTGCGCCGTTAGGCCCACACATCTGACTTCTGAGGGCATTTGTTGACCGGGTTAACCTTCCCATAGAGTTGAGACAATATCAGTGAAACAAGACATGAGTTGAGACAATGGAACTAGAAACAGTGTTCATTGCCTAATACTGATGATTGATGATGATAGAAATTTCATCAAATTGTGTAATATTATTTTCAGTTTGATTGCAGTTCAATAGACCAGATTTGTCAATTTATATGAATTTTTACCAAGTTATTTTATTTTGTCCTGGTTGTAATTTCTAAATTAATTTGAATTATAAATATGCTCTTTATATTTGTACAGTCTCCATTCAGTTCACTTTCTAACCTTGTTTAACATTCACTTTTTCAGTTCTAACCAATTAATGGTGTGTAATTGCCCTTCTCCGTGAATCGCAGTCATCACATTATGTGTTTCTCTAACTTTTTTACATTTGGTCAGGTCATATTTAAAATAATCTGGGTACCCTTGTAACAATTTAGAATCATTGAAAGTAGTGCACTTGGGATGTTTTTCATCTCGTCTTGTTCCTCTTATATCTTGCAGTGTCGAGGTGAAGCACAAACAGCAGGAGAGTGCCTGTTGATGGGCTTCATTTATCATGATTCCCATGGACTCTGTTATTCCCTATTTCCATCGTTTACATGGCCGGCCTCTTCTTCTGCTTCCATTTGATCTGTACATCATTGCTTGTTGTGGCCAAACAATTTAACTTGCAGTTTTCTCATTAAATCTAATGCATCTATAACCTCCACTTTATTACTGATTTCTTTATTTCTGATGTTCTCTCTTCTTGATACATTGAGTATTCTTCTCGGGAATCTCATTTCTGTTGTAATTTTTTTTTCTCTGTTTCTGTTATTGTCCAGGTTTGGCATTGGTGCATAGAGTTGGTTGGAAGATTGTGGTGTAGAGTGCTTTTTAGTATCTATTGATATGTTTTTGTTCTTTAGAATTGGTTCCATTTGTTCAATGAGTTGGTTTGCCTTATTGCATCTATTTTTGATCTCGTCTTCTGATTTGCCATTTTATGATATTATACTTCCTAAATACTCGAAGCTCTTTTCTTGTTTCAAGGGATGTTTTTTTAGATGAATCTTTGTTGTTTTTTCTTCTTTGGTTATAGCCATTACCTATGCCTATGTTTTACTGATGCTAATTTTCATGTTCATGTTATGTTCCTTACACACTTCATTTACACTATTTATGAGGATTTGTAATTCTGCTTCTGATTTTACTGTTTCTGATTTTCACTGCTTGATCATTCGCACATAGGAGTTCTTTAATGGTGTAATTTGCTGTTGGTTCTTCTTAAGTGCTCTGTTCAATCAATCTGTATGTTATCTTAAGAGCACATTTTCTTGAAACTTCTTGTGTTGTTGGCTGCTACACACTGAGGAGAGAGAGTGAGCATTTGTGAACTAATAGTTTGATTTACAATGAGGATGATCTGTTGAGTAACTTACTGTCTGACCCTCTGTATTCACTGACTTCTAACAGGGCAAGTTAATGCAACAGAGTCATTGTTTGATATTCCAAGTCTGCCTGCAAATGTTTCCACAAACAGCACCACACAATTCATGCCATTGCCTCTTCCAGCAAATGTTAATGACACTTTGAACAAGATTAATAATGAGAGTGTAAGGGCTGAGGTATGTCATGTGTTTGTGTTTGTGTAAATGTGTTTTAATAATTAAATTCTTTCTTGGTATTGTTTAAATTCAAAGAAGACACAGGAAAAAATGTAAATAGCAGAGGATATTCTAGGCTAAAGAAAAATTGAAAGTTATTGACATATTAGATTAGAACCCATTGGCTATAGATTCTATATGTGTCTGTGCATGCATGTGTACTTGCATGCGTGAGTGTCTTTTTGTTTTCTTTAAGATGAAAGATTACAGAATATTGATCCCTCTTGGGTAAAGAACTCCTAACCTATGAATGAGATAATTTCAAAATTATTATTCCAAAGTAAGATGATTGAGATGGTCACTGGAGCAAGCTAAGCTCTTGGGGCAGTGACAGAAAGGTCTGCTTCACCTAGGTAGTCAAGGCTGTTGAAATGGAAGGGGACTGGTTTGGGAGTCTCCTTATGGATGTCTATAAGATATTCATGTAAATGATCTGCTAGCTTCCTGCCAGTTTCACCAGTATATGACAAGTTGTATTTTTATAGATGCTGGCATAGATTAGGTTGCAGGAATCACACGTGAATGTCTTCCTAGTTTGAAAATGCTCTTCAAGAAGGTAACTGAAATGTTCTTAACAACAAACTGACATGTTTTGCATCTACTGCTGGAGCATTGGGTAGTGTCTAAAGAAGGTTCTGTTTGTATCAAGAGTCTGCTTCTAACAGGCTTTGAACTTCTCTTTAAACCACTATAGGATTCTGTGTAAAGATCCACTGGTGTCTGGATCAGAGTGGAAGATGTTGAGATGGCCATGGTGGATTTTGGAAGCAGAAAAGTTATTGGAATGCAATATCAAGATCAATTTGATTTTGTTAGGATGGGATATGGTTGGAAATACCGCTGTCTGGATGAGGGATAGTACTTTTTTAAAACTTCTTTAAGAATCAATTAAAGGTGACAACAAACATGGAAGAAACCCAGAAACATGTAAATTCAGATTTGTAAGAGCATAACCCATGTAGATGAAGAAAATGAGAGTAAGGGACAGCATCCTTGCAAAAAAGTATATGGGAGGATATGTTATTCCTTGGACTATACATGAGTAGCAACTATTGCTATAGCGTAAGGATACACTTCAAGGGAGGTCACTGCAGCTGAGAGTTATGCTGTCCAAATCTAACTTGAAATATGCTCTATTTGAACCTAGTTGTGGACAAGTTGTTTTCAGAGGAACATAATATCATTCTTCTCCTGATCTTCCCAACATCTCCAATACATATGTTACCATAACATCTCCAATACATATATTACCTGAACATCTCCAATACATATATTACCATAACATCTCCAATACATATATTACCATAACATCATCAATACATATATTACCATAACATCTCCAATACATATATTACCATAACATCTCCAATACATATATTACTATAACATTATCAATACATATATTACAATAACATTATCAATACATATATTACAATAACATTATCAATACATATATTACCATAACATCTCCAATACATATATTACTATAACATTATCAATACATATATTACAATAACATTATCAATACATATATTACAATAACATTATCAATACATATATTACCATAACATCTCCAATACATATATTACCATAACATCTCCAATACATATATTACTATAACATTATCAATACATATATTACAATAACATTATCAATACATATATTACAATAACATTATCAATACATATATTACCATAACATCTCCAATACATATATTACTATAACATTATCAATACATATATTACTATAACATTATCAATACATATATTACAATAACATTATCAATACATATATTACAATAACATTATCAATACATATATTACAATACCATTATCAATACATATATTACCATAACATCTCCAATACATATATTACTATAACATTATCAATACATATATTACAATAACATTATCAATACATATATTACCATAACATCTCCAATACATATATTACCATAACATCTCCAATACATATATTACCATAACATCTCCAATACATATATTACAATAACATTATCAATACATATATTACCATAACATCTCCAATACATATATTACCATAACATCTCCAATACATATATTACTATAACATTATCAATACATATATTACCATAACATCTCCAATACATATATTACTATAACATTATCAATACATATATTACAATAACATCTCCAATACATATATTACTATAACATTATCAATACATATATTACCATAACATCTCCAATACATATATTACTATAACATTATCAATACATATATTACAATAACATTATCAATACATATATTAAAATAACATTATCAATACATATATTACCATAACATCTCCAATACATATATTACTATAACATTATCAATACATATATTACAATAGCATTATCAATACATATATTACAATAACATTATCAATACATATATTACAATAACATTATCAATACATATATTACAATAACATTATCAATACATATATTACCATAACATCTCCAATACATATATTACTATAACATTATCAATACATATATTACCATAACATCTCCAATACATATATTACTATAACATTATCAATACATATATTACAATAACATCTCCAATACATATATTACTATAACATTATCAATACATATATTACCATAACATCTCCAATACATATATTACTATAACATTATCAATACATATATTACAATAACATTATCAATACATATATTACAATAACATTATCAATACATATATTACCATAACATCTCCAATACATATATTACTATAACATTATCAATACATATATTACAATAACATTATCAATACATATATTACAATAACATTATCAATACATATATTACAATAACATTATCAATACATATATTACAATAACATTATCAATACATATATTACAATAACATTATCAATACATATATTACCATAACATCTCCAATACATATATTACTGTAACATTATCAATACATATATTACAATAACATTATCAATACATATATTACCATAACATCTCCAATACATATATTACCATAACATCTCCAATACATATATTACCATGACATCTCCAATACATATATTACAATAACATTATCAATACATATATTACCATAACATCTCCAATACATATATTACCATAACATCTCCAATACATATATTACCATAACATCTCCAATACATATATTACCATAATATCATCAATACATATATTACCATAATATCATCAATACATATATTACCATAACATCTCCAATACATATATTACCATAATATCATCAATACATATATTACCATAATATCATCAATACATATATTACCATAATATCATCAATACATATATTACCATAATATCATCAATACATATATTACCATAACATCTCCAATACATATATTACCATAATATCATCAATACATATATTACCATAATATCATCAATACATATATTACCATAACATCTCCAATACATATATTACCATAATATCATCAATACATATATTACCATAATATCATCAATACATATATTACCATAATATCATCAATACATATATTACCATAATATCATCAATACATATATTACCATAATATCATCAATACATATATTACCATAATATCATCAATACATATATTACCATAATATCATCAATACATATATTACCATAACATCTCCAATACATATATTACCATAACATCTCCAATACATATATTACCATAATATCATAAATACATATATTACCATAACATCTCCAATATATATATTACCATAATATCATCAATACATATATTACCATACCATCTCCAATACATATATTACCATAACATCTCCAATACATATATTACCATAATATCATCAATACATATATTACCATAACATCTCCAATACATATATTACCATAACATCTCCAATACATATATTACCATAATATCATCAATACATATATTACCATAATATCTCCAATTCATATATTACCATAACATCTCCAATACATATATTACCATAATATCTCCAATTCATATATTACCATAACATCTCCAATACATATATTACCATAATATCTCCATTTCATATATTACCATAACATCTCCAATACATATATTACCATAATATCATCAATACATATATTACCATAATATCATCAATACATATATTACCATAATATCTCCAATTCATATATTACCATAACATCTCCAATACATATATTACCATAATATCATCAATACATATATTACCATAATATCATCAATACATATATTAACATAACATCTCCAATACATATATTACAATAACATTATCAATACATATATTACCATAACATCTCCAATACATATATTACCATAACATCTCCAATACATATATTACCATAACATCTCCAATACATATATTACAATAACATTATCAATACATATATTACCATAATATCATCAATACATATATTACCATAACATCTCCAATACATATATTACCATAATATCAACACTACATATATTACCATAATATCATCAATACATATATTACCATAACATCTCCAATACATATATTACCATAACATCTCCAATACATATATTACCATAATATCATCAATACATATATTACCATAATATCATCAATACATATATTACCATAATATCATCAATACATATATTACCATAACATCTCCAATACATATATTACCATAATATCATCAATACATATATTACCATAATATCTCCAATACATATATTACCATAACATTGTCAATACATATATTACCATAATATCATCAATACATATATTACCATAATATCATCAATACATATATTACCATAATATCTCCAATACATATATTACCATAACATCTCCAATACATATATTACCATAATATCATCAATACATATATTACCATAATATCTCCAATACATATATTACCATAACATTGTCAATACATATATTACCATATCATCAATACATATATTACCATAATATCATCAATACATATATTACCATAACATTGTCAATACATATATTACCATAATATCATCAATACATATATTACCATAATATCATCAATACATATATTACCATAATATCTCCAATACATATATTACCATAACATCTCCATACATATATTACCATACATATCAATCAATACATATATTACCATAATATCAATACATATATTACCATAATATCATCAATACATATATTACCATAACATCTCCAATACATATATTACCATAACTATCTCCAATATTCATATATGACCATAATTATCATATCAGATACATATCTTACCATATACTATCATCCAATACATATATTACCATAACTATCCTCCAATACATCTATTACCATATATCATCAATACATATATTCCATAATTCTCATCCAATACCATATATACCCTAACTATTGCTCACTACATTATATTACCATCAATATCATCAATACCATATATTACCATAACCTCATCAATACATTAATACTTACCATAATATTCATCAATACATATATTATCCATAACCTTCTCCAATACTATTATATTACCCATAATATCATCAATACATTATATTACCATAATATCATAAATACACTATCTTACCATAACATCTCCAATCATATATTATACCATAAATATCATCAATACATTATATTACCATAACCAATTCTCCAATACAATTATACCTAACTATCTCAATACATATAGTCCCATAACATCTCCAATACATATATTACCATACATTCATCAATACATATATTACCATAACATCTCCAATACATAATATTACCATATATTCATCAATACATATATTACCATAACATCTCCAATACATATATTACCATATATCCATCAACCACATATATTACAATAATGCATTCAATACAGTATTTACCATAATATCATCAATACATATATTAACCATAAAATCATCAATACATATATTACCATAACATCTCCAATACATATATTACCATAATATATCAATACATATATTACCATAACATCTCCAATAAATATATTACCATATATCTCAATACATATATTACCATAATACATCAATACATATATTAACATAATATCATCAATACATATATTACCATAACATCTCCATAACATATATTACCATAATATCATCAATACATATATTACCTATAACATCTCAATACATATATTTACCATAATATCCTCAATACATATATTACCATAACATCATCAATACATATATTACCATAATATCATCAATACATATATTACCATAACATCTCCAATACATATATTACCATAACATCTCCAATACATATATTACCATAATATCATCAATACATATATTACCATAATATCATCAATACATATATTACCATAATATCATCAATACATATATTACCATAACATCTCCAATACATATATTACCATAACATCTCCAATACATATATTACCATAACATCTCCAATACATATATTACCATAATATCTCCAATACATATATTACCATAACATCTCCAATACATATATTACCATAACATCTCCAATACATATATTACCATAACATCTCCAATACATATATTACCATAACATCTCCAATACATATATTACCATAATATCTCCAATACATATATTACCATAATATCATCAATACATATATTACCATAACATCTCCAATACATATATTACCATAACATCTCCAATACATATATTACCATAACATCTCCAATACATATATTACCATAATATCATCAATACATATATTACCATAACATCTCCAATACATATATTACCATAATATCATCAATACATATATTACCATAATATCTCAATACATATATTACCATACTATCATCAATACATATATTACCATAACATCTCCAATACATATATTACCATAATATCATCAATACATATATTACCATAACATTTCCAATACATATATTACCATAATATCATCAATACATATATTACCATAACATCTCCAATACATATATTACCATAACATCTCCAATACATATATTACCATAATATCATCAATACATATATTACCATAACATCTCCAATACATATATTACCATAACATCTCCAATACATATATTACCATAATATCATCAATACATATATTACCATAATATCATCAATACATATATTACCATAATATCATCAATACATATATTACCATAATATCATCAATACATATATTACCATAATATCATCAATACATATATTACCATAATATCATCAATACATATATTACCATAATATCATCAATACATATATTACCATAACATCTCCAATACATATATTACCATAATATCATCAATACATAGATTACCATAACATCTCCAATACATATATTACCATAATATCTCCAATACATATATTACCATAATATCATCAATACATATATTACCATAATATCATCAATACATTATTACCATAATATCATCAATACATATATTACCATAATATCATCAATACATATATTACCATAACATCTCCAATACATATATTACCATAACATCTCCAATACATATATTACCATAATATCATCAATACATATATTACCATAATATCATCAATACATATATTACCATAATATCATCAATACATATATTACCATAACATCTTCAATACATATATTACCATAACATCTCCAATACATATATTACCATAACATCTTCAATACATATATTACCATAACATCTCCAATACATATATTACCATAATATCAGCAATACATATATTACCATAACATCTCCAATACATATATTACCATAATATCATAAATACATATATTACCATAACATCTCCAATACATATATTACCATAATATCATCAAATACATATATTACCATAATATCATCAATACATATATTACCATAATATCATCAATACATATATTACCATAATATCTCCAATACATATATTACCATAACATCATCAATACATATATTATCATAATATCATCAATACATATATTACCATAATATCTCCAATACATATATTACCATAATATCTCCAATACATATATTACCATAACATCTCCAATACATATATTACCATAACATCTCCAATACATATATTATCATAATATCATCAATACATATATTACCATAATATCTCCAATACATATATTACCTTAACATCTAAAATACATATATTACCATAATATCATCAATACATATATTACCATAATATCATCAATACATATATTACCATAATATCTCCAATACATATATTACCATAATATCTCCAATACATATATTACCATAACATCTCCAATACATATATTACCATAACATCTCCAATACATATATTATCATAATATCATCAATACATATATTACCATAATATCTCCAATACATATATTACCATAACATCTAAAATACATATATTACCATAATATCATCAATACATATATTACCATAATATCATCAATACATATATTACCATAACATCTTCAATACATATATTACCATAACATCTCCAATACATATATTACCATAACATCTTCAATACATATATTACCATAACATCTCCAATACATATATTACCATAATATCATCAATACATATATTACCATAACATCTCCAATACATATATTACCATAATATCATCAATACATATATTACCATAACATCTCCAATACATATATTACCATAATATCATCAATACATATATTACCATAATATCATCAATACATATATTACCATAATATCATCAATACATATATTACCATAATATCTCCAATACATATATTACCATAACATCATCAATACATATATTATCATAATATCATCAATACATATATTACCATAATATCTCCAATACATATATTACCATAACATCTCCAATACATATATTACCATAATATCTCCAATACATATATTACCATAATATCTCCAATACATATATTACCATAACATCTCCAATACATATATTACCGTAACATCTCCAATACATATATTATCATAATATCATCAATACATATATTACCATAATATCTCCAATACATATATTACCATAACATCTAAAATACATATATTACCATAATATCATCAATACATATATTACCATAATATCATCAATACATATATTACCATAATATCTCCAATACATATATTACCATAATATCTCCAATACATATATTACCATAACATCTCCAATACATATATTACCATAACATCTCCAATACATATATTATCATAATATCATCAATACATATATTACCATAATATCTCCAATACATATATTACCATAACATCTAAAATACATATATTACCATAATATCATCAATACATATATTACCATAATATCATCAATACATATATTACCATAATATCTCCATTACATATATTACCATAACATCTCCAATACATATATTACCATAACATCATCAATACATATATGATCATAACATTATCAATACATATATTACCATAACATCTCCAATACATATATTACCATAATATCATCAATATATATATTACCATAATCTCATCAATACATATATTACCATAACATCTCCAATACATATATTACCATAATACCTCCAATATATATATTACCATAATATCATCAATACATATATTACCATAACATCTCCAATATATATATTACCATAATATCTCCAATACATATATTACCATAATATCTCCAATACATATATTACCATAACATCTCCAATACATATATTACCATAATATCTCCAATACATATATTACCATAATATCTCCAATACATATATTACCATAATATCTCCAATACATATATTACCATAACATCTCCAATACATATATTACCATAATATCATCAATACATATATTACCATAATATCTCCAATATATATATTACCATAACATCATCAATACATATATTACCATAACATCTCCAATACATATATTACCATAATATCATCAATACATATATTACCATAATATCATCAATACATATATTACCATAATATCTCCAATACATATATTACCATAACATCTCCAATACATATATTACCATAATATCATCAATACATATATTACCATAATATCTCCAATACATATATTACCATAATATCTCCAATACATATATTACCATAATATCATCAATACATATATTACCATAATATCATCAATACATATATTACCATAATATCTCCAATACATATATTACCATAACATCTCCAATACATATATTACCATAATATCATCAATACATATATTACCATAATATCTCCAATACATATATTACCATAACATTGTCAATACATATATTACCATAATATCTCCAATACATATATTACCATAATATCATCAATACATATATTACCATAATATCTCCAATACATATATTACCATAACATCTTCAATACATATATTACCATAATATCATCAATACATATATAACCATAATATCATCAATACATATATTACCATAACATCTCCAATACATATATTACCATAACATCTCCAATACATATATTACCATAACATTATCAATACATATATTACCATAACATCTCCAATACATATATTACCATAACATTATCAATACATATATTACCATAATATCTCCAATACATATATTACCATAACATCTCCAATACATATATTACCATAATATCATCAATACATATATTACCATCATTTCATCAATACATATATTACCATAATATCTCCAATAAATATATTACCATAACATTGTCAATACATATATTACCATAATATCTCCAATACATATATTACCATAACATTATCAATACATATATTACCATAATATCATCAATACATATATTACCATAATATCTCCAATACATATATTACCATAACATTATCAATACATATATTACCATAATATCATCAATACATATATTACCATAATATCTCCAATACATATATTACCATAACATTGTCAATACATATATTACCATAATATCATCAATACATATATTACCATAATATCTCCAATACATATATTACCATAACATTATCTATACATATATTACCATAATATCATCAATACATATATTACCATAATATCTCCAATACATATATTACCATAACATTGTCAATACATATATTACCATAATATCTCCAATACATATATTACCATAACATCTCCAATACATGTATGACCTGAACATCTTCAATACATGTATATCTGGGGAGTTTCCATGAAAATCACTCTAAACTAGTTCTCTTTTTAACCATGCAGGTTAGTAATCTGTGCAAAAAGGAGCTCTTCTGTGTTCAGGAGTACTACACAAGCAGTAGCTATACATCTGCCCTTGCAATTCTTCAGTTTGCAGAAAACATCTCTGACTCAAAGGCACAAGCTTGTAAGTATTTCATCAATTATTTTGTGACCTCACACTTCCTCAGTGCTTCCATTGTTCAGGTCACGCAGGGGTCAAGGCATAGGTAGCCCCCATGGCAGGTACTGCTGCTAGGGTATGATGTGTTCGACCTTAACATATTCTAGGCCTTGACGTATGAGGTGGGTGTTCAGTTCCATTCCTCATCGCCTTTCGTTTTCAGATAGCTCCCTGAAACTTCTGAAAAATTGTCTGGTTCCCAATTTTTATGAGAATGGGTCAATCCTAGAGCCATTCTGGTTGGAGAAAACTTATGAATAAAATTAGTGGAACTACGTTAAAGCTGTGGAAATGTAAAAAATATAAAATAACACAAAGTAAATCAGTTTTACAGAACACAATTATTAAAAACATGGGACATGGCTGTGACTAGCCTTCATCAGCAAATAACCAATCAAAACACAACATATAAACACAGGGAAGACCCTACAATGACTACATTAAGGCATAAGAATGGAAAATGGTTCCGTCACCCTGCTACTGAGTTGAGTGCATTGTGCAACACCGTGAGCTGTGAATTCATATGGAATGCTTTTACATCTGTCCATGGTTGTTTGTAGTGTGAACTGCATATTCAGAAAAATCACAGCCGGCTGGTTGCTGAACTAAATGGGTTGCCTCATGCAGAAATGTGTGGCTGCATCAATGATGCAAAGTTTTTTTCATGTCGGTCTTTTGTGTTGGCATTCTGGCAGCAGTATTATGCATAGTATACCTGTGCAGGCTGTTGGTTTGTCGAGACTCCTGTCTGCTCCACTTTTCACATGGGGCATATTGTGTGGTATTCACCAGCACAGGAACAGAGCATAATGGGACAACCCTTTGCCGTGAAGTTGGAACCACGACTAACTAACATAAGAATTAAATGAGAAGAATGAAAAGATGAAAACATGAGAACAATGAACAGAAAATGAAAAAATTGGCAATATGTGCTATTTATCTCGGAATCCCAGAACGAAAGTTTGACACTTGCATTCATCATCCACTAACAAAGAAAAAGACTGACAACCTATTCCTCGGTGCCTTGTTTTACTAAATGTTATATTTGGTTGGAGAAAAAAATCCTGCCTCTTTTGAGGATTGAACCCAGACCTCTGTCTGGGTAGGCAAGACATATAGGTGGGTAGATCAAACAGTTTAAAGAAGGAAACATATAGGTGTATAGATCAAATAGTTTATACAAAACAATATAGTATGGTTTGTAGATCAAACATTTAAACAAGGAAAGTTTTAGCTGTATAGATCGAACAGTTAAAAACAAAGAAATATATAGGTGTATAGATCAAACAGTTTAAACAAGGAAATATATAGCTGTATGGATAAAACAGTTTAAATAAGGAAATATATACCAAATAATACTAAGGACATGGCCAGAATATCAACAGGAAAGTATTGCCATAACTATGATGCTGAAATTGAGGCAATCAAGATAGCAACAGAGAAATTACTAAATACCAGCAATGGTACACAACCTGTGGTGCTATTGACAGATGCAAAATCAGTACTTGAGGTGCTCCTGTCTGGGAAATTGCCAGTACTAAGGACACTACTTTCTGAACTTAGCAGTCAGCATAAGGTCACCATACAGTGGATACCATCCCACTGTGGAGTATCCGGAAACAACAGAGCTGATAAATTGGCTAAGGAAGGAGCCAAAGAAGAACAGCCTGATGTGCCCGTTACATACCACTAAAAGAAAAGAATTATCAAATCAGTCGGAAAGCCACCAAAACCATGTTATGGACAGACCAGAACAGGTCATTATTCTGCACCTCAGAGCAGGACACAATAGATTACACAACCACATGTATACAAAATTCAAGATTGGTGAATCAGCCATGTGCACATGTGGATTGGCATCGCAGACAGCAGAGCACATACTCCAAGACTGCCCAAAATATAAAATTTCAAGGCAAATCTTCTGGCCTAGAGAGACAACAGTGGAAGAACTCTAAGAATCGCTGAGTGAACTTAAAAAGACACTTAAATTCATACAAGAAACAACATTGCAGTTATAGACATATTTCAAGCGAACAAAAGAAGAAGAAGAAGAAGAAGAAGAAGAAGGAAATATATAGGTGTGTAGATCAAAAGTTTAAACAAGGAAACATAAGTTTATGGATCAAATAGATTAAACACAGAAACATATAGGTGAATAGATCAAACAGTTTAAGTAAGGAAATATATAGGTTTGTAGATCAAACAGTGTAAACAAGAAAATTTCGGATTTTTTAAATGGATGTACACATTTTTACTGCAGGCGGTAATTCTTGTTTTTCCCATACCCAAATACCTCCTATACCCACATACCAAGATGAAAATATATTGTTTTCTACTTGTCTCTGGGTTCAAATTAGCCTGTTTAACTGGCTACTAGAAATGTGTTTGGCAAAGAAAGACTGCAGAAAGGTATATTAGGATGTAATCAGGTCAAGATTCAGGACAGCATATGGGCTGGCTTTGATTAGGCCTGGGTTGGTCATGTTTCTTACACGAGTCTGAAGTATTTCATTGTCATCTGACTCCAGCCTAATGTCCAGGAGAAAGAGAGAGTATGTAAAAGTCACATCTGTGTTTTCATGTGTATCTCTACTTCTGCATAGATAAGCCCTTTGGAATCATGTGTAAGATGTAGAAGAATGGGTAGATCATCATGGCTTGGCGAGAATGGTGCAGCAGGTTAGTTAGTTAGTCGACAGATCATCCTCGTTGCACTGTCAGAAGTCGGGGTGCCCCACCGGCTAGATGAAAGTATTTTTCACTGGCGAGCAACCCCTAATAGTCAGAAACTGACTAGGGACAAAATCTATATGGCTGAACTATAGATTAGGCCCCTGAATATCCAACGTACAGCTCCAAGTGGCTCGTTACAAAATTAAAATGAACTGTGCTGAATATTCGCCAAGGATGGGAAGAAGAAGGTTAGCTAGAATAGATTTTTACGTCTGAATTAAAGTGTAAAGACAACTATTCCAGTACAGGTTTTTCTCCCTGACTGCTCCCTTCCTTGGTGTGTAAGTGAACCCCCACCAATGTACACACACAACACGTATGCACAATTGGAATTAAAATATAACGACAGAACTATGAGTTACAATACTACAACATTTATTTACTAATCATAACAATAGACATAGGATGATTGTCAATATGAGGATGATGAAATCATATACATATTGATATTGATGACAAACATTACGTAACTTTACTTGTTACTCGATCTATCTGGATCTGTGGTCCAGATCCCCACTCTCCAGTAGACTCAACAAAAGAAAAGAACAGCTTGCCGGTATTCTGAGATCCTGTCAGTCCTGACACTCCTAGTCAGTAGTCTCTAGTCTTGAGATCTATAACATAGGGCTCCTTGTGAGAGCTTGAAAGAAAGTCAAGAATGTGTTATATCAGTTCTACATCAGCGCAATCCTAATTAAAACATATAACACAAACATATACAATGACCAGTCTGGCCAAGTTTATCTTTCAGCTCGACTGCGTTCACCATCCTCCTTCTCCCTACTGTCTTTAGTCTGGGACGGGCTTTTCAATTGTCTCACACGCCTGTAATGATTACATTTCTGCCGCCCCATGTCCATGTCGCTAATACAGAAATTCTGTGTCGTACAGCCGCTCCGTCCAATGTTAGTTTAGCAGCTCACAGGGTCGGTAAGGGTATTATAACAATGCCTGATCATCCGGGCTTGCAAGCCGTGACAAGTAGCTGTGCCAGGTTTCCATGCATTACCGTGGACGCACGCCCACAATACACTGAGAAAGTTTAGCACCATATACCCTATACTACCAATTGTGGGTAATGTCTGTACCATTACACCTCTGCTTCCAACACAATCATTGGCCAATGTGCCAATGCGCAGACAATAGCATAACACTTCATATTGGTAGGCTTGCATATGACAAATCAATATACCAAACATCCAATACACATAAACACATTGATTAAACTAGACATATGATACTTTAACATCATAGCATAATGCACTAGTTAGTTTATGAAATTACACATACATACATCCAACATATCCGTAAACATTATATTACTTCAAGATGGACATATAATGATACTCAATATAATAGCATCAGTCATTATTAATGAGTACTAATATTGTATAGCTACAAAATGAGATATCCAACAGGTCTAATTGAAGTTACCACACAGACCAGCTATATTTGCTGAGCTGCCCGGTTTAATCACCTGCTGTTGTAAGAATTAAATAAATAGTCAGTTGACTATATTCTGTACAACAAATGCACACACCAAAAAGCAACTAGTCTAGTTTAGAAAGAGATGGCAAGCATCTGCTACGACACCTCAAGTATATCTAGACAAGACCTGCCTTCCAGAAGTTTCTACTTCTCAGAAGAGTAGCACTTACAGCACAATGATATTGAACACAGAACTCAGAAAGAACACTCAAGTAACCTATGACAATGATAGTTCTTGCAATAACCTAGATCAGATATAGACTGAAAATCGGTCCATCCATCTAAGAAACTAAGAGAATTACTAAGGGACTAGTTACTAAGAAATAATTCCTAGAAGCCAACAAAAAAAATCATGCATATGACTACAGACATTGAGATAGTTCCTACCTGTTCTGAAGTCAAACTTAATCTAACATAAAACAGGCTAGGGACCCTTATTTAAGCTGAGTCAAGCAGACCATATTATCTCCTGGCATTCCCCTCATAAATTCTTCTTATCTCCACCAGACGGTAATTGCACTTATCACTGCAATTGGCCATCACACCTGTGGGTCTGACAATTATTAGCCCACTAAGTCTTATCAGTGATTTCACACCTTCCTGAGTCTGCCAGTCCGAGTGGACGGGGCTTGTTTACCGCCCTGGGGCTATTATCTCTCCCTGTGTCAATGTTGTTCACGCCTGGGTGGTTTTATTTCACTCACTGGCCCAGTTCATTGTTGATTCAGTCTGGGTCTACCTGGGCAAGAAGGTGCCAATGCGTCTGTGTGGTGTCATAGCCCGTCTGGGTCAGCAGTTTCCCAAGGTGTATACTAATTATCTAGTTGTGTCCATCTCAAGTATCCCATTTTACTTGCCATCTGCAAGCTTACGTCATGGCTAGAGGCTTTTTGTGAATAATCTTACCTCACGACTAGATAGCCGTGGAGTAGTGTGATTAATTCATTCTTTCTCAATTTGGCCTCTCAAATTTGGAGACCGAGAAAAATATTCTGGGATGTTAAGGCGGCATTCCGCGACAGAGCTTTCCCCTTAAAAAAAAGTTTCTGCAGAAATCTTTTTTCAACGCACGCCGTACATCCCAGAATAATGCCTAAGCACTCTCCGTTCTGTATCTGCCTGAAGGTTTCCAATATTCCTTGTGGCAGTGGGTTGTCTTGCATAAAGACGTCCCATTTCCATAACCCAAAGATACTCTGGATAGATCCTTGTACCTGGTTTTCGGCCGGGATTCCCTGCAATAGCTTGGTAAAATCCGATACTTGTCAGGAGGTTGTAATGTTACCCCTCCGGGAAAGATCACAATCAACGGGATTCTTCTACGCCTCTGGACAGCAATTGTTTTACACCATTCACTCACGTGATTTACTCCTTTCAGCCGAGGATGTACCCGTAGTGAGGTCTTGCATAAGCTGGCCCCAGCAAAGCTTGTCTCCGTGATATTCCTCCATCCTTTATAGATTCTTAACAGATCTATCAATAGCTTCCTTTTGAAAGGAATAATGTTACACATCATGGTCCCATGATATAAATTCAACTGGCGCTTTCCTTCTTCAAAGTCGGGCGTAACAATCGTCCCTCCTCGGTGTCGCGGTTTCTTCCCCTGATATTCAGTTAATGGGCTGAGTTTCTCTGCATTAGAGTTTCGTGTGAAAACCGTGCTAGAAATTGGAAATTTAGTGAGCCAAGTTGTCCAGCCTTGAGAAATAACATAGTTCATTCACAGGGCGATAAAGTGGAGTTACTTTTGAATAAAGTATCCACAAATAGCTGATCTACTCCTATCAAATCGACCTGACTGAAGGGTAGATTGAGTCCTAAGAGTGTTGATTCCAAACCACTCTTGACTTCTGTTACTTCAGGTCCCTGTTGCTGGAATTCCCTGATAACTTCAGCTAATGAGATGATAGGCGTTTCTTCCTCCATCTTGTGCAAAGAATTTTCTTCTTTAGCAACTACAGACAATGTTGTCTGCACCATATCAGAGTCCATATTCTGGCTCCTAACAATTCCCTGTGTTTCCTGAGTCTCCGAACTGGTATACTGTGAGATAACAACTGGAAATGTTTCCTGGTCTGGATGTTCCTCTCTGGTCGTGCTTTCATGGGCTAAGTCCAGTTGAGGTAAATCCTGTGGTGGGCTGTCTAAGCAATCCATCACGATAGGTAAATGATTTGAACTGAGATCTAGTGTCTTGTCCTGAGCTGCAGCCTCAAAGATCACAAGGGGTTCCGGATCATCCTTCATCCCTCTGTCAGTCAAATTTAATCCCACTTCATCCTCTCCTGAGCTGAAGGGAATAATAAAGTCGGTTACCTCTCGATCTCCGACCTCCTTAAAAGATGTCCTCAGGTCATCTTCCTCTTGAGTTTCACCTCTCGTTGAAGTAAAATGAGATTCCTGGGAGTCTTGTACTGGCGGACCAGTTAAACCACATATCCTGTGGTACGAACAGTTGTCCTCTGGGTAACTGTTAGTAGGCAAATTATCTGGACTGATAATTAGTGATTCTTCCCGCGTTGCAGTAATGAAATTCACCTGGGATTCAGTTCCTTCCATCCTCCCTATTTCAGTCAGATGTAATTCCACTTCATGATTCTGTGAACAGAAGGGAATGTGAGAATCGGCTAGGTCTCCGCCTGCGACCTCATTAAAGGTTGTCTTCAGTTCCTCTTTCTCTCGAGATTCATTTCTCGTAGCAGTCAAGTGGTTTTCCTGAAGGTCCTCTACTGTCAAACGACTATTGCCGTGGTGCAAACAGTTATCACGTTTGTGACTGTTTGAAGTGCCCTTGGCACGTTTTTTCTTCCCTCTTTTCCGTTTAGGACTGGGTCGAATGAGAACCTGTAGTTCCCGGTCCACTAACTCTGATTCTGCGGTGGGTGGCAAAGATGTCCCTTCCTTCCTGGTTGGGTGAGCATCCGTATCTCCTACCTTATGTTCCGCTAGAAAGGTTAGCTTCTCCGCATTGACTGCTTCCATATGCGTTTTCTCCATCTTTACTCCTTCAGTTTTGCTACGCTCTTGTGCTTCAAGGAACTCATCATTTTCTTTAAACATAATATCTTCTTCTTGGTCCCACCATTCTAACTCTGCTATGATATATGTTTCTAGTTGCTCTCCCTGTAAGCCTTCTCTTATGCCCCACCCTCTCGCGGTCTCTGAGAAATCTGCGCGCGCCTTCAGATCCTCTTCAAGATTCCGGTGAAGCAAGAACATAATTGCTAATGACTATATTTAGGTAAGCCCCTATGTTATATATCAAAAATCAGATCTAAGCTAGAAAGACAAGAATGAACCAATGACAGCAGAACCTAAACCAATGTGTAGAGTTTAGCTTCAGCAGTGAAAGACAACTGAAAATAATATTCAACTAGTACCTGGCGATAGCAGTGAAGTAAGTGTGAGAGATATACTACACAGTAATCAATATTAATATTTACCTAAATAAACATTAAAATGCACTGCATACATGTCAAAATGAACATGGCATATATTAGCATAAAATTGCAAATCAGTCAAGCAGTTAAATCATCAAACACATCAATGTAAATATGATTAAAGTGATCAGTTATCATTAAATGATGAATGATACACTAAATGATAAGAATTAAAATACTTATCAATAAATGATAGATGAGGTAGTTTCTCATAAGTTCTTATCTGTTATACACTTTTGAAAAGTTATATCTATACTCTGTAACTTCCTCAACTAAAATTAGCTACATCTGATGATAGTCTATTTTGATGACTGAAGATTACAAGAGTTAACTTTTAAAATCGTATGTCTAGGGTCTAGTACCGGAGTCTATTGAAAGCGAGAAGTACGAATTCAAATTCCAGACGAGAAGCCCAATCTGTCAGAAGTCGGGGTGCCCCACCGGCTAGATGAAAGTATTTTTCACTGGCGAGCAACCCCTAATAGTCAGAAACTGACTAGGGACAAAATCTATATGGCTGAACTATAGATTAGGCCCCTGAATATCCAACGTACAGCTCCAAGTGGCTCGTTACAAAATTAAAATGAACTGTGCTGAATATTCGCCAAGGATGGGAAGAAGAAGGTTAGCTAGAATAGATTTTTACGTCTGAATTAAAGTGTAAAGACAACTATTCCAGTACAGGTTTTTCTCCCTGACTGCTCCCTTCCTTGGTGTGTAAGTGAACCCCCACCAATGTACACACACAACACGTATGCACAATTGGAATTAAAATATAACGACAGAACTATGAGTTACAATACTACAACATTTATTTACTAATCATAACAATAGACATAGGATGATTGTCAATATGAGGATGATGAAATCATATACATATTGATATTGATGACAAACATTACGTAACTTTACTTGTTACTTCATCTATCTGGAATCTGTGGTCCAGATCCCCACTCTCCAGTAGACTCACACAAAAGAAAGAACAGCTTGCCGGTATTCTGAGATCCTGTCAGTCCTGACACTCCTAGTCAGTAGTCTCTAGTCTTGAGATCTATAACATAGGGCTCCTTGTGAGAGCTTGAAAGAAAGTCAAGAATGTGTTATATCAGTTCTACATCAGCGCAATCCTAATTAAAACATATAACACAAACATATACAATGACCAGTCTGGCCAAGTTTATCTTTCAGCTCGACTGCGTTCACCATCCTCCTTCTCCCTACTGTCTTTAGTCTGGGACGGGCTTTTCAATTGTCTCACACGCCTGTAATGATTACATTTCTGCCGCCCCATGTCCATGTCGCTAATACAGAAATTCTGTGTCGTACAGCCGCTCCGTCCAATGTTAGTTTAGCAGCTCACAGGGTCGGTAAGGGTATTATAACAATGCCTGATCATCCGGGCTTGCAAGCCGTGACAAGTAGCTGTGCCAGGTTTCCATGCATTACCGTGGACGCACGCCCACAATACACTGAGAAAGTTTAGCACCATATACCCTATACTACCAATTGTGGGTAATGTCTGTACCATTACACCTCTGCTTCCAACACAATCATTGGCCAATGTGCCAATGCGCAGACAATAGCATAACACTTCATATTGGTAGGCTTGCATATGACAAATCAATATACCAAACATCCAATACACATAAACACATTGATTAAACTAGACATATGATACTTTAACATCATAGCATAATGCACTAGTTAGTTTATGAAATTACACATACATACATCCAACATATCCGTAAACATTATATTACTTCAAGATGGACATATAATGATACTCAATATAATAGCATCAGTCATTATTAATGAGTACTAATATTGTATAGCTACAAAATGAGATATCCAACAGGTCTAATTGAAGTTACCACACAGACCAGCTATATTTGCTGAGCTGCCCGGTTTAATCACCTGCTGTTGTAAGAATTAAATAAATAGTCAGTTGACTATATTCTGTACAACAAATGCACACACCAAAAAGCAACTAGTCTAGTTTAGAAAGAGATGGCAAGCATCTGCTACGACACCTCAAGTATATCTAGACAAGACCTGCCTTCCAGAAGTTTCTACTTCTCAGAAGAGTAGCACTTACAGCACAATGATATTGAACACAGAACTCAGAAAGAACACTCAAGTAACCTATGACAATGATAGTTCTTGCAATAACCTAGATCAGATATAGACTGAAAATCGGTCCATCCATCTAAGAAACTAAGAGAATTACTAAGGGACTAGTTACTAAGAAATAATTCCTAGAAGCCAACAAAAAGATCATGCATATGACTACAGACATTGAGATAGTTCCTACCTGTTCTGAAGTCAAACTTAATCTAACATAAAACAGGCTAGGGACCCTTATTTAAGCTGAGTCAAGCAGACCATATTATCTCCTGGCATTAATTGCAATTAACTCCAAGTCTGTCCCGTCATAAAATTCTTTCTGCATGCACACTAGCCTTCACAGTGATTTCACACCTTCCTGAGTCTGCCAGTCGGAGTGGACGGGGCTTGTTTACCGCCCTTAGGCTATTATCTCTCCCTGTGTCAATGTTGTTCACGCCTGGGTGGTTTTATTTCACTCACTGGCCCAGTTCATTGTTGATTCAGTCTGGGTCTACCTGGGCAAGAAGGTGCCAATGCGTCTGTGTGGTGTCATAGCCCGTCTGGGTCAGCAGTTTCCCAAGGTGTATACTAATTATCTAGTTGTGTCCATCTCAAGTATCCCATTTTACTTGCCATCTGCAAGCTTACGTCATGGCTAGAGGCTTTTTGTGAATAATCTTACCTCACGACTAGATAGCCGTGGAGTAGTGTGATTAATTCATTCTTTCTCAATTTGGCCTCTCAAATTTGGAGACCGAGAAAAATATTCTGGGATGTTAAGGCGGCATTCCGCGACATGCACATCGAACCATTCAGTCCATAAGTGCTCGGATCCCCTCCTCAGCAAATCCCGCAGCGTGTAGCGGCTAACGATGCCAGTTTTGTGTTGGTTTATCAATCTTCTTTGGCTTCCTGCGTAGTGTTCTTGTTTGGCCACCCCTCTTTTAATTTGCTGCTCCCGCAGTCTGGCCATTGTTGTAGATTCACAGTCATCACTTGGTTCTCGCAAAAGTCTCACTTCTCGTAGAGCATTCAGAATGTCAGCCTGGTCCATGACGCGTCCGCCCTCCACAGTAGCCTCACCTGCGAGCTTGTCAGCCCGCTCATTTCCTTGTACTCCCGCATGACCTGGCACGAAGATGAAACTAATCTTTGCCAGCCGAGACCGCTTCAGAGGCAGCAACCATTCTCTTCGGATCGACCCCTCCTCTATCCTCTTGATCATGTTCATTGAGTCGCTAAGGAAACAAGCTCTAGTGAATGTCTGTGTCTCGAGCCATGTTATTGCTTTACTTACTGCCATGACTTCCATGGTCAGGCTACTTGTGGTTTCAGTGAAAGCACCAGAGTCCTCCTTCACAATTCTCCCTCCGGCCCAAGCTGTAAAGGCCCATGAGCTTCTCACATGTCGGACGACCGACCCATCTGTGTAGATGACCGCGTCACCGTCTAGCGAATTCTCGAAAATCAACGCTTGTACTTCAGCCTCAACAGCAGCCGGATTTTCTTGTCTGCATTTTCTATCTAGTTGGATGCAAACTGAAAAGGATGTGCAGAAATCTGTTGGCACTTGCACCCACTCCTCGCCAGGTTCTAAGTCCTCAAGTGAACACACCTGTTGAAGAATGTCTTCGGCCTGACCCATCCACGACCGTCCTCTTTTTAACCTGCTGCCCTTCACCTTCCTAATTTCACTATGCAGTGGATGTTGTGTGTTTGCGTTAATTCTGAGGTAGGCGCGTGCCCTGCAAACTTGTATTCTCTCTTCAATGGTTGGAAAATCAAGAAGGTAGCGCATCGCCCTGCATGCTGTATCTCTTGTACATCCAAGAATAATGCGCATAGCTTCATTCTGTATCCTTTCCATCCTTTCTATCTGTTTATGGCTGAGAGTCAGGATTGCCATTGCATACTCCAAAACAGACATGACCAGCCCCTCGTACAGTAGACATAGATGGCGCTGCTCACAGTTTGCTGCCGCCATCACCCGCATCGCTGCCAAACCCCGCTTGGCCTTTGTTATCACCTGGTCTATGTGCACATTATAAGCAAGGCTTCGATCAAACCGTATCCCCAGGTACTTCATTGCCTGCGTTCTTTCCACCGTCTCTGAACACAGCATTACAGTTGGTGTTGGATTGTTGACAATATGATTATTCAACGAGAACCAAGTCACTGTTGCCTTTGTTGGGTTGACCAACAAACCAACCAACGGGTTGGGCAGCAGGGAGTTGCTAGAAGATGTGGCCAACACTCAAAACTCCAAGGAAAGGCCAGAGAGACACATAATCAGACTGCTACTGATACCACTAGTAGTGGGGCTCTTTACTGGTTGTTGCAGATGAGGACTGAGTGCATATAGGAATGTCCTGTGTGATGTGATGTCAACTCTTGATTCTGCTCAACTCAACTCATTCTATGCAGATAAGAGATCATAAAACATACACATAAAGGCTAAATGACATTAAAATGAATATGAGAATACAGCATTAGGTCCATATTTCCAATGTAAAAGAAAGTGTTGTAATGTTAGTTGAAGCAACAGATTAGTTTATAGAGAAACTGTTTGGTGCAGGAATGAGGAAGTTTATATAATGAAGTTGTTTGGTGCAGGAATGAGGAAGCTTATAGTGATGATGTTTGGTGCAGGAATGAGGGAGAGATATCTGAGAATATGCTGCTAGGCCCAGACTCTTAGTGACGAGACAGTTTTTATTTTTACAGTCCATGTTGTGTGGCATTGTCCACAACCTTCTGTCTCATGTACTGCCAATAATTTCTGATACAAATGTTCCTCCATGCCAAGTTGTCAAACTGTCTAGCATCTTCTCTCTTGGTCTCCCTCTGCCTCTCATGATCTCTCTTTCCTATCATCACAATGAACTCCAACTTTCCCCTTCTCATGATGTGTACAAAGAATGTCAATTGTCCTCTTCGTATGTAAGTAGCTCATTCTCTCTGGGTGTTAACTTCTATTAAGATATGGTCATTATACTTTTTTCTGTCCATAGTGTTCACATTAAGTAGATTAGCTGCCCATCAACTCTTCTGTCCACCATAGAATCGTTCCACACAGGCATGAAGGGCATAATCAAGTTTGATGGTGCATCTTCAAGAGAGTTTGAAATCAAGAGTAGAGTTAAGCAATGTTGTGCACTTGCCTCCACCGTCTTTTGGAATATACTTTTACTGAAATATGCCTTTTGTGATCAGGATGGTGGATATACACTCACTCTAAAATGGTTGACCTCTACAATGCTCAGAGACTGAAGGCTAAGACCAAAATCAGGAGGGTACTGATCAGAGATTTGCTTTTTGCAGATGATGATACAACTATGACCCACTCTGAGGAAGAATTACAACACCTACGATTTGCATTCTCTGATACTTGTTATGAATTTTGTTTAACAATTAGAAAAATAAAATATGCAGATTATGATGCAAGGTGTAGTTGGGGTGCCAACAATCTTTATTGACGATGCAGAGCTGGAGATAGTTGACCCTTTAACATATCTAGGATCAGTGGTAAACAATAAATTATCCCTAGATCAGGAAATCAACATCAGGAATGGTAAGGCAGCAACAACAATGAACAGGTTAATAAAAAGAGTCTGGGAGAACAGGAACTTGCTGCCAAGACAATAGTCCTGGTCTATCCAGCCTGTGTTCTTAGTACTCTTCTTTATGGCAGTGAAACATGGTTAATATACTCACAACAAAATAAACGTTTAAACAGTTTCATATGCATTGTCTGCAAAGAATACTGGATATTACATGGTAAAATAAGATCACAAATGCCAAAGTATTTGAAAGATGAGATAGTATGATGGTTTGTTCCAGCTCAGGTTTCGTAGGGCTAGATGGATAGGACATGTTAGGAGGATGGACTATGAAAGAACACCAAAGGACATCTTTTTTGGTGAATTACAGATCACCCTTACTGAAAAATCCAAACATACCCATGTCTGCAAAGCGACAGATAATAAACAGCATATTCACACTAACCCTATGCTACCAATCTCAAACCTGGACATTATCCAAATTACACCTTCGCAAAATCAACACCTGCGAAATGAGATGCCTGAGGAGAACTGCCAACTTAACAATATGAGACAGAGTAAGAAATGCTACTATCAGACAGACTGTGGGATCAACACCTTGTGCCACATTTATTGAAAGACAGAAGATCAAGTGGTTTGGCCATGTCGTTAGAATGCAACATCAGCAACTACTATCACTGGCCTTACATCAAAGATCATCTGCGACGAGACCACGAGGACGTCCAAGAAGAAAATGGATTGACGACATCAGAGTCATTGCACAACCACATGGAATGACACTATCCAGTGCCGACCACCGGGCGCTAGTACGAAAATTATTCTTCCCCACAACGCTTGACGGCAGAAGTGGAAGATGATGATGATGATGATGATGACAGATGGGTAAAAGATCTCAGAGTCAGCCTCTACTGCGGTACAAAGATGATGAATGCCTTCGAGAACAGTGATATTGGAATAGACATCAACTACCACATAAATGGAAAGTTGTTCAATCTCAGAAGACTGAAAGTCAAAACCAAAACTAACAGCGACACCGTCAGAGAACTGCTGTTTGCTGATTATTGCACTTTATATGCCAACTCAGAGGCAGACATGCAACACAATGTTTCAGCTTTCTCATATCCTGTGCCAACTTTGGGCTCAATATCAACTTGGAGAAGACTGTAGTTATGTACCAGCCAGCTCCAGGAATAATCACACCGTGCCGAATATCAAGGTGAACGGTCATAGACTAAGTGTTGTGGACAAATTCACCTATCTTGGCAGCACCGTGTCACAAACTGCCACAATTGATGACGAAGTGAATGCAAGAATCTCCAAGGCCAGCGCGGCCTTTGGCAGACTGTACAAGAATGTATGGGACAGAAATGGAATAAGCCTGCAAACAAAGCTGAAAGTCTATAAAGCAGTTGTATTATCCACACTGCTATATGCTTGTGAAACATGGACTGTTTACCAGCGACATGCTAGGAAATTAAACCACTTCCACACAGTCTGCCTTAGGAAGCTATTGAAGATTAAATGGCAAGACAAGATCCCAGACACTGAAGTTCTAGAAAGAGCATCCATGCCCAGTATCCACACTCTACTAATGAAAAATCAGATTCGCTGGGCTGGTCACTTTACTCGTATGCCAGATCACAGGCTCCCTAAACAAATTTTTTACGGCGAGCTGCGTTGTGGTAAACGCTCCCAAGGCGGCCAGAGGAAACGCTTTAAAGACACTCTGAAAGTCTCACTGAAAGCTTTTGGAATTCATCCTGACACCTGGGAGACTGCTGCTGAAGACCGTAATTCATGGCGTACATCATTACATACGGGTGCAGTCACTTGTGAGGCAACCAGGACTGCAAGAGCTGTGAAGAAAAGGCTGGACAGAAAAACCACTGCAGGAGATCCTCCTCCTGAAACGTCAAGCATTCTTTGCCCGCATTGTCAAAGAACATTTAGAGCCAAAATAGGCCTTATCAGCCATCTTAGAACTCACGGCTCCATACTTTCAACCCCACTGGATGAAATGAATGGTCATATATTGGATTATTCTATATACATATATTGATTTCTTCTATATACATATATTGAATTCTCCTATACATATATGTTGCATGCTTTAATTAAAAAGAGATAGGGAGAATTTGTTTGATCTTTACCCTCCGGACATGTCAGTGTGGTGGGAAATAAGCAGACGGACAGATTGGCTGGGTCTGCACCTCTTGGTCAGGTATTGGTATACAATAAAGCAGATGCAGATGTGGTCAGGGCCTTGTGGAATCATGCATATAGTGTGGAAGAATAGATACACCATCTTTGACTGTAGAGAATGGTTTGGCAGGGAGTGACCAAAGGATCTGGCCAACATTCAGTACTCTGAGGAAATGCCAAAAGGACACATAATCAGACTGCAGCTGATACCATCAGTAGTGGGACTCTTCACTGGTTGTTGAAGATAAGCATGGAGTGTATGTGGGAATGCACATGGGTGTTGTGATGTTGGTTATTGGTTAAATCCAACTCAACTCATAAACATATGTTGGAACAGCCACTTAGTCTTTGTGATTAACTAGTTTTAATGTTTACAATTTCAGCAATGAAGGCACCTACATTTGCAAACACAGACAGTACCCTTAGCATTGTTATCAATGGCTCATCTCCATATACATTGAAACTTGCTGTTCAAGATGGCATGACTGTAACATTTAACAAAGTAGACTCATTTATGAACATTACTGGTTTCCATTTGGGTAAGTTGTATTTGGTTTTTATAGTTGTTTGTGTTAATTTTGTTTGGTTTTGTAGTCATCTAGGAAAATTGTATTTGATTTCTATAGTCGTGTGTGTTAATTGTTGTTGGCTTTTTTTACAATTTAAACTTTTATTTTGTACAAAACAAGATGCATTGTGTGTTTGTTTTATTTTTTAACATTTTCAAAAACAACATACACATTCATATACACATGATAATATTGCATTCATGGCATGGTGTAATTACCTACACATCTCTTCTTGATGATGAAGGTGAAGTAATAATTTGCTCTCATGCAAACTAAAATCTTTCAATAGAAATTCTTTCATACTCCAAGAATTCTCATTCACATTTAGTTATATTTAAACAAGTTTAACGGTATCACTAATGGATCATGCATCAAACATTGCAACAAGCGTCCCATTTTACAAAGTAAATTGCAAACAGATGTGTATGGCATTTATCATGTGCATACGAGAGAGAGAGAGAGAGAGAGAGAGAGAGAGAGAGAGAGAGAGAGGAGAGAGAGAGAGAGAGAGAGAGAGAGAGAGAGAGAGAGAGAGAGAGAGAGGAGAGAGAGAGAGAGAGAGAGAGAACAAACAAAATTTATTTTCAAAGGATCACAAATTGGGCATGCAGGCCCGTGTAACATTCGGCCCTTCCAATCACTCATCTTTCATACTTCAATTATCTATTGTGCAAGTTATAATCACATAGAAGGAGAGAGAGAGAGAGGGAGGGGTGGGGGGAGGGGGGGGGGGGAGAGAGAGAGAGAGAGAGAGAGAGAGAGAGAGAGAGAGAGAGAGAGAGAGAGAGAGAGAGAGAGAAAGAGACCATAACAAAGACTGAAGTTATCTGCATTGGGTAGTAACTTCATCACAGTCACAATGGATTTATTTGGGGTGGGCGGGGTTGGGGTGGAGGTTAACAAACTTGTGTCTTAGTTATGGTTATACTTTCCATTTGCTTGGTACCACAATGGTCTGAGTTAATTCCCCAAAAGTATATGAATGTTTCTCTAATAGGAACATTAGTTGTGACAATAAAGAGTAG
>JACEFZ010015884.1:225000-362633 GCA_014155875.1 Cepaea nemoralis
ACACTGGGGCTTTATAGGCCATTAATAATAAATTGTCCTGACAGACACTGGGGCTTTATAGGCCATTAATAATAAATTGTCCTGACAGACGCTGGGGCTGGATAGGCCATTAATAATAAATTGTCCTGACAGACACTGGGGCTTTATAGGCCATTAATAATAAATTGTCCTGACAGACGCTGAGGCTTGATAGGCCATTAATAATAAATTGTCATGACAGACGCTGGGGCTTTATAGGCCATTAATAATAAATTGTCCTGACAGACGCTGAGGCTGGATAGGCCATTAATAATAAATTGTCCTGACAGACGCTGGGGCTTTATAGGCCATTAATAATAAATTGTCCTGACAGACGCTGAGGCTGGATAGGCCATTAATAATAAATTGTCCTGAAGAAATTTCCTGTTGTGGGTCAGTGTTGTGATGGAGACACCATGTTGTGTAGGCCTGAGAGCACAGAGATCAGTGTTGTGATGGAGACATAACGTTGTGTAGGCCTGAGAGCACGGAGGTCAGTGTTGTGATAGAGACATCACATTGTGTAGGCCTGAGAGCATAGAGGTCAGTGTTGTGATGGAGACACCACGTTGTGTAGGCCTGAGAGCAAGGAGGTCAGTGTTGTGATGGAGACACCACATTGTGTAGGCCTGAGAGCAAGGAGGTCAGTGTTGTGATGGAGACACCATGTTGTGTAGGCCTGAGAGCATGGAGGTCAGTGTTGTGATGGAGACACCACGTTGTGTAGGCCTGAGAGCAAGGAGGTCAGTGTTGTGATGTAGACACCACGTTGTGTAGGACTGAGAGCAAGGAGGTCAGTGTTGTGATGGAGACACCATGTTGTGTAGGCCTGAGAGCAAGGAGGTCAGTGTTGTGATGGAGACACCACGTTGTGAAGGCCTGAGAGCAAGGAGGTCAGTGTTGTGATGGAGACACCATGTTGTGTAGGCCTGAGAGCAAGGAGGTCAGTGTTGTGATGGAGACACCATGTTGTGAAGGCCTGAGAGCAAGGAGGTCAGTGTTGTGATGGAGACACCACGTTGTGTAGGCCTGAGAGCAAGGAGGTCAGAGTTGTGATGGAGACATCACGTTGTGTAGGCCTGAGAGCATGGAGGTCAGAGTTGTGATGGAGACATCACGTTGTGTAGGCCTGAGAGCAAGGAGGTCAGTGTTGTGATGGAGACATCATGTTGTGTAGGCCTGAGAGCACGGAGGTCAAAGTTGTGATGGAGACATCATGTTGTGTAGGCCTGAGAGCACGGAGGTCAGTGTTGTGATGGAGACATCATGTTGTGTAGGCCTGTGAGCACGGAGGAATAGGTGGTAAGCCTTTCCCTCACTTTGGCAAGCTATGAGCCCAGGTTTAAAACAAGCATCTATTATCAAATTCATGACATCACCAGCGCAGTACACCATCAACATTGCTAGTATGTCTGCCTGGATAGCCATACATTGAGAAAGCCTGAGAATAGTATAACTAGAAAAGCCTTAGTCTGAGACCATCAGGGCAAAAGAAATAAAGGAAGGTCTAAAAACTCACGGAGAAGTGAAGTAGAAACAGAATTGAACAATGTGGGAAGGACATGGACAGAGTTACATGGAATAGCTAAGATAGGGGATCTTAGCATTAGTTGGTTTATGGCCTATGGTTCATTAGGGAGATAGAGTGCAAAAGAATAGAAGAAAGGGAGAGACGCCTAGCTCTGCAGTATAAAATACCACCAATAGAAGAATTTGTTTCATTGGACCAGGGGGGGGGGGGGGTGGGGGGGGGGGGGGGAGAGCTCAAGATCTACTGTACAGACACCAATAACACAACTGAAAAGATTCAGATGTCATCAATATCACAGGTACAAGATTGGAACAACAGATCTCTGGATCTCTAAACTTGTAGCACCAACTTTATAACACCAAATATCTGCTGTAACCTTTCACAACATGTAGTCATAAACTATGTATAAATTGAACAGCCATTTTCATTCCATTAAAAACTACAGGGAAATTTAAGGAACCATAAGCTAGCTGCTGCCTTTGAAAGAATCATTTCTGAGGGTGAATGAAGAAGAGGTAGAAGAAGCAATTGCAGGAGGAAGAGAAAATGAAGTCACATGAACCTGTTTCTTATGTCATCATCATCATGTGCCATGCCGATAAGCGTGGGCAGCCATATTTCGACATCTCGCACGATCACCAGACTCATAGATCGGTTCCATGTTGTCTTGACCATGCCACGTGGTCAAGCCATCCAGATATTTACTTCTCTGCCTTCCCCCTGTCTCCCCCCCCCCCCAATCTTGCCAGTTGTCACCAAGTTCTCAAATTTATTTCTTCTCATAATGTGCCCAAAAGATGACTGTCTACGACTAATTTCTCTAATCAGTTTACAGTTGTCATTTACTATCTGTCCATGGTATTCTTTGCATTTTCCTCAGAAACCACATTTCCTCTGCCATTAGATGTTTTTCAGCTTGCCTGCTCTTTGTCTACACTTTACATCAATACAAAAGCACAGGTTCTATGTACCACTTCAACAGTTTTTCTCTCTGGAAATTACATCTTTTTATTAGCCATTATGTTTCCCATCTTGCAAAAGGCAACATATGCCATAGCAATTCTTGTGAAGAAAAATAAATTGATGTATTTCATACATTTCTACAGGTAATTGGTGTATTTAATACATTTCTACAAGTAATTGGTATATAGGGTGTATTTTTAATGACTGTGCAGTGTTTGAAAATATTGCCGGTCCAAGTTTTGTATTTACCTATTATGTTGCATAAACTTTACAGAGGGTGAATACAAAACTTGGACAGGATATATTTTCAAACACTGCACAGTCATTAAAAATACACCCTGTATTTAATACATTTCTACAAGTAATTGATGTATTTCATACATTTCTACAAGTAATTTATGTATTTAATACATTTCTACAGGTAATGTAAACATCCAGTCGTGCAGCTGTGGGGACAGGGCTGTAGGAAGATTCTGTGAGATCCCAGTTGATCCCTGTACAAACTGCTACAACAAAACTGCATGCAATGCCACTAATCTGAACAACTATTGTGCCCCTTGTCCTAATGGCTATGATGGTGACGGAAAATACTGCTTAGGTATGTACAGGGTGAGAGTTGGAGGCGGGGTTTATTGTTGTAGTTTAGCCATCTAGTGATGTAGTCTACAACAGAAAATGCTGCTTTTGTAGTTTAGCCATCTAGAGATGTAGTCTACACCAGAAAATACTGCTTAGGTATGTACAGGGCGAGTGATGGAGGCGGGGTTTGTTGTTGTAGTTTAGCCATCTAGTGATGTAGTCTACAACAGAAAATACTGCTTAGGTATGTACAGGGCGAGTGATGGAGGCGGGGTTTGTTGTTGTAGTTTAGCCATCTAGTGATGTAGTCTACAACAGAAAATACTGCTTAGGTATGTACAGGGTGAGAGTTGGAGGTGGGGTTTATTGTTGTAGTTTAGCCATCTAGTGATGTAGTCTACAACAGAAAATACTGCTTAGGTATGTACAGGGCGAGCGATGGAGGCGGGGTTTATTGTTGTAGTTTAGCCATCTAGTGATTTAGTCTACCCACTTTCTTCTTCAGGTGCCTGGTCTGGAACAGATATCTGTGATCAAGGCTCTCTCTTCTTCTGTCTGTCTGTCTGTCTGTCTGTCTGTCCTGTCTGTCTGTCCTGTCTGTCTGTCCTGTCTGTCCTGCCTGTCTGTCCTGTCTGTCTGTCTGTCTGTCCTGTCCTGTCTGTCTGTCTGTCTGTCCTGTCTGTCTGTCTGTCTGTCCTGTCTGTCTGTCTGTCCTGTCCTGTCTGTCCTGTCTGTCTGTCTGTCCTGTCTGTCTGTCCTGTCTGTCTGTCTGTCCTGTCTGTCTGTCCTGTCTGTCTGTCTGTCTGTCTTCTTCTTCTATCCGTTATTCCCCCAATCCTTTAGCTACACATCATGAATTACTTCATGATATTACAGAATTATCTTACCTTTTGTTGCAATCATTTTCCACCTTTTTATTTGTTGTCATTGCCAGATAAAAATGAATGCTTGGATGGCACTAGTGGATGTGAAGAATTCTGCACAAACACACCTGGCAGTTTCCAGTGCTTCTGTAAACCTGGCTATGCAGCAAGTGGAACCAGATGTACAGGTAACATTTATTTCTGACATAGAGGAGCACCTGATCGAGTCGCTAGAATTATGGGCTCCAAATCAGGAAACTCTAGTTCAATCCTTGGTAAGGCGATGGATTCTTTTTTCTCTCGATGGAAAACAGCCAGACACTGCAGCCCTTGATTGATAAAAAGAAGATAGCTCTCTTAAGAAATAAGGAAAGAACAACGTGTAACACTCTGAGTGAGCTGAAGCAAGCTAGAAAGCATGTGCAAAAGGCTGCCAGGCAGTGTGCAAATGACTATTGGATCATGTTATGTGAGTCCATTCAAATCACAAGTGATAAGGGAAACATCACAAGCATGTATGAAGGGATAAAAAAAGCCTGTCTGATCAATGATCAAAACAAGTGCACCATTGAAAACCTTGACTAGAGAAATCATCACTGATAAGAAACAGCAGATAGATTTCATTGTTGGATCCTCATCAACATATTCCTCTCCTGTCGCTCACTTGCCGATCTTCGCAATCATTGCGTCCAGATATTATCCCCTTTTATACAGAGCCTTCAGAAAACACAGCCGCTTGGTGTCGTAGTCTCACAGCGTCTCTCTATTTGTTGTCCTCTGACGTTTCAGGTTTCCCTTGGTTTTCTTGTTGACCATCCACTTTGGTGTACTTTATGGAAAATCCCTTTTTTCCTTTTATGTATCTTCTTTTGGTGTGTGCCCAGCATATGGCAAACACCAGATCTCGGTATAAGAAAGAGCCTCTCCTAGAACATTTATGTGCGTATTTGGTTATTGTTTTATATAGTTACGTATTAGGTTGTACATGACTATAAACATTGACTCGTATTGACGTTACATTAATTGATACTTAGTTGTATATATTTTATAATACTTTTTATTGTGTTTATACTGTGAGTGAGGAGGTCTTCACTGCTCATCCTTACTGATCTGTATACTTATTTTTATATATTGCCAGAGATATTACTGTTTCTCTGTACTTTAGAGAGTGTATTGTAAAAGTGGATGTAAGTTGTATTCATTTTGTGTTTTTTAAACATGGATGATTATGCATTGTTAAAATGTATAATAATTACAAACACTGGCTCAGTAATGATGGGTTCAAAATCGGGAATTTAAATATATGCCATCTATTAGGGAAGCTGACCGAACTATCACTTATACTTAATCAAACTTTTCACATGTTCGGCATTAGCGAAAGTCGATTAAATGGTAACATCTCAGATGATGACATTGCTATCAGAGGTATTAAAGCCATTAGAAGAGATCCTTATCAGAAACAAGAGACGGGTATTGCAGTTTATATTTCTAGCTTGCTTAACGTCCACCGCAGGCTAGATTTTGAAACCTGTGAGATTGAGTGTGTATGGCTTGAGATTAAACTTCAAAATTGCATAACCCTGGTAGTTGGCTATCTTTATCGCAACCCCAGTGCAGGAAACATCTGGTATGTAAAATTCACCACTATGATGGATGTAGTCTTTAGTAATGCGAGGGAAATAATACTGCTAGGTGACTCCAATATAGACACTAACAAATCAAACAAAACATGGGAAAACATAATAGTCATATAACTTCCAACAGTTAGTCAAACAAGCCACTAGAATAACAAAATCATCTGCAACACTTATAGATCACATTTATACTACATGTGCTGATAACATCACAGAATGTACTGTACCAATTAATGCAATGAGCAATCACTACCCAGTATGTTGCACGTAGTCAAAAAGAGGTATCAAAATTTTGAAACACAAACATACAAGCATAAAATATAGAAATTATAAAAATTTCAATCAAGATGTCCTTTTACAAGACTTGCTCAACTCGTCTCTGGACTATGTTTACCAGCTTCCTGACCCAGACGATGTTCTGGACCACTGGCTGAAGACCTTTCTAAGTGTATTTGATAAGCATGTTCCATTCAATGAAGTTCGAGTTAAACATTACCCTAAGCCCCCGTGGATCACACAGGAGGTAGTTGAACTTATGAGAAACCGGGACAGGGCACATAAAAATAGAGATCTAACCATGTACCGTAGTCTGAGAAACAAAGTTCTATATGTTATTCGAAGGGAAAAGAAAAATTATTTTAAGAACTTAATAATAGATAAAACCAACATTAAAGATATATGGAAAGCAATTAATGCCTTGACAAACAAACACAAATCATCACAATCGTTACCATCAAATCAGGTTGCATGTGATCAATTCAGTAGATTCTTTTAGTCCGACATAAACCAACTGAAGGCTGCAATACCAAATGTGCCTCATGACATATCTTTATTATCATCATTCTGTGAGAACAAATGCTATGGAGACATTCCCTCCAACATACCGCTAATGATGACCACTGAAGTATTTACTCATCTCAGTAACCTAAAAAATAATAACTCATCAGGGCTAGATGGAATCAGTAATCGAATCCTTTGCTACGCTGCACCAGCGATCTGCGAGTCACTAACTTTTATATATAATCAATGTCTCACCAAAGGTCACTTCCCATTAGTCTTTAAAATCGCTAGTGTATCCTCATTTAAAAGCTGGTTTATTAGACGATCGTCTCAAGAGTAATTATAGGCCAATTTCCATATTATCCTCACTGTCCAAACCGCTAAAAAAGCACATCCACAAAACAACACAAGAGCACTTAGTTTGTCACAAACTAATAGTTGATAGTCGGGTTTTCGGCCAAAATATTCTTGTCATACGGCCTTAACAAACATGATAGAAAACTGGCATCACAATATTAACAACAATACTCTATGTGGAGCAGTGTTTATTGACTTTAGAAAAGAATTCTATATGATAGATCATACTATTCTAATTAAAAACCTAGAAACAATGATAGTAAGCTTTAATATAGTGACATTAATAAAATCATTTTTATTAGACAGAAAACAAGTAGTATCACACAATAAATCTTTATCTCAAGCCATTACCATTAATATTGGAGTATCTCAGGGGTCTATACCTGGCCCTCTGTTATTTGCCATTTATATAAATGATCTTCCCTTATATCTGTCGTCATTCTGCGATCTATTTGCAGACGACTGCACAGTATATACAAACGCTATTGATTGTAATGTGCTAGAATTATCCTTGCAACAGGAAATAAATAGTGTAGTTAACTGGAGTCATGCAAACCGCATGCAAATTAACATTTCTAAAACAAAATCTATGTTAATGGGAACCAGGCAAAGACTTCACACTCTAAACTTGCAGAGAATTCTTCAGCTGCACATTGGTAGCACGCCTATAGAAAGTGTAACCAAGCACAAGGCACTGGATCTTATCATTGATCAAAATCTAACCTTTAATTCCCATGTTCATCTTCTTCTTCTTCTTCTTCAGCGTTCCAAGCCATTGAGGTTCTTTGCTGCAGATACAATCCGTCTCCATTCGTCTCTCTGGTTGACCTTCTCTTGCCAGTCGTTGATTCCAAGTGCTTGTAGGTCTGTATATATATTATCTCTCCACCATCTTCTTGGTCTACCTCGGGGTCTACGATTCCCATGTTCATGCTCTAATTAAACAAATAGCCAAAAAAGTATACCAACTTGCCAAAATTAAAAATTTCCCCGACGAAAACACAAGAAAAATATCCTATACTTCCCACAAACAAACACATATTGATTATTGCTCCACAATCTGTGATGGATGCTCAACATCAATAACAAAATGCCTTTATTCACTCCAGAAAAGGGCAGTGCATTTAACCCAGTGTTTCCCAACATGGGGCCCACGCCCCACAGGGGGGCAATTTGATTGTTAAGGGGGGCAATTTGAAAATGGATTAAATCGGCTGGATATAACAAAACGGGCAGACTTGAGACTGAAGATAACTAAATTGGAACCTGACATAAAATCTCTTTACAGTAAGCATCAAGCGCAAGGATCACACTAAATTTAAATAATAAATAATTACTAATAATTAAAATAATATAGAAAAATCTTTCATTAAAATTATTTTGCACTTGAATTTCAGTTCTCCATTATATGTTTTGAAAATTTACTTACTGTGTTTGCTCAATAATTTCCTATTGATTTCTTCCTAAAACCTATCATTCAAGTTTCTTTAGTGAACATTTCAATTTTTAAATATTAAAAATAATGTATGTTAGTGGGGGGGGGGGGGGGGGGGGGGGGGGGGGGGGGGGGGGGGGGGGGGGGGGGGGGGGGGTGGGGGGGGGGGGGGGGGGGGGGGGGGGGGGGGGGGGGGGGGGGGGGGGGTGGAATAAAATTTTAGAAAGGCTTAGGTGGGGCATAGCACAAAAAAGGTTGGAAACACTGGTTTAACCCTTTACAGGGCACAGTAGATGAAAGTGTCTTTACTACTGAACGGGCAAAACAGCCGAAGACTTCCGTTGTCTACTTTTGATAACGTGGCTGCCATTTGCAAGCGTTTAATTTAAATTTGATCAGATTTTAAAAATAGTTTTTGAGGTTTTTATGCTTTGTTTTTCAAAGTGGATTTTGGCAATTCTTCAAGTGATAGCGGAGATTTTGCTGGGTTCAATTTAAGTGACAATGAAGTGCACAAAGCTGACTGAATCGGAGCTTGATATGTATCAGTGATATCAGTGTAAGCAGTGAACACATTTTGGATCTCTTGGAGACTTTTAAAAAGATTGCCGATCAAACACATGAGAATGCTAAACAAAAAGATCTAACAGATAAATGATCGAGCATGGGTTCCAACAAATGCAACCGAAATGCAGGCAACATTGGATTATTTAGTGCACATGAGTAAAATAATAAATCTGCATTCATTTTCCTTCATTTTGTACTTTATTTAACAAAAATATTTTCACTAACAACTTAGATTTGATGTTTTTACCAACATAACCCTAAATCTAACTGACAATCTGAAAAATGTTACCCATTCAGAGTTATAAAAAGTCAAAACAGACAATTCTAACCTACATGAACATCTTCAGTTACTGCCACTCCACAAATGCCTACTTTTTTAATAAGGCTAAACTAATTCACAAAATCCTATTTCAAAATGCTCCACGCTACCTTTGGCCATTGTTCAAATATAATGCAAGACATAGCAACTGGCTAAATATACTTCATGTCCCTAAACCTAGGATAGACTAATATAAAACAAGCTTAGTATACTCTGCCACTCAGTTGTGGAACAATCTTCCACAAGAAATCAAAGACACCATCAATCATTATACATACAGTTCGCAACCTGTTTGAACACTACCTCAGTACAGACTACATGCCCCCTAAAAATAATAATGGTAAATTATCTCAAACGACAACTAGTTAATAAACATTCCCATATGTATGGCACGTTACACCTTCCTTAGGTATTTATCATGCCCATGGTAAACATTGCCTCAGTGAGTCATGTATTATTGATTATTTTTCATGCGTATTAATGCTTATTGTTCTTTTGTTGTCTAAGATTAGCTTCATAAGTGATGTTGAATGAAATAATGTATGAGAGGAATTAGAGAAGAAGGGCAGAATGTCAGATGGGCCTGCATGCCCAATTCTTAACCCTATGAAAATAAAGACTGTTCGTTCATTCCTTCCCACCATAACATAAGTTAAGTGTGCTATAAGTGAACTTGCATCTGGCAAGGCTCCAGGTAAGGATGGGATTCCAATAGAGGTTATCAGGAGTGGACAAGACACACTCACTCTACACATTCACCAGCTAATAGAGCTTTGCTGGCGAGAAGGATATGTCCCACGGGATTTCAAAGATTCAAGCATCATAACACTGTACAAGAACAAGGGCGATCAAAGCGACTGTAACAACTACAAGGGTATCTCACTTCTGTGTATTGTTGGGAAAGTATTTACCAGAATTGTTCTGCGCAGACTTCAAGTCCTAGGAGATCAAGTCAATCCCGAATCACAGTGCGGCTTCCAACAGAACCTGTCTACCATTGATATGATATTCTCATTGCGACAAATGCAAGAAAAATGCTAGCAACAAAATCAACCACTGTTTATTGCCTTCATCTACCTCACAAAGGCATTTGATTTGGCCAGTCGTGATGGTCTGTTCAGGCAGTAAAGAAGATTGGCTGCCCACCAACTCTTCTGCCCATTGTGGAATCGTTCCACACAGGTAAAAAGGGTATAATCAAGTTTGATGGTGCAACTTCAGAAGAGTTTGAAATCAAGAGTGAAGTTAAGCAAGGTTGTGTACTAGCGCGCCCCCCCCCCCCCCCCCCCCCCCCCCCCCCCCCCCCCCCCCCCCCCCCCCCCCCCCCCCCCCCCCCCCCCACCCCCCCCCCCCACCCTCCCCCCCCGAATATACTTTTCACTTCTACTGAAATATGCCTTTCGTGATCAGGATGCCGGTATATACATTCATTCATGCTCAGATGGCGGCCTGAAAGAGGGTTTTCTTTCTCTTTCATTTCTAGTTTTCTAGATTCTCTATTAGTGGAAGTTTCTATTTCTAGTTGTTTAAGTTTCAACTGTAATTCCAGTTCTTCTCTTTTACTTTGTGTGCTGATTTCAGCTTTTCTTATTTCAGCATCTGTTTCTGCTTGTTTATTCTTAGCATCTAACTCTGCCTGTTTGTTTTTAGCATCTAACTCTGCCTGTTTGCTTTTAGCCTCTAACTCTGCCTTTCTCATTTCAGTTTCTAACTCAGTCTTTCTTATTTCCCTTTCAGCAGCTCTGTCCTCTCTTTCTCTATCTTTCTCTTGTACCTGGACATGTTCAGCATAATTTGCTTCACTCCACTTTGACAACTCGTCTCCGGTTAGATTTAATTTTCGGCTCAACTCAATTAAATCGTTTAACGTAGCCATGGTAATTTTACAGTTTTGTTACACTGGTTGTATACAAAAATATTTATAATATGTAATGAAATACAGTACATGCACAATATACAATAGTGAAGAAAAAAACTTATCCGATAAGGCCTGATCCCCTACAAAAGTATATAAGGAAAAAAAATACTCAAGTGTCGATGGGGTTTTGGACTCTGGAAATCTGTTGGTAACTGCACCAGAGAAGGGCTGTTTGATCTTTTACAGCCAGGAAGATGACTTTAGTCCCTTAATTACAGATGAAAACCCTGTTTCCTTGGGAGAGAGAAAATATTAGTATGTGTATGCTTTTGTGGTGTATGCGTTGTCAACTAAGTATTTATAGGTTTGTATGCAGTCAAGTATGGATGTATTGTCGTCTCGTCGTCAGTTCAGATTTATGGAAATTTAGTATAGCTTGCTCGCTGCTGCTTTCACTCATATCTTAGAACATTTTATAAGCCATTACATCTCATATCATTAAATAATGTATATATCTATAATCTTTCTCACATTCAACTCTTAACACACACCTATTTCTCAACTGTTCAAAGTCACGCTCACTGCCTTCACACATTATCTTACAATGTCGCTCATTTTTTTCCCAACTGACAAGATCTTAATGTTCAAGCCGGACGAGACCCCATGTTCACTGCCTGTCAGGCTCTTACTTATTACTGACAATGGCTCGTGTTTTCTGACAGGGAGTGAAACACAATCATACACTACGAATGATTGTACGAAACACACGGTAACATAACTGAAAACATTTTAATCACACTCTTCATATCCTGCTGCGCTCAAGTCATTTACAGATGCATATCTACAACATACAAGTTCATCAATGCATAGAATAGTACACTCACTCAATCTCTACAGAGCATACAAGCTTTCGCACATCAAGCATTGAATAATACATCAAATACATGCACCACTTTCTTCCATGTCCGTCCAGTCTCGAAGTCGTCAGCAGTCAGAGCTACCAGCAATGATGTCTTGGTGGCCCTGCTTTTAGATCTTGTTCGCTTCGTGCAGCATGCTGACCAATTGCCATACACTGCGTAGTAGCTGCTAGTTGAGTTCACGGTTGTACTAGTTCGTCGCCGCCAGGCGCTGGTGAGGGAGATTCGTTCATCGCCGCCAGGCGCTGGCGAGGGAGATTCTGACATTAATGCTCAGAGATTGAAGGCCAAGACCAAAATTAGGAGGGTACTGATCAGAGAGTTGTTTTTTGCAGATGATGCTGCAATTACAAGCCACTCTGAGGAAGAATTACAGTGACTACTATCTGCATTCTCCAATGCTTGTTCTGAATTTGGTTTAACAACAAAAAGAAGACACAGATTATGTCACAAGGTGCACATGGGATACCATCAAACTTTATTGACGACGTCGAACTGGAGATAGTAGACCATTTTACATATCTAGTATCAGAGGTAAACAGCAAATTATCCCTAGATCGGGAAATCAACATCAGGATTGGTAAGGCAGCAACAACAATGAACATGTTAACAAAAAGAGTCTGGGAGAACATGAAACTTACTGCCAAAACAAAAATCCTTGTCTACCAAGCCTGTGTCCTTAATACTCTTCTTTATGGCAGTGAAACCTGGTCAACTTACTTACACCAAGAGAAACGTTTAAACAGCTTTCATATGCGGTGTCTGCGAAGAATACTTGGTATTCAAGTGGCAAGACAAAATCACAAATACTGAAGTATTGGAAAGATCAGGTTGTATGATGGTGTGTTCCATGCTCAGTCTTCGTAGACTTAGATGGATAGGACACGTTAGGAGGATGGATGATGGTAGAATACCAAAGGACATCTTTTTAGGTGAATTACAGATGGTTAGGAGATCTCAAGGTCTGCCTGTACTATGATACAAAGATGTGTGTAAGCAGGACATGATTGATACAGGCATTGATAATGCACACATTGGGAGCAAGTCACCTCTGAACGTGTTGCACGGAGGGCAACTATCAGAAATTGAATAAAGACAAAGGAGAAAATGATTGCAGATAAAGCACACACAGAGCATGAGAGACGTAAGATGGTGCATGATGGTGGAAATAACCATGTTTTCACATGCATCCACAGTGGATGAACATTTACAGCGCAAATTGGCCTGATCAGCCACATTCGCCACCGCCATTTTGAAGCACAATGTACCAAACTATCGTCTGTCAAGACGGCAAGGTGCCAATAAAAATAGCGATGGCAACATGAAAACCCTATCCTGCACAGTTCACGGTGACCACACTAGCGAGTGGCCTTAATGCCTCAAGGTCAAGACTCCCACCCACCCACCCCATTCCCATTTAGGACATCTTGGAGAGGAAAATAGGAGCTCTGCCAAACAGTTCGTGAGGCGATTGTACTTTGGTACCTGGTTGGAAGCAAAGTCTCTACACCAACCTCAACTCTGGTAGATGCCAGCCCTCTTCAGCTTACAGACGGCTAGAATATCACACCAGCAGACATGAGCATTCACACTCAGTCTTCCAGAGAGTTCCCCACACGACCAACCAACCAACCCCACTTTTCGTTAACTTCCTGTGCGCTGATGGCAGGGTAGAGGGTTCATGCCACACACTGGTCTGTTGGACACAAACATTTTCTGATCATGTATAAAATAATGGGAAACTGCTGAACATAAAATTGCCTAGGAAATCAATATAGGGTTGATTGCAACTTCCTGCAAAGGACATGCAACATTTTTTATATTTATTTTACTAATTAAACTCAATAATCCCATTGTTTTAAATTTGTATATGTATGTTACTAATTAAGCTCACTGGTCACAGAAAAATCTAGAATTAATTAAATATCCTGTTCTCTTCCACAGACATCGATGAGTGCATACAAGACATAAATATTTGCAAAGATTATCTCAAAGTATGTATTAATACGCCAGGAAGTTATGCTTGTGCTTGCTTTCCTACTTTGGTTGGAGAAAAAAAATGTATCAAAGGTATGCTTTATTATATTCTTTCCACCATTTTTCATACAGTTAATGTGTTAAAGAGCAGTAAGATACTAAGAAAGTTCTAGAACTATTTATATAAACAAGAGCAGTTAGAGACTAAGAAAGTTCTAGAACTATTCATATAAACAAGACCAGTTAGAGACTAAGAAAGTTCTAGAACTATTCATATAAACAAGAGCAGTTAGAGACTAAGAAAGTTCTAGAACTATTCATATAAACAAGAGCAGTTAGAGACTAAGAAAGTTCTAGAACTATTTATATAAACAAGAGCAGTTAGAGACTAAGAAAGTTCTAGAACTATTCATATAAACAAGACCAGTTAGAGACTAAGAAAGTTCTAGAACTATTCATATAAACAAGAGCAGTTAGAGACTAAGAAAGTTCTAGAACTATTCATAATAACAAGAGCAGTAAAATACTAAGAAAGTTCTAGAACTATTCATATAAACAAGAGCAGTAAGATACTAAGAAAGTTCTAGAACTATTCATATAAACAAGAGCAGTAAGATACTAAGAAAGTTCTAGAACTATTCATATAAACAAGAGCAGTAAGATACTAAGAAAGTTCTAGAACTATTCATATAAACAAGAGCAGTAAGATAGGCTACTAAGAAAGTTCTAGAACTAATCATATAAACAAGAGAAGTTAGATACTTCTTCTTCTGCTGCGTTCATCCGGATTTTTTTTCCAGACGTGACTGCATTGTGCCTGTTTACAGCAGAGCTGCGTTCTTGCGCCGTTAGGCCGACACATCCGACTTCTGCGGGCATTTGTTGACCGGGTTAACCTTCCCGGGGGTTTCTTAGGACGTTTGAATCTCACTGTTGTGGTGTTATCCCCCATCCTAGCTGGCCCATATAGAACAGCCAAAGACATCCTGGTCAACCCTCAAGGGAAGGCAGGGGCAGACCATGGGCATTCCCCGCCATCCAAGGAGGCTTCCATACTTGCAGAGCCATCACACAGCGCTCTGGTACTGTGCTCACCCAAGGAATCGTTACGTCCTGCACATGGCTGCGTAGCCTCACTTCCGTATATTGGGCCTTCCATTCACCATAGGCTGTTCTTCCGGAAACCAGAAGAATGCAGTCTGCAGATTCAGACTTTCCACATAATGGATTTGCTATCCAAGCAATATTCCATTTCATGCCACTAGGACACTTTTCCACCTTTTATGAAGCCCACACAGTGAGCTTTCGAATCGGACTTTCCACATAATGGATTTGCTATCCAAGCAATATTCCATTTCATGCCACTAGGACACTTTTTCCACCTTTTATGAAGCCCACACAGTGAGCTTTTGATTCAGACTTTCCACGTAATGGATTTTCTATCCAAGCAATATTCCATTTCATGCCTCTGGGACGCTTTTGTAACCAACATACCTGTGGTATGAAGTGTGGCAGTCTAAATACATCTTCATGCACCTTTAGATGTCAAATAAATGTAGTTAAAGTAAGCTGTAGTCAACTTGAGCTTGTTGATATCTCCATAGAGCTTGTCCTCAAATGAAGCAGGCGTGGGCCAAAATATCTCTCTCTGTTCTACATATATTGGGCACTCCTGCAGCAAATGTTTAGCTGTCATTTTACCAGTTCCACAATTACATTCATCGGTATCTCCTATCTTTAGTTTATTGAACAAGTGGTGTTTCAGCCTGTTATGTCCTGTGCGGAGTCTGAAGATTGCTACTTGTTCTCTTCGGTCGAGTTTGTAATATGCATCATCCTTCTGGTGGCCTGGATGCTCTGATTCCCATTTGGTTCTATAAGTGCTTTTTATAAACCTTTTTGCCTCATTATAGGTTATGTCTATGTCAGGCTGTTGTAATCGTCCACCCTCTTTTGCTAGTCTGTCAGCTTCTTCATTTCCAGGTATACTGCAATGTGATGGGATCCACTGTATTACAACTTTTTTGGATTTCTGGCATAGACCATGGAGTGCTGCTCTTAGGTCAGCTAGTTCTGTGCTGTTTTTGCTCTTCATTATTGAGATAGCTGACTTTGCATCTGTGAAGATAGCTATTTGTGTGTCTTTATTTTCCTCCATCAAGAGCATTTCTGCTGCAGTTTTCAAAGCCTCTACCTCTGCTTTGAAGTTACTTGAAAATTTTCCAGTTGCCACTGACGGTTTTTATCACTCCATTTTTTAAATTAAGGAGAATTCCTCCTCCTCCATTTTTAATTGAATCTTTGGCTGATCCATCTGTATATGCATGGGTCCAATTGCTGCTTGGGTCATCATCATCATCAAGTGCCGTGCCGGCTGGCGTAGGCGTTCATGGCTCTCCATAGATCTCGGTCTTTGGTTTTCTGGATCAACTCTGGTGCTGATATTCCTCCATGCCACCGTCTCAATCCATCCAGCATCACTTCTCTTGGTCTACCTCTGCCTCTCTTCCCCTCGATCTTTCCAGTTGTTACGATGTTCTCCAATGCCTCTCTTCTCATCACGTGACCAAAGAAAGATGTTTGTCTCTGTCTTATTGTTGTATATAATGTTCTAGTTTCATTAGCCTGTTTCAGGAAGTCGTAATTAGTTACTCTGGCAGTCCAAGGAATTCGCAACATTCGTCTCAGGAACCACATCTCTGTTGCTTCTAATTTCTTCTTAATTTGTTCATTTACGTTCCAAGATTCACTGCCATACAGCAAAACTGGTTCTACATAGCATTTCAGCACTCTCTTTCTTACATTCAGTGATAGTGACTTATTGCATAAGATACTCTTCATTTTCTGAAAAGCGGCTTTTGCCTGCCCTATTCTACTCCTAATCTCTGTTGTACATCTTCCATCTGATGTTATAAATGCCCCTAGGTATCTAAAATTATCAACTTGGTTAAGGATTTTCCCTTCTATTTCTATGTCACATTTTGGTGTCACCATTTTCTTTGATATTACCATTGTTACTGTTTTCTTGATATTCAAGGAGAGTCCTTTCCTTGCACTCTCTGTTACTACAACGTCTAATAATTGTTGTAGGTCTGTTGAATTATCCGCCACCAATACTGTGTCATCTGCATAGCGTATATTATTTATATTATAACCTCCAACTAGTATTCCTGGCATCTCTTTGATCTCTCTCATTATTACGTCGCTATACAGGGAGAAAAGATCTGGTGACAAGACACACCCTTGTCGTACTCCTAGCTTTATCTGTTCGTAACTACCCTCTTTATTTCCCATTTTAATTGCTGCTACTTGGTTCCAGTAAACATTCTTTATTATTCTTAAATCTTTTCCATCAATGTTGATATCTTCCAACATTTTAATCAGTTCATCATGTTTTACTTTATCAAATGCCTTAGTATAATCTATGAAGCACAAATATATGTCTCTCTGTTTCTCTATTGACCTTTCTATTAGTGTCCGTAATGTATAAATTGCATTGTTTGTGCCCTTTCCTTCCACAAATCCATACTGTTCTTCACTAATTTCCATTTTTATTTTCTTTTTGATTCTTCTCATTATGATTCTGAGTAGAAGCTTAGTGATATGGTTTATAAGGTTAATTGTACGAAAATCTTCACAATCAATTGCTCCTGGTCTTTTTGGTATAGCTATAAATACAGATTTCAGCATATCACTGGGTAAATATCCACTGCTGTAAATATCATTCAACATTTTGGTTAATATATCTACTCCAAATTCTCCCAATACTTCTAATTCTTCTATTGTGATTTCATCTGGCCCAGCTGTTTTTCCTTTCTTCATACGTTTCATAGCGTCAGCGACTTCTTCTTTCAGAATAGGTGGACCTTCTAAGTTACTATCTTCTGTTAATTCTCCCCTTTCTCCTTCATATAATTCTCTTATATACTCATTCCACCTCTTCATTATAGCATCTTCCTCTAATATTATCTTTCCTGTTTTTGATTTCAAACACCCTGTATTTATTCTTATTTTTCTTCCTGTAAGCTCACTGATTTGTCTGTGCATATTTTTTGTATCTTTAATGGAATTTAATTCAATTTTTTGCATTGCTCGTTTAACCAACTTTCCCACATTTATCTTTTATTTCTTTATTTATCTTAGCGTATTCTTGTTTGTCATTTTTACTCTGTTTTCTTTTGTCCATCAGTTTTAAGATATCTTCATTCATCCATTTTTTCTTAGCTATTTTGCCTCTCTCCGGTAATACTTCTTTGCTAGTTTGATGAATGGAGACCCTTAACATTTCCCATTGTTCATCTATACTCTGTATTTTAGTTATTGCATTGTACCTATTTTTCACAGTCACTCTGTATTGTTCTTGCATTTCTTTATCTATTTTTGGAACCTCTTTATTAAGTCTCATGTTCTTAACCATTTTTTTCCCTCTCTTTAATCTTACTTTTATTTGTCCACATAGTGGTACATGATCACTATTACAGTCAGCACCAGGCATTGTCTTTACATTAATTAAAGCATTTCTAAATCTTTTATTAATTAGTATGCAGTCAATTTGGTTGTGTGTTTTCTTATCAGGGCTTATCCTGAACATTGATATTTGCCCATTCTATTAGCTTTTCCCCTCTTTCATTTCTTGTACCTAAACCATAATTCCCCACTACATCCTCCTCTTTTCCCTTTCCTACTTTTGCATTAAAATCACCAAGTATTATTTTTATTTCTTGTGATCCAATTTGAGCCATCGCATTTCTATTTCGTCGTAAAAGTGTTGTATTTCTTCATCACTACTGCTTGCTGTTGGTGCATATACTTGTATAATATTTATGTCTATTGGTTTGCCTTTGATTTTTACCATAATAACTCTATCTGAAATACACCAGTATCCATTAATTGACTTGGCTGTTTTTTCGTCTAATATTATTCCTACACCTTTTTCATGTGTATCCCCTCCAGAATAAATTATTGTATGATTGTCAGCTATAATTTTGCCCGATCCCTTCCATCTCATCTCACTAACGCCTAGTATATTCATTTTCATGCTATCCATCTCTCCTAGAACATTGGTCAACTTTCCTAGCTCATTTAATGTCCTAACATTCCATGTTCCTACTCTAAATTTATTTATTTTAGTTATGATTTTGCCATCAGTAGCTGGATGACGGTCTGGTGTCACCTGTGGCTCATGACTGTCCCTACCGGACGAGGATGCCCTAAGACAGCCATTAACGTCCTTCACTAACTTTGATTTATGTTTTGCCATGAAGTCTTGGGAAGATAATGTGGTGGTTTCCCCTTGCCTTCCACATCCACATGGTGGTCTTTTACTTCTGCCTTTGACAGCCATTTCCTACTGTAAGGACAAGTGAGTGCCCTGCCCTGCTCAGCTGCAGAGTTGTCCACTTATTCCGGTGGATACTCGGTCCCCAGAGCTGTGTTAGCCATACCGTAGTGTGTTTCCATCCTCTACCGCGGGGAGGTGCAGTTGGGATTTTCCCTTCATAAAGTTATGGTCTCTGACCAAAACTCTCCAGTACTTTTTAGAGGACTGCTTGGGTAATGTTCTTTTATGTAGTTGAGGGTTATTTTTCTTCTTTCGGTTTCATTCTGAGTGTTCTTTTTCTCAATACCAGGAATGTTTTCTATCATCTCAGACAGTTGCTGCTGTCTCCAAGCTGGGAACTTGTCTGCATTGTAAATGGGTTTGACTGTTGATATGTTAAGTATGGGATCTGCCCTAATCTTTCAGTTTTGCAGTTTCTACAAAGTTGCTACGCTTCAGTCTTCCCTTTCCAAAACCATTAAACCTGTTATACATAGGGTGGTCTGTCAATCTTCTAAATTTTTCTGCTTGTTGCTGGGCTCTGCTATCTCTTCTATCCTGCATTGGTTGTAAACAAGTGATCTTTTCTAGTTCATTAATAGGCGTTGTCTTCAGGCTTCCAGTTATGATTCGCATTCCTTGATTTTGGACTCTACTTATTTTGTTAAAGTTTGACGTAGCTGCTGTTGCCCAAGCAGCGATGCCATATTCCTAGTACTGGCCTCACCCGTCCAGTATATAACTTCTTGAGAACTTTCTCATCTGCTCCCCATGTTGTACCAGCAAGCTTTTTCATGATTGCCATTCTTTGCCTTGCTCTTGTTCGATTTTTCTCAACCTGTGTCTTCCATGTCAGGCGACGATCAAAGGTGACTCCTAGATAGTTTGGATTTTCTTCATGGCGCAATATTTTTCCCATTCAATACCAGCTTAGGTTGCTGAGTTTTATTTGAGAGGGAGAACACTGTGCATGTTGTTTTCTCCTCACTTATCTTCACTAGCCATGATTTTGACCAGTCCTCTAGAGCTAATAAGGCTTGCTGTATTCTGCTGTTAGCTGTACTAATATATTCTTCAGATGTCCATATGGCTAGGTCATCTGCAAAGAGGATGTGTGTACTCTGGCTGGAAAATTTTCCGTGATGTCATTTATATATGCTAGGAATAATGTTGGTGAAAGAACTCCTCCTTGGGGGACACCTTGCTCCAACAGCATCATTTTGCTGGTTTGTCCTTGTACTTTTGTCCTGGCAGTTCTGTTCTCAAGGTAGTGGCTGATCCATTTATACATTTTCCCACAAACATGCATTTTTTGCAGTTTTACTTTCAGTCCTTCCTTCCATACTTTATCAAATGCTTTTTCTAAATCTATCCAGACCGCTAGTGTGTGCTTTTTCTCTTGGAAGGCATCCTCTATTTCCTGAGCTATATAGGTTATTTGATCTTCAGTGGATCTGTACTTTCTGAATCCTGCTTGGTGTGGTGTTAAGAATTGGTTTTCTTCCAGATGCCATGTTAGCCTGCCATTGATAATGCGTTCCATTAATTTTCCTACACAGCTAAGTAGACTGATAGGTCGATAGCCATTTGGTTCTTCCAGGTCTTTTCCTTTCTTTGGGACTGGTATTAGTATAGCTTCCTTCCATGCCTGTGGGACTATTCCTCTCTTCCAGCTGTAATTTAGGACTGCTAGTAGTTTCTTTTTTGCCTTAGTGCCTAGTCCTATTAGCATTTCATTTGTGATTCCATCCTTTCCTGGTGATTTCTTCTTTTTTAGGGTATTCATTGCCTGTTCCATTTCTTCCATTGTTAGATTTGCCATCATATATTCTGCTGCTGTCTCTGTATTACTATGATGTATCTGTTTGTCTTTGATTGCTTTCTTCTGTTCGATTGTAATATCAATGTGGTTTGCACTGGCATAGTGTTCCATTAGTGCATTTGCAGCCTTTTTTCCTGTAAGCAAGGCATTTCCTTGTTTAATTGTTATCTGTTTGTTTCTAGGTCCTTCATTGTTCATGGCTTTCACTAGTTTCCATAGTTTGTTTCCATCCCTGTCAAAATTCAGGTTTTCTGTTTTTTTCCCTCCAACAATCTCTTGTTGTTTGATTTACTGTTCTTTTATATTTTGCTGAGATGGCTTTGAGAGAGAGAGAGAGATGTTCGCTTCAGTTGTTTGTTCTCTCTCTGCTGTCTTCCTGGCATCTTCAACTTTGTCCTCCAAAATTTGTAGTTCTTCAGTCCAGTATGGTTTGTAATTTTTCCTCGCTCCTCTTGGAATAGACTCAGTGGCCGCCTGTATTATTGCTCTGTTTAGACTTTCCACCATTTGCTTCATGTTGCCATATCGTGTATTTATGTTTTCACAATATTTGTCTGTTAGTATGGCAAATCTGTCCCAATCTGCTCGTTTGTAATTCCAGCGGGGCAAAGGCTTTTGCTCCTGTGGAACATACTCCATATTCATTACAAGCTTGATTGGTCTGTGGTCACTACCTGCTAATTGGTCAAGCACATGGCGATCGATTTTGTGGAGGATGTCTCCTGTGCAGAAAGCTAAGTCTGGAGTAGAAGTGGTAAACCATCTTCTGGAGTAGAAGCTCGGTGTGTCATCCGCTTTGTTGAGTAGATGGAGATTTGAAATCTATTTCCCAGTCCTCCACTTCATCTCCTCTTTTGTCAGTATCTGGGTATCCCCATCTTTCTGAACGGCTATTAAAGTCTCCGACAATAATGCAGTTTGTGTCAGTTATTTTCATGTTTGAGAGTGTAAGTGAAGGTCCTTATCTGCCGGGCTATACAGATTGTAAATTCTTATTTTCACGTCCTTTATCATTATATCAACACCTATAATTTCCGTTTGGTTGTCAGAGATCACAGATACTTCGCTGCAAGGTATTGTATTTCGTGTAAGTATTAGAACTCCTCCTTTGTGTCCTTCGCGGTCGAAACGTGTTACCTGATATCCTCTGACTGAGAATTTGCTGATTGGCGTTGAGGTGTGTCTCTTGAATGCATGCCACATCTATTCTATCTTTATGAAGACGCTGTGTTAGGGAGACTTTCTTGTTATAAACTCCTTCGGCATTCCACTGTAGTATGTTGAGTGTCCGGGGTATTTGGTCAATAGCTCTTAACCTACTCCTCTGTGCCTTGACTCCACAGCACAGGGGAAGGTGACCACCAGTAGTCATGGGTGGACCCCCTCGAGGCAGGGGGCCCGGCACTATCACCGCCTGATGGGACTTTGCAGGATTAGCACCATAACGATTAATTTTGATTTGTGACATCATGAATTAAGTTACGTTGCACTGCTTTGTCAAGCCTGTGGCTCAGTGCATCCGATTTCGACAAGCATTTTTTTTTCGGGGTGCTTTCCCTAGCCTTTGACTGTCCCCAGTCTACCTACAAGGCAGCAGGTGTGTGTCTCTTGGTCTGGTCCCTCTCCCTTGACCTGTCCGACATGGGTGACCCTACCAGTAGCTGTGCTAACATTGGCATAGCTCTTGGGGTCATTGGAACACACAAGCCCCTCTACCTCGTCACGGTGGACACACAGCAGAGGGGGAAGTTAGATACTAAGAAAGTTCTAGAACTTCTTCTTCTTCTTCTGCATTCATCCAGAGTTTTTTTCGGACGTAATTGCGTTGTGCCTGTTTACAGCAGAGCTGCGTTCTTGCGCTGTTAGGCCGACACATCCGACTTGTGCGGGCATTTGTTGACCGGGTTAACCTTCCCGGGAAGTTCTAGAACTAATCATACAAACAAGATCAGTTAGATACTAAGAAAGTTCTAGAACTAGTCATATAAACAAGACCAGTTAGAGACTAAGAAAGTTCTAGAACTACTCATATAAAATAAGCATTGCTGAGAAAATTATAAAAATGTGAAAACAAAATATTTTCATCACATAAAAGAACGTTACATTCTACTAGATGCTTGGGAAAGTTGAGGACAAGTGAGCTTGTAAAGATAAAGTAAAGGAAACTTTTCCATGCCATTAGAAGTACTGGGTACATGGTCAGTAAAGTAAGCAATTAGAAATGCTGGGTTCATGGTCAGTAAAGTAAATTAAGTAATGGATTCTTTTATACACCTCGGGCACATTGGATATATGGTGGTAGTGCCATATCTTTAATAAACCAATCGGCACTCGATGGAAGATATGGCCTTATCTTCAATAGACCAGTCGGCACTGGATGGAAGATATGGCCACATCTTGAATAGACCAATCGGCACTGGATGGAAGATATGGTGATATCTTTAATAGACCAATCGGCACTCGATGGAAGATATGGCCACATCTTTAATAGACCAATCGGCACTGGATAGAAGATATGGCCATATCTTTAATAGACCAATCGGCACTTGATGGAAGATATGGCCATATCTTTAATAGACCAATCGGCACTGGATGGAAGATATGGCCATATCTTTAATAGACCAATCGGCACTGGATGGAAGATATGGCCATATCTTCAATAGACCAGTCGGCACTCGATGGAAGATATGGCCATATCTTTAATAGACCAATCGGCACTGGATGGAAGATATGGCCATATCTTTAATAGACCAATCGGCACTGGATGGAAGATATGGCCATATCTTTAATAGACTAATCGGCACTCGATGGAAGATATGGCCATATCTTTAATAGACCAATCGGCACTCGATGGAAGATATGGCCACATCTTGAATAGACTAATCGGCACTGGATGGAAGATATGGCCATATCTTTAATAGACCAATCGGCACTCGATGGAAGATATGGCCATATCTTTAATAGACCAATCGGCACTGGATGGAAGATATGGCCATATCTTTAATAGACCAATCGGCACTGGATGGAAGATATGGCCATATCTTTAATAGACCAATCGGCACTGGATGGAAGATATGGCCGTATAAACCCAGCTGCTGTTACTTCCCTGAACATTTCCTGATATACATTTTATTCTGGGTTGATCTGGGCGTGCAGGTCAGTTTGTAAAACTGTACTCCTCAAGGGGGAATCAAACACATGACCACCAAGTTAACAGGCTACCCACTGTGCCACCACAGATACCTAATGAGCTACCGTGTTTCCCCGAAAATAACACCGGGTCGTATATTAATTTTCGCTTATAAAAATGCACTAGGGCTTATTTGTGGGGGTCTTATATTTTTTTTCCAGATACAGACAATTTATATTTATTCATGTACAATATTCTACATTTATTCATGTACAATATTCTACATTTATTCATGTACAATATTCTACATTTATTCATGTACAATATTCTACATTTATTCATGTACAATATTCTACATTTATTCAAATACAGTCATGTCATCTTCTTATTTAACACGAGTGGCATATTGAATTATGAACCACATCCATTCATGATCAAGTGTGCATCAGTGGCGTCTGCCTGTACTCCGACTGGCCATTCGGCAACAAGTCTCTCATTCTATCTGACAATGTTAACTAGGGCTTATTGTAGGGGTAGGTCTAATATTAAAAGCATCCTGAAAAATCTTGCTAAAGCTTTTTATAGGGATATGTCTTATTTTCGGGGAAACATGGTAGAAGGCATAAAGAAATAGACAAGAATAGACAACATCAAGATTGGTACCAAATAGTCTAGCCATACCAAATGCATATCCTGGCAGAAACTGGTGAAGATACATTACTGCTTGATTTCATTTCATTGGTTCTGGGTGATATTGAAATACTGAGGTTTGAATCAAAGACATGGGTTGTAATCCTTGATAAAGGAAAGATGAAACTGGAGGTGAAGTTTGGCTTGCACATTGTATTGACTACCTGGACAGGTAGCCTTTATTAATCTCTGGCCATTAACAAAACACTCCTAGCTGACACCAACATTTGTAAACAATGCCATATTGGGTTTTTTGTTTTAATTTTTATCTTGTATCACTTCAAAAGTGGAAACTCTACCACTACAAGGTGAAATTCTCTATTCTTCTTCTTCTTCTTCGTTCATCCGGAGTTTTTTTTCGGACGTGATTGCGTTGTGCCTGTCCACAGCAGAGCTGCGTTCTTGCGCCGTTAGGCCGACACATCCGACTTCTGCGGGCATTTGTTGACCGGGTTAACCTTCCCGGGGGTTTCTTAGGACGTTTGGCTCTCACTGTTGTGGTGTTATCCCCCATCCCAGCTGGCCCATATAGAACAGCCAAAGACATCCTGGTCAGCCCTCAAGGGAAGGCAGGGGCAGACCATGGGCATTCCCCGCCATCCAAGGAGGCTTCCATACTTGCAGAGCCAACACACAGCGCTCTGGTACTGGGCTCACCCAAGGAATCGTCACGTCCTGCACATGGCTACTTAGCCTCACTTCCGTATATTGGGCCTTCCATTCACCATAGGCTGTTCTTCCGGAAACCAGAAGTATGCAGTCTGCAGATGACATCCACACAGTGAGCTTTCGATTCGGACTTTCCACATAATGGATTTGCTATCCAAGCAATATTCCATTTCGTGCCACTAGGACACTTTTTCCACCTTTTATGAAGCCCACACAGTGTGCTTTCGATTCGGACTTTCCACATAATGGATTTGCTATCCAAGCAATATTCCATTTCGTGCCACTGGGACACTTTTTCCACCTTTTATGAAGCCCACACAGTGAGCTTTTGGTTCGGACTTTCCACGTAATGGATTTGCTATCCAAGCAATATTCCATTTCATGCCTCTGGGGCGCTTTTGTAACCGACATACCTGTGGTATGAAGTGCGGCAGTCTAAATACTTCTTCATGCACCTTTAAATGTCAACCTGAATGTAGTTAAAGTAAGCTGCAGTCAACTTGAGCTTGTTGATATCTCCATAGAGCTTGTCCTCAAATGAAGCAGGTGTGGGCCAAATTATCTTTCTCTGTTCTGCATATATTGGGCACTCCTGCAGCAAATGTTTAGCTGTCATTTTACCAGTTCCACAATTGCATTCATCGGTATCTCCTATCTTTAGTTTATTGAACAAGTGGTATTTCAGCCTGTTATGTCCATGTGCGGAGTCTGAAGATTGCTACTTGTTCTCTTCGGTCGAGTTTGTAATATGCATCATCCTTCTGGTGACCTGGATGCTCTGATTCCCATTTGGTTCTATAAGTGCTTTTTATCAACCTCTTTGCCTCGTTATAGGTTATGTCTATGTCAGGCTGTGGTAGTCGTCCGCCCTCTTTTGCCAGTCTGTCAGCCTCTTCATTTCCAGGTATACTGCAATGTGATGGTATCCACTGTATTACAACTTTTTTGGATTTATGGCATAGACCATGGAGTGCTGCTCTTAGGTCAGCTATTTCTGTGCTGTAATTGCTCTTCAGTATTGAGACAGCTGACTTTGCATCTGTGAAGATAGCTATTTGCGTCTCTTTATTTTCCTCCATCAAGAGCATTTCTGCTGCAGTTTTCAGAGCCTCTACCTCCGCTTTGAAGTTACTTGAAAACTTTCCAGTTGCCACTGAATGTGTTTTTTTCACTCCATTTTTTAAATTTAGGAGAATTCTCCTCCTCCATTCTCTATTGAATTTTTGGCTGATCCATCTGTATATGCATGGGTCCAATTGCTGCTTGGGTAATGTTCTTTTATGTAGTTTAGGGTTATTTCTCTTCTTTCGGTTTCATGCTGAGTGTTCTTTTTCTCAATACCAGGAATGTTTTCTATCAACTCAGGCAGTTGCTGCTGTCTCCAAGCTGAGTTTTATTTTAGAGGGCGTACACTGTGCATGTTGTTTTCTCCTCACTTATCTTCACTAGCCATGATTTTGACCAGTCCTCTAGCGCTAATAAGGCTTGCTGTATTCTGCTGTTAGCTGTACTAATATATTCTTCAGATGTCCATATGGCTAGGTCATCTGCAAAGGAGGATGTGTGTACTCTGGCTGGAAGATTTTCCGTGATGTCATTATATATGCTAGGAATAATGTTGGTGAAAGAACTCCTCCTTGGGGGACACCTTGCTCCAACAGCATCATTTTGCTTGTTTGTCCTTGTACTTTTGTCCTGGCAGTTTCTGTTCTCAAGGTAATGGCTGATCCATTTATACATTTTTCCACAAACATGCATTTTTTGCAGTTTTACTTTCAGTCCTTCCTTCCATACTTTATCAAATGCTTTTTCTAAATCTATCCAGACCTGCTAGTGTGTGCTTTTTCTCTTGGAAGGCATCCTCTATTTCCTGAGCTATATAGGTTATTTGATCTTCAGTGGATCTGTACTTTCTGAATCCTGCTTGGTGAGGTGTTAAGAGTTGGTTTTCTTCCAGATGCCATGTTAGCCTGCCATTGATAATGCGTTCCATTAATTTTCCTACACAGCTAAGTAGACTGATAGGTCGATAGCCATTTGGTTCTTCCAGGTCTTTTCCTTTCTTTGGGACTGGTATTAGTATAGCTTCCTTCCATGCCTGTGGGACTATTCCTCTCTTCCAGCTGTAATTTAGGACTGCTAGTAGTTTCTTTTTTGCCTTAGTGCCTAGTCCTATTAGCATTTAATTTGTGATTCCATCCTTTCCTGGTGATGTCTTCTTTTTTAGGGTATTCATTGCCTGTTCCATTTCTTCCATTGTTAGATTTGCCATCATATATTCTGCTGCTGTCTCTGTATATCTATGATGTATCTGTTTATCTTTGATTGCTTTCTTCTGTTCGGCTTGTAATATCAATGTGGTTTGCACTTGCATAGTGTTCCATTAGTGCATTTGCAGCCTTTTTTCCTGTAAGCAAGGCATTTCCTTGTTTAATTGTTATTTGTTTGTTTCTAGGTCCTTCATTGTTCATGGCTTTCACTAGTTTCCATAGTTTGTTTCCATCCCTGTCAAAATTCAGGTTTTCTGTTTTTTCCTCCAACAATCTCTTGTTGTTTGATTTACTGTTCTTTTATATTTTGCTGAGATGGCTTTGAGAGAGATGTTCGCTTCAGTTGTTTGTTCTCTCTCTGCGGTCTTCCTAGCATCTTCAACTTTGTCCTCCAAAATTTGTAGTTCCTCAGTCCAGTATGGTTTGTAATTTTTCCTCGCTCCTCTTGGAATAGACTCAGTGGCCGCCTGTATTATTGCTCTGTTTAGACTTTCCACCATTTGCTTCATGTTGCCCTATCGTGTATTTATGTTTTCACAATATTTGTCTGTTAGTGTGGCAAATCTGTCCCAATCTGCTCGTTTGTAATTCCAGCGAGGCAAAGGCTTTTGCTCCTGTGGAACATACTCAATATTTATTACAAGCTTGATTGGTCTGTGGTCACTACCTGCTAATTGGTCAAGCACATGGCGATCGATTTTGTGGAGGATGTCTCCTGTGCAGAAAGCTAAGTCTGGAGTAGAAGTGGTAATCCATCTTCTGGAGTAGAAGCTCGGTGTGTCATCCGCTTTGTTGAGTAGATGGAGATTTGAGTCTATTTCCCAGTCCTCCACTTCATCTCCTCTTTTGTCAGTATCTGGGTATCCCCATCTTTCTGAACGGCTATTAAAGTCTCCGACAACAATGCAATTTGTGTCAGTTATTTCCATGTTTGAGAGTGTAAGATCCTTATCTGCCGGGCTATACAGATTGTAAATTCTTATTTTCATGTCCTTTATCATTATATCAACACCTATAATTTCCGTTTGGTTGTCAGAGATCACAGATACTTCGCTGCAAGGTATTGTATTTCGTGTAAGTATTACAACTCCTCCTTTGTGTCCTTCGCGGTCGAAACGTGTGGCCTGATATCCCTCGACTGAAAATGTGCGATTGGCGTTGAGGTGTGTCTCTTGAATGCATGCCACATCTATTCTATCTTTATGAAGACGCTGTGTTAGGGAAACTTTCTTGTTATAAACTCCTTCGGCATTCCATTGTAGTATGTTGAGAGTCCCGGGTGTTTGGTCAATAGCTCTTAACCTACTCCTCTGTGCCTTGACTCCACAGCACAGGGGAAGGTGACCACCAGTAGTCATGGGTGGACCCCCTCGAGGCAGGGGGCCCGGCACTATCACCGCCTGATGGGACTTCACGGGATTAGCACCATATCGATTAATTTTGATTTGTGACATCATGAATTAAGTTACGTTGCACTTCTTTGTCAAGCCTGTGGCTCAGTACATCCGATTTCGACAAGCATTTTTCGGGATGCTTTCCCTAGCCTTTGACTGTCCCCAGTCTACCTACAAGGCAGCAGGTTTGTGCGTCACTTCGTCTGGTCCCTCTCCCTTGACCTGTCCGACATGGGTGACCCTACCAGTAGCTGTGCTACCGTCGGCATAGCTCTTGGGGTCATTGGAACACTCAAGCCCCTCTACCTCGTCAAGGTGGACGCACGGCAGAGGGGATTTCTCTATTCAACAAGGTGGTATTCTCTAATCTATAAAGTGGAATTATCTAATACTACAAGGTGAAAACCTCCAATTCCAAAAGGTGGTAATCCCTAATTTTACAACTTGGAAATCTCTAGCTCTGCAGGATGGATAACTATAACACTACAAGGTTAAAACCTCTTAATACTACAAGTTGGAACCTCATGCACTACAAGGTTTAAAAACTCTTAATACTACAAGTTGGAAGCTCCAGCACTGCAAGGTTAAAACCTCTTAATACTACAAATTGGAACCTCATGCACTACAGGGTGGAAACCCCTTGATACTACAATTTGGAAATCTCTAGCGCTACAATGTGAAAACACAAAAGAGGGGAACATTTACAGACCTTCTGAGCAGCAGGTGAGAGTGAAAGGGAAGAAAGTCTGTGAGATGCTGCAGATCATTTAATAGCTCGTCACATGCAATGCCAGTTGACTGTTTGACTAATTGTCATGTAGCAAGCCTTTTGTAGAACATCGCTGTCATCATGGCGCTGTCATCATGGCGCTGTCATCACGGCCCATGACATATTTACTCAATCTCTTGCCAGTTCTCCTGCTTCATGGAGTCTGCAATTTCCGTTTTCCACACGTTACTACTATACTAAGAGGCCAGCATGTCTGAATGGATAAGAGCACTCATTCTTAAACTTCCGGTGTGCTAATGCCGAGGTAGTGAGTTCAACCCCTACACCAGTCAGTTGGACTAAAGTGTTGACTTCTCATCTTTGACTTGAGGATGATAATTACAAGTATCTCAGAAGTCAGAGTGGGTTCACATGATAGTGAAGGACACTGGTAATAGGGAAAGCTAATCCACATGCAAAAATCATTCCAGTGCACTAGAAGTAGTAGCATGTTGATGGTCTACACTTGAGTTCAACGTGAGCAAACACAAACCAAAAACGACTTGTAGTGATTGGATAAGGGTGCTGGTAGTACTGTGCTGCTCAGTTTTCATGATGCCCTATTGGTTTTTGTGTATTACTCATGAAAATTCTTCAGGTTCATGTTTTCATGAATTGTTTATTTAATAGCCCCATATTCATATGCTGGAGAAATTGAACTAGCAGTTACTATAGACCAAGTCTGGAACAACACCCTCAATGACAAAAATTCTGCTTACTTCAAAGACTTGTCAGGAAGAGTGGCCGAATCTGTAAGTGCATAGTTTTTGTGTTTTGTTATTGTTGAGAATGATTGAAAGTTTACCTGGCAATCAATACAGAACATATACAACAGAATATTTATAATACAGAACTTATACAACATGATATTTATCATATATAACCTACGACAACATATTTATAATCTATAACCTATTCAACAGGATATTTATAATACAGAACCTATACAACAGGATATTTATAATACAGAACCTATTCAACAGGATATTTATAATCTATAACCTATTCAACAGGATATTCATAATATAGAACCTATAGTATACAACAGGATATTTATAATACAGAACCTATACAACAGGATATTCATAATATAGAATCTATACAAGAGGATATTTATAATATAGAACCTACACAATGTGATATTTATAATACAGAACCTATACAACAGGATATTCATAATATAGAACCTACACAACAGGATATTTATAATACAGAACCTACTCAACAGGATATTTATAATACAGAACCTATTCAACAGGATATTTATAATACAGAACCTATACAACATGATATTTATAATACAGAACCTATACAACAGGATATTTATAATATAGAACCTATACAACAGGATATTTATAATACAGAACCTATACAACAGGATATTTATAATACAGAACCTATTCAACAGGATATTTATAATCTATAACCTATTCAACAGGATATTCATAATATAGAACCTATACAACAGGATATTTATAATACAGAACCTATTCAACAGGATATTCATAATATAGAATCTATACAAGAGGATATTTATAATATAGAACCTACACAATGTGATATTTATAATACAGAACCTATACAACAGGATATTCATAATATAGAACCTATACAACAGGATATTTATAATACAGAACCTATTCAACAGGATATTTATAATACAGAACCTATTCAACAGGATATTTATAATACAGAACCTATACAACAGGATATTTATAATACAGAACCTATACAACAGGATATTTATAATATAGAACCTATACAACAGGATATTTATAATACAGAACTTATACTACAGGATATTTATAATATAAAACCTATAAAAGAGGATATTTATGATACAGAACCTATACAATAGGATTTTTATGATACAGAACCTATACAACAGGATATTTATAATACAGAACCTATACAACAGGATATTTATAATACAGAACCTAAGAAAGAGGATATTTATGAGGTGAAGTCATTAGATAACAGAAATTTGGCAAATAGCTGTACAATAATGTGGAACAAAAATTGTCTGTGTGTGCGTGTGTGTCTCTGTGTGTGTGTGGGGGGGGGGGGGGGTGGATTGAGAGAGAGAGAGAGTTCAACTGCATGGCAACACACTTGATCCACCTGTCGACTAGCTTGCAGATGCCTTCTGGGAAAAAGTTTTTGGGTGTGTCTTTAAACCAAGTTAGCACTGCCTCATTACCTTGTTGTCATCTACAAGCTCTGACCCCACAAATGTTCTTTCAAGCGTCCAAATAAGTGAAAGTCTGATGGTGACTCATATTGAAATTTTCAGCTATTTTATCAATAGTGATTCACCTGTTGTCATGGACTAGGTGGTCGATTTAACATTTCACTGTGTCAGTTTGCCACCCTTGCTGGTCTCCCACTACATGATTCAACACTGATATTTTGGCTTCCATTTTTACATCTTCCTACCCATTCATACACTTTCCCCTGACTCAAACAACTGTCTCCATACTGAACCATCTTTCGTTTGTAAATTTCATAAGGTTTCATAACCTTTGACCACAACAACAACAAAAACGAATAACACCTTGTTGGTCTTCAATGATGAAAGTCGATAGTGTGGCAGCCATTTTGCATGAGCAGAATGCTTAGTCCTCACAACCCCTGCATTGGGTATTGTTTAAGAGCCAGTTTGTGTCATGAAATAAAATTATTTTCTGTTGCCGATTCTCTTCCATGCACTTTATAATAAAATGCCTGCTACTTAATTACTTTCCCTCTTATAATACAGAACCTATCACAACAGGATATTTATAATATGTGTTGAAGAAAGCCACACGTGGTTCTAAAAAATTCAGTTAAGTGTGTTGACCAAAAAGCACAAATATCTCAACTTTGATATTAATAGACCTAATGCAACTATGCCCTTTTCTGGATCCATGAGGAAGAATAAGAAGGAAGAAAAAATATGCTTTGTCTGTACCCCAACAGAGAAGTGAATCCCACCAACGGTGATCATGTTTAGAGAATATTGAGTGCTAAACCTGGACAAAGGTCTGGAGTCTGTGTCAAAGATAAAAATAATTCCAAAGCTGTTGGGGTATGAAGTGTCAATCTTGACATATTCTAGACCAAGACGTATGAGGTGTGGTAGTCAGTTTGCTGCCCCATTGTCTTCCCTTCCAAATTCTGAAAGTTGTTTGGTAGCCATTTTTATGATGAGGGGTTGACCCCTAGAGCCAAACTGTTTTTTTATAAAATGGTATGGGTGCTGGTCGTTCAGAAAACAATGGTAAACTACAGAGCGTAAACATGCCTAAGAATCACGAAGCAGCCAAAATATGCTGGGGTTGACTGCTACATCCTGTAAAGGATATTCAACTAACTCAGGCAGTCATTATTAGTTACTATGAGGAGTTAACCTGGCCTTGTAAAATTAATGATAAGAAATTTTTCTGGGAAGCTGTTAGTGAACAAATTATCTTTTTTTAATTTGAGATTTGACATTCTAGCGATCTTATCGTTCTTCTTCTTATCTTTCACCTTTCACACATTATTTCAATTTTCTTCTTCTTCTGCTGTATTCATCTGAAAGGGTTTTTTCGGACCTGATTGCGTTGTGCCTGTTTACAGCAGAACTGCGTTCTTGAGCCATTAGGCCAACACATCCGACTTCTGCAAGCGTTTGTTGACCGGGTTAACCTTCCTGGGATTACAATCTTATCTCTTACTTTTTGTTCATTATTTCATTCTTATCTCTCACCTTTCATACATTATTTCATGCTTATCTCTCACCTTCCATTCATTATTTCATTCTTGTTTCTCACCTTTCATACATTTGTTTTCCTCTTTCATTTTTTACTAGGTTACTATTAAACATGAACTGCTTAAGTGCCATGGGATGATTAATCGTCTTTAAGTGACTTCCCGTTTCTGTCTTGGGTTTATACATCGCCGAAATGTTGTTATTGCGAAATACTGTCTCAATTAAAATATCAATACAGTAGTTTTCCCTAAGCAACCTGCTTTAATTTGATATATAATACAACACGTCTGCCACCATGTTAACAATCTTTAGGTCATAACTGTGACAGAATTTTCCATCATCCATTTTAGTTTGGTCCAAATCTACTGTTTGTTTGGTACTGAAACTGTTAACCATCATGGCAGAAGCCTGCATGGAAATTATTGTAAAACATCTGTTCACCTAGTCTGAGTTCCTTGTGTCTGTGAAAATGAAAGTGAAAACAGTTGCTTGTTCCTGGCAAAACATTGCAAGCACCCCCAGCTCCTACTGGCTGTTTGTGATTTACTAGACAATTTTACATTCTGTAGTTTGCCATTGGTTTCTGAACAAGAAGTCAGTGTTTAAGTCCAGCAGACCTGTGTATCGAATGAACCCACTACATGTGCTGGTCATGTTTATTCGAGGCATAAATATTTATTTTATAAGAATCAAAGATTGTGTGTCCAAATAATGATTACAATAATGAAATGGTGCTAAAACAGAAGGCAACTGGTCACCCCACATCACACAGTGACTAGTATTTGTAAGGGCCAAATATTTCTGCTTTTCAGAAGATGTTGGTAAATGTGTGTGTTGTCTGTTCCAGATTACAGAAAGGTTGACTAGAGGAAGCATTGGTACCAATGATACATTGTTTGTGGAGACTTTGTCATTTTCACAGGGCGAGTGAGTATTTCAAGGATGTCTGGGTTGTCTTTTTTGTGGCTTTTAGTTTAATCTGTTATCATTTGTGTGAGTTATAAAAAAAGTGTTATAATTTGTAGGGGTTCTTGTTTAACATATTATTTTTTGTGTGGTTTTTTTTTTTTTTTTTTGTACATGTTATCTTTTGTGTAGGTTTTTGTTTAACCCGTTATCATTTGTATGGTTTTTTTTTGTGTGTAACATGTTATCATTTGTGTAGGTATTTTGTTTATCCTGATATCATTTGTGGGGTTGTGTGTTTAACCTGTCATCATTTGTGTAGGTTTTTGTTTTTAACCTGTTATAATTTATGTGTGTTTTTGTTTAACCTTTTGCCAATATTAACGTATAAAACCTAGCTTACCTCTTTCATTCACAGCCAGCTGTTAGTTAATTTGTCTGCCTGAAGCAGTTTTTAGTTAACTTGTCTGTCTGAAGCAGTTGTTAGTTAAGTCACCTGTCTGAAATCATAAGTTATAGATGTAATAGTTGCCATGGGAGATGCTTTGAAGAGATTAGAACAAGAATTTCCCCCAAAAAGATGTCATTTGCAACGACAAAAAGAGTGTTGAGGTGTTAATAGAACCTGTGATTTTGTATTGATGTGAAGCATGGACAATGAGAAAACAGGCTGAAAAACATCTGATAGCTGTGGAAATGTGGTTTCTGAGGAAAATTTAAAGAATACCATGGACAGACAGAAAGACCAATGACCAAGTCCTACAAGAAACAAATGAAAATCGTAAACTGATTAGAGAAATTATATGTAGACAGTCAACATTTATGGTCACGTTATGACAAGTAATAAATTAGAGAACTTGGTGACAACTGGCAAGATCAAGGGGAAGGCAGAGAAGTAAATAGCAAAATAGCTATTTTGGATGGCTTGGCCACGTGGCATGGTCAAGACAAGAACACTGAGCTGATCCACGACTCTGGTGATCGAGTGAGATGGTGAAACATGGCCGCCCATGCTTATCGGTATGACACATGATGATGATGATGAGTTGCCATCATTACTATAAATGGATAGATAAAATGGTAGATGTAGTAGTTGCCATCATTACTATAAATGGATAGACAAAGTGGTAGATGTAGTAGTTGCCATCATTACTATAAATGGATAGACAAAGTGGTAGATGGAGTACTTACCATCATTACTATAAATGGATAGACAAAGTGGCAGCTGTAGTGCTTGCCATCATTACTATAAATTGATAGACAAAGTGGTAGATGGAGTACTTACCATCATTACTATAAATGGATAGACAAAGTGGTAGATGTAGTACTTACCATCATTACTATAAATGGATAGACAAAGTGGCAGCTGTAGTGCTTGCCATCATGACTATAAATTGATAGAGAAAGTGGTAGATGGAGTACTTACCATCATTGCTAAAATTGGATAGACAAAGTGGTAGACAAAAGTTATGTTGGTAAATATTGTTAACGTGCAGCTTAAAGTATATCTTCTCTGTCTGCCAGGAACGCAGTCAGAACAAAGAGGCAGGCTTCAAACAGCCGTTTAATTGCAATGTTTGTAATTTACCTGGCAAATAACAATATCACAGCAGATGAAATCAATGCAGTCCTACGAAATGGCAATGAAACCACCTGCAATGGATCCTGTCAGTATATTAATATAATCATCATTACATATCCACAAGTGAACAGCAGCTGTAAGTAACTGCTTCTTTTTTGTTTATAATTTGCTCAGTTGCCATTGTGTGTTTTCAGTCAATGGTTGTTGTTTTTATATGAGCCCCATAGTCTGAGGAGCCACAGTAGCAAAGTAATGTAGTTGAATTCATCAAGAGACAATAAATAATGTAGTTGAATTCACCAAGAGACAATAAATAAAGTAGTTGGATTCACCAAGAAACAACAAATAAAATACTTGAATTCATCAAGAGACAATAAATAATGTAGTTGAATTCACCAAGAGACAATAAATAAAGTAGTTGGATTCACCAAGAAACAACAAATAAAATACTTGAATTCATCAAGAGACAATAAATAATGTAGTTGAATTCACCAAGAGACAATAAATAAAGTAGTTGGATTCACCAAGAAACAACAAATAAAATACTTGAATTCATCAAGAGACAATAAATAAAGTAGTTGGATTCACCAAGAGACAATAAATAAAGTAGTTGGATTCACCAAGAGACAATAAATAAAGTAGTTGGATTCACCAAGAGACAATAAATAAAGTAGTTGGATTCACCAAGAGACAACAAATAAAATACAAATAGAATTCATCAAGAGACAATAAATAAAGTAGTTGGATTCAGCAAGATACCATAAATAAAGTAGTTGGATTCATCAAGAAACAATAAATAAAGTAGTTGGATTCACCAAGAGACAAGAGTATTTACTTTGCATTATGAAACTATTAAAATGCATTATTATCATTGCATAGTAGACAAGTCCAGAAGTGCTCAGATTTCCTCCTCGGAATTTCAACGAGAGTATGACGGCCAATCACACCAGTTTCATGTTGGACCACATTTTCTTGGGTCATATACAGAGCCTTCATGTCTCACAACTCCCACCTTGACACAAATGTCTCTTACACAGTGCAAGGCTGTTGTCTAAACCATGTCACTGAAACTGACAGTTGCACTGATAGATTTAATGGCATTTAAGATGTCTGCTCCGCCTACTGATGGACACTCCACAATAGCTGCAGGACCTAAATGTCTCATTGATCACCACCAATCTGTCTTTTCATTTACTTTAATACTAGTGTGACCTGGCACAAAAAATAAAGTGATATCCTTAGCCATTGATGTCTACACTGATATCAACCACTGCCTCTGCATGTTCAATGACTACATCTTCTGTAGCAACACCATTTGTAGCTGTAGTATGTCAACCCTTAAGGCGATGTGAGGCAGAAAATATTAAATTCTATACTATTTAATTTCTGTGTTCTGTTATGGTATAGGGTTTGATACTGAAGACTGCTTATCGATAAAAGATTGTCAAATTGACTGTGCACTTAATGGTTGCTATGGAAACCAAGATAAACAGTAGCCATATTGAATTTCTTAATGTTCTAAACAATTCTGTGTCATGGGCTATTCTTCACATGTGGAACCAACAAATTTGCTCAGAGTATTTGAAAGAAATCTGACAACATTTGTGTTCTTTACAAGTGCTTGGCCCATGTGAAAGTCATATTTTTTTGATTGTGTAAAACTAGATCTTCTTTAGTCTCTCTTTCTCTCCATCTTTCCTATTGTCATAATATTTTCCACTTTACCTATTCTCATGACATGTTTAAAGAATGTGGTTAATTTCTGATACAAGTAGCCAGTTCTCTTCATGAGTTTGTTTCTTTCCAGACGTCTTCATTCTTCTTTATATCTGTCCAAGATGTTCTCAGCATTCTTCTGTAGAAATGCATCTCAGTCACCTCTAGATAATTTCTCACTAATCTGTTAATCATATTGAATCTATGAAAGACAAATGATTCCAGTGGCAAGTCCCCAATAAGAACAGAAATGGTAGAGAATAAATCTGCTAAAGATCCAGATATACCTACTATGAAACATTTTTGCCTTTGATAAACATTATTTACGGGGGGCTGAGTGGTCTCGAGGTATGGTGTCCGCCTCGAGTGCTGGAGGTCTTGGGTTCAAGCCCCGGTGAGGACTGGGATTTTTTCACGTGGACTTCTAGTAACAACATTTCCCCTGGTCTCTGGGTAGTTAGATCAGATGCCAGTGTGTATTGTTGCACACGTAAAAAATCCCTTGGCAGTTGGAAATCGAAAAAGAGTAGTCTAATGGCGCTGCCGGACAAAATTTCAAGTTAAACATCTACCCAAAGTATTTCAGGATCCTCACCGGTGCTACGGAGTTCATGCACTGAGCTGAGATTCTCTGGACTCAGGCTTGAGTTAGGAGTAGAACGGAGCACTTATGGGTTACACCCGTGTGCCGTGATGTTGATCCGTCGACTAAACTAAACTAAACATTATTTTCCTCTGAAAAATTTATTCTTCATTAGGGAAATAAGAGAATTCCTGAAGCTTTTCAGATTAATATTTTAAATGTTCCATTCAGGTTTGATCCATTATCTTGTTCATTGTAATTTTTATTTTATCCTTTAGTAAACCTGTGCAATTACCCACAAATCCACAAATGTGATCTGTCAACAACTGTGTGTGTGCAGTCTGGACACGCAACAAGTTGCAATTGTACAACTGGTTACCAACCCTCCCCTTCAGACAGTCATAGTTGCCGTGGTATGTATTTTTACAATTTATATATTTTTGTATGTTAAAACCCAGAGAAATATTATCTCTTTCTGTTGTTACATGTTTTTCTATCTACATTGTCTCACATTAGTACTGCCTTATTAATCACCACAAGAGGATCACTGAGGTCACTAGACTACAACCAGATGTCACATTAACCAAGGCCTTGAGGCCCCTCTTCGTGGTGTGGCCTATCCACAGACAGGGCTAGCCAACATTCCATGGATCACCACACTCTTCTGCAGATGTGAAGTTCAAGTATCTAACAGAGAGGGAAAGCTTTCTCCTACCTAATAGAGGGAGAAAACTTTCTCCTACCTAACAGAGAGAGAAAGTTGTCTTCTACCTATCAGGGGGAGATAGCTGTCGTCTCCTACATAACAGAGAGAGAAATCTGTCTCCTACCTAACAGAGAGAGAAATCTGTCTCCTACCTAACAGAGAGAGAAATCTGTCTCCTACCTAACAGAGAGAGAAAACTGTCTTCTACCTAACAGAGAGAGAAAACTGTCTCCTACCTATCAGAGAGAGAAAACTGTCTCCTACCTAACAGAGAGAGAAAACTGTCTCCTACCTAACAGAGAGAGAAAATTGTCTCTTACCTAACAGAGAGAGAAAATTGTCTCCTACCTAACAGAGAGAAAACTAAACAGAGATAGAAATCTGTCTCCTACCTATCAGAGAGAGAAAACTGTCTCCTACCTATAAGACAGAGAAAACTGTTTCCTACCTATCAAAGAAAGAAAACTGCCTCCTACTTAACAGAGAGAAAACTGTCTCCTACCTAACAGAGAGAGAAAACTGTCTCCTACCTAACAGAGAGAAAACTGTCTCCTACCTATCAGAGGGAGAAAACTGTCTCCTACCTATCAGAGGGAGAAAATTGTCTCCTACCTAGAAGAGGGAGAAAATTGACTCCTACCTAGAAGAGGGAGAAAGCTGTCTTCTATCTAGCAGAGGGAGACAACTGTCTCCTTCCTAGCAGAAGACCTTGACTTGTGTCCATTTCTTTCTGTTATCTTGTATATCTATGCATTCCTTTGTGTCCATTTCTTTCTGTTATCTTGTATATCTATGCATTCCTTTGTGTCCATTTCTGTCTGTTATCTTGTATATCTATGCATTCCTTTGTGTCCATTTCTTTCTGTTATCTTGTATATCTATGCATTCCTTTGTGTCCATTTCTGTCTGTTATCTTGTATATCTCTGCATTCCTTTGTGTCCATTTCTTTCTGTTATCTTGTATATCTATGCATTCCTTTGTGTCCATTTCTTTCTGTTATCTTGTATATCTCTGCATTCCTTTGTGTCCATTTCTGTCTGTTATCTTGTATATCTCTGCATTCCTTTGTGTCCATTTCTTTCTGTTATCTTGTATATCTCTGCATTCCTTTGTGTCCATTTCTGTCTGTTATCTTGTATATCTCTGCATTCCTTTGTGTCCATTTCTTTCTGTTATCTTGTATATCTCTGCATTCCTTTGTGTCCATTTCTGTCTGTTATCTTGTATATCTCTGCATTCCTTTGTGTCCATTTCTGTCTGTTATCTTGTATATCTCTGCATTCCTTTGTGTCCATTTCTGTCTGTTATCTTGTATATCTCTGCATTCCTTTGTGTCCATTTCTGTCTGTTATCTTGTATATCTCTGCATTCCTTTGTGTCCATTTCTTTCTGTTATCTTGTATATCTCTGCATTCCTTTGTGTCCATTTCTGTCTGTTATCTTGTATATCTCTGCATTCCTTTGTGTCCATTTCTGTCTGTTATCTTGTATATCTCTGCATTCCTTTGTGTCCCACAATTTCACTCTCTCATCATGGCAACAAGAAGCAGCAGTAGCAGCACAAGAGAAGAATGCAATAACAATGCAACAGCAGCTTTGTGAACTAAATCAAATCAAATCAAATCAACTTTATTTTAAAAGGGTCACAAATTGGGCACGCAGGCCCATCTTACATTCGGCCCTTCCAATCACTCGTCTTTCGTTCATCAAGAGCATTATACATTTACATAGGAAGAAAAATAAACATTGTGAAATGAATGTTGTAAACATGAACAAGGCAAATTACCATGCTATGAGGCCCATCTCCCACCTACCCATACATCACCCCCCCCCCCGCCCCCCACCTACCCACACACACACACCCAGGGACACATACATCCCCCACCAACTGACCCATCCCCCTCCCGCACATCCCCAACCCACACACACTGCCCTCACCTGTTCCCCCAACCAAAACACACTTGCCACTCACAAACGCTCTCACCAACCCACATATCACACACCCACCAACATACACATTCTAACCCACATATCCTTTCCCTGCCCACACCTCCAACCACCCATCCCCTGGCCACATCTTCATCAACCACCACACATCGCACATCCACTCACACATCCCCAAACCATACACACACATCCCCATCAACTGACATCTCCCTACCCCCCCCCCCCCCACACACACACACATCTCCCTAACCACCTATACATCCCCAATCCACTCACACACACCCCACCACCAACACATACATTCTCCACCCACCCACACATGCCCTAACCCAATTCCTCACCACACACATCCTCCACCCGCACATAAAAACATTCCTTACCACGCAATATTCCCAACCCATGCACCGCACACACACATATCCCTCACCAACACATCCCACCACACATCCCCACCTACACACCACACACATATCCCCCACCCACATACCACACAATATCCCCACCCACACCCACACAGATACAGACATACCTCACCCATCCACCCCACATACCCCCACCCACACACTACAAAAATCCCCCACCCACACACCCCACCCACACAATATCCCCAACCAACACAGTACACACCTCTCCCCACCCACACACGCATTCTCCACCCATCCACTAACACACACTCACTCACCCACACATCCTCCACTATGCACCCACCCACCCCCAACCAAACATCTCTCGATCACAATACCCCTACCCACACACATCCTCCACCCACTCACACATCCCACCTCGACACATACACATCCCTCACCCACCTACACATCCCTAAGCCACTCACACACCCCACCCACACATTCCCCATCCACACACACATCTCCCACCCACACATACTTCCCCCAACCACCACACATCCCCTACTCACCCACACATATCCCCCACCCATACACACATTCCCCGCACCCATCACACACATCCCCCACACCACACACTATCTCCCACCCACACACATATCCTCACCGACACCACCACAATCATACCCCCCACCCACACACCATGCACACATCCCCCACCAACACATTGCATGCATATCCCAAACCCACACACCATACACTTCTCCCCACCTGCCCTTGCATCCCCAATCCACCCACACAATCCCCTACCCATACAACCCCACCACCCAAACATAATTCCCCAAACCATCCACACATCTCCACCCACCCACACATATCCCCCACCCAAACATACATCCCCCGCACCCGTCCCATACACATATCCTCCACCCATACACACATCCCCCACACCCATTCCCACATCCTTAATTTCACCCCCACACATCCATCCACACATCCCACCAACACCCACAAATATCACTATCCACCAACACCCACACATCCCGACCCATCCAAACACATACCCCCACCCACACATATCCCCACACTCACACATATCCCCACACTCACACACATCCTCCACACACACTCACACACATCCTCCACACACACTCACACATCTAGACACATACAAAATGTCTCACATGAGCATTGAAACTAGTATGAACAAACTCCCACACTTTACTCACACACATACACTGACTATTGTCGTGAGCAGACTCATAAAAATGTTAAACATGGAGAAAATTGTGTACATAAACAGTGTGTGATGTAAAAAATAGTGATGCTCCCACACACAGATATACACACAGAGAAGGCACACACACACACACACACACACACACACACACACACACACACACACACACACACACACACATTCACTCTCACTCATTTTGTCTCTCATTCACACTCACTGACTCTCTCACTCAAACTACAGTAATATACATAAGCTTATATTATACGTGATAAAATCAAATGGTATTTAACTGATAATATGACAGATGAGAATACACAAACATACGGATTCACGTGTTACATAACATGCGTGTTACATGACATGCATCTGCTCAGCTCTCTCTCTCTCTCTCTCTCTCTCTCTCTCTCTCTCTCTCTCTCTCTCGCTCTCGCTCTCTCTCGCTCTCTCTCTCTCTGTATTCTTTCATATATACACACACTCACATGCTTGCGCGCGCTCACGCACACACACTAACACATCAACTCTCCCACTGTCTCACTCTCTCTCTCTCTCGTTTGCTCACTCTCTCTCTCTCTCACACTCACTATTTCCCCCATTCATTAACTCTGTCCATCTTCATTCACTTTATCTCTAACTCTCTTACTCTCTCTCTCTCTCTCTCTCTCATACACAGACAGACACACACCCTCACGCTATCACTCAATGTTTCACTTACCCTAGCGCACTCACTCATTCACTCTTTTACTCTCTCTCTCTCTCTCTCACTCACTCACACACACTCACTCTCTCATTCATTCACTCCTCACTCATTCACTCACTCTCGCTCTCTCTCACACACAATCCTTCACACACACACACACTCACTCTCTCAATCACTCTCTCTCACATACACACACGCATGAATGCACGCATGCACACACTCCCTCACTAACTCTCACACATACACAGTTATAGTTAAACAATTATACTGAACAATTATACCAGTATATGAATTATGGTGGCATATAGTCGGTATGGATTAAGTATTGAAAGAGTTTTCGGTTAAATATGTAGGGACTCATTGGAGTCGTCAGATCTGGAGGCAGATCATTCCATAAGTGAGCACCAGAATAGGCGAAACATGTTTTGTATAGGTCCAATCTAGGCCTTGGGACATGTAACAAATTTAGGCGCTTGCTGTTCATTGCATTAGATTGAATCAGCGGCAGAAGATACTCTGGGGTATTTTGAGATACAATTTTATTCACTAATGGATGACATGAAGGAGAGAGAGTAGGGTGGAAGAAAATAAAGAAGAAAAAGAAGAGCATGACACCATTGTTTATTTCATATCTCAGATGTGGATGAGTGTGCAGGAAATGCTACAAACACTTGCCCGCAGACTGGAGTCTGCATTAACAAGCCAGGCAGCTATATGTGTGGTTGTAATGAAGGCCAGTACTGGGATGCTAATGCCACACAGTGTGCTGGTAAGTGTATGTTTGTTTTCTGTCTCACAGGTAGTTTATCTCAGTCTGGTCTTTAGTGGTTACGACGGGCTAAAACTAATGTGAGAAAACTTGGGACAAATGCCTCTTTTTATGATAATTACAGATAAAGTCCCAAGATACTTGAGAAACAGCACAGAAGTGACTGGTAGAAAATTTAGTTGAAGCTGTACTTGGTCTCCCAAAAGCAGAAAGAGATCTTTGCTATCTAGTGACAATTTCTTTTTGCACTCGCTCGCTTTGAACTCAAGCACAGTCCATACACACTACTTCTAGTAGTGCTGGACTGAATTTTGCGTGTGGATTAGCTTTTACATTGTGTGTCTCACCATCAGGTGAACCCACTCTGTCTTCAGAGGTACTTGTAATTTACATCCCCAAGTCATGGATGATAGGTCAACATTTTAATCCAACTGTCCTGTATAGGGGTTGAACCCCTTACCTCAGCATCAGCACATCAGATGTTTAAAAACATGCGTTCTTATCCATTCGGCTATGCGACCTACATGACAATTTATGAGGAAACATCTAGCCAGACAGTACAATCACCTCCCCAACAATTCCCCTCCTGCTGAGTACATAGTTGATTCATCCACTAAGTGATTTGAATGTATTTCTTACACTGACACATGAACATCCACAGGCATTTAGAAACTGTTTTTAAAAACTATTAATTCAACTAAGCACAAATATGTTTGTTCCTGATATATCATTCAACATCTTTCAAATAATAAAATAGATATAATGAGATTGGGATGATAGTTAATGAGTTGTTTGTGTCACTGATGTAGATCAGTTTATTGGGAGTGATATGTGACGAGGGTATGACGCCATGGCACATAATTAGTATACAATTAATCTGGCTTTAAGCAAATATAAAGGAAAACCTGGAATTTGCTTTGCACTCTAAGAATCTCTGTCCTGTTTAATCCGCAGCAAAGTGGCTAAGCCAAACCAAAGGTTATGGGGTTTTTTGTTTTGTTTGTTTGCGCGCACTCACTAGCTTTGAACCCAAGTGTAGTCCATACACACTACTTCTAGTAGTGCCGGACTGAATTTTGTGTGTGGGTTAGCTTTCCTTATTAACAGTGTCCCTCGCCATCAGGCAAACCCACTCCGACTTCAGAGGTACTTGTAATTTACGTCCCCAAGTCATGGATGAGAGGTCAACATTTTAGTCCAACTGTTTGGTTGTAAGGGTTGAACCCCTTACCCCTGCATTAGCATACTGGATGTTTAAGAACACATGTTCTTATCCATTCAGCCATGCTGACCTGGTTATGGGCTTGATTCTGGGCTTCGTCATTTGGTCCACAAGTGCAGTTTTCTCTGAGACTCCTGTGGGACCTCACTGGAACATATTGAGTTCATGCTTTGTGCAATGCTTACTGCAGGCCACCCTGTGGGAAAAGGCCAAGCCATATGGGATAAAACCTAGCGCAATGAAGTCAGTCCCCTCACCTGTACAACCCTTTAATCCAGTCAGGACAGGGGCAGCGCACTCCGTGTTCACCCACTAGGTCTACCAATTAGTCCTTAATCTTCGAAGGCTCAAGATAGTTGTTAGATCTTCTGCCATTAAACTCAGTTTAAATCAGACAAAAATGAGGTTTTCCTCTTTGTGCTGTTTCTTTGTCTTACTAGGCTTTCAGGTTCAGAGTTTAATTTCTGAATCCAGTGTGGACTATTTTATCCATCCATTATACTTGTTTAACACAACTCTACCTCCTCTTTGGACTATATAGTATTGTAATAATACTTGTAGATATCCTAGATGAGGTTACACTTAGATAAGTCCATTTTGTTTACACTGACAACCAAATCATGTCAGTAGAATCTCACTGAAACTAATGATTAAACCATAAAAATTTTTCAGTGTCCCATTTTTGCCATATATAAACTCATCTATATTAACAATTAGGGCAAATTTAATAAATACCACTTAAAAACCATGAAACATAGCAAGGTAACAACAGATATAACACCAGAAAGTGGAGAGCCATATAAATTGTAAATGTCCTGAACCACAGACAGCGAAGGGTCAAACAGAAAGAGTTCAGATTATATCAGGATCACTTCTGAGGAACATTGTTCTGAAATGGTTATAGTTGAGTTGAGTTGAGCTAAGAACTGACATCACTGCACTCAGGACATTCCTTTATGTGCTCTGTCCCATCATTCAACCGCCAGTGATGAGCAAAACATCTGGTTACAGTTAGATGTATTACAATTTATGTTGGTGGCCCTGAATTACAACCTCCTCCTCCAGACCATGGAGAGCTCTAGTATCATCTCATTTCTGAAACATGTGCAGAATCAGGCTCTCAAGGTCAAGGAATAAGGTTGATGTCTGTAGCTACAAGTGAAATAGCAATGAATATAGAGCCACTAGGCAGCAGACAAAAGAGACCACTGATGGAAGCTGTAGAAAAGTAGAGGAGACAAGAGACAAACTTTCCAAACTGAATAATAAAAGATACCTGGAAACAAAGATTGAAACAGAGATCTCTCTTAAATTTGGCTAAAGAAGAAATTGACAAACACCACACCCCACAAAAGAGCGGAAAATTGAGCTAATATATATTTAGCTAGCCATTGCATTATTATGGCTCCTACCTTAGCATAATAAACCAGTCTAATTTTTTTCAGTTTTGGACAGGGTGTGTTAGAATCACCAGCCACCTAAACTGTATCAATTGCCAACATGCATCTGTGTGCAGACATTGCTCTCACACATATGAAGCCATCAACCACTTTCTCTTCAAATACCCCGCACATTGAAGCACCAGAAAAAAACTACTACAGCCATCTCCAACAGTTACACTCCCACCCTGTGTGTCCCTGGACCAACTGTAGAGTGCTGCATCTTCATCAGAATGGCACTGGGCTGACAAGAGTAGATAACTCTGCAGCTTTGGGATCAACAACAGTTCCAGTGTGAACTGTTTCCTGTTAATTAAAATATGATGGGGGAACAACTGTATTCTTGGTGTACGCATTCTGTTTTTGTTATCTCCTTTTTAAAAAAAGTTACCTTTTAGAGACATATTTAATGTTAACAAATAATTTCAATTGTGTGTGAATTTCATTGGTCACTGACATTTATTAACAGCTGATGGATGTGCTGCCAAGCCTTGCCAAAATGGTGTCTGCTATCCTTTAAGAAACTCCACAGATTTTACTTGCAAGTAAGTACAAAGTACTGGATGAGTTCAGTAAAAAGTGTACTGTCCTGATATGATGTATATCGTAATGCTAGTTTTTAAAAAAATGTATATGAGAAGTCAGAAAGAGAATGCTTACTTGTTGAGTATAGCCCACCTTAATATATTCTCCTTATTGTACACCTTCATATATTAACCTGAATATATTTAAAGAAAGCAGCAACCAACTTGAGGTCATTGACATCTCTATAGAGTTTGAATGTTAACATATTACTACGATTAAATAACACAAACCGTCACTAAACCAAAGAGTATATCTTGGAAATTTGGTCTGGTTTGTAAATAATTACCAATATTGCACACTCAGATAACTCCATAAGTGCTTCAGTCTCCTCCCATAGATCATACAAGATCTCAATACTGTGCATGGACTCTGTAGCACTGGCAAGTGCTTCTGTGCATATATCTTCTTCATACCTCTTGTGAGGGAAGTACGACACACCTAGTAGGTATCAGGTATCCAATCACTAGCCTAAAGATCAGGGAGGACGTGTGATGTCATTAGGTACCAACGGTTCCTGGACAAATGCCCAGCCGTCTCCATGGATCAAACCCTGTACCTTCTGAGCCTGAGGCAGACACTGCAACATCTCCCCCCTCCCTCCCCATTTTGCTTATATCAGAGCCACATATATTATGAATGTGCTTTTTGGTAGACTTTTTAAAATGTTGGAATGCAGCTGGCATACATGAATGCATGTTTACATGCCATGTTTAAAACATGTTGTACAGAATAAGTTCTCTGAGTATCAAACAGTTTGTACAGATTGAGTTCTTTGAGTATCAAACAAAAATGACATGACCTGTTTGTCCCCAGATGTAACTCTGGCTATGAGGGAGGTTACTGTGAAGATGAAGACGCTGAAGCTTACCGTGAGTATTTACTTGTTAGTTTGTTGCTTACATTAATCTGTTTTTGTTTCTAATATAACAGACAGCTCAATGAATAAATAGTATGAAGTTTGCCATTGTACAAACCTCATTATTTGTGTCATTCACTCTTGCATGACATCAAGAATGTGGGGAGTGGGAGTGGTGGTGACTTTATTTCCGTCCTATTAATCATCCAGCACACACTGATTTAAATCATGCACTTGAGGTCTTCAAGCATGAGTGCAAGGCTTGGGTGCTGAATATCTACCATCATCTTGGAGATTTGCCGCGACACTTTCAGTCTCATAGTGTGCTAGCTGTGTGGTCCTGGCCAGGCTTCATGATAGGAGGGACCATGGATGCCGGGGAGGTGGAGATAAATCACCTCATCCCAATACCATTTGTCATTTAGTAGGACATTTGAAAGAGACTGTCCCACTGGTTTTTCATTTGAAGGCCAGTTTCGGGAAATACTTTATGCAACCTTTTGAGACAGCAGTCACTTGCAATGCACATTATGAAGGTAAAAGTTAAACTTTGAACAGTTGTAAACACAGACGCCACAAACATTATGTTACATGATTTATTGCCTGGCATATTTTGCTGCATCTCTACAGGTGCATACTGCAGATTTATGTATCATATGAAGTGAATAAATGAATAATACTTTAGCTGAAACTATTAAAACACATAGTTACAGGTATTGTTCGAATTAAGAACATCTATTATCACCATCTCTTCTCATCATCTTATCTTGTTCCTCTTGTACCTTGCGGTATCAAGGTGAACATAAACAGCGAGATAGTTCCCGTTCATGGATTTCATATATCGAGATACCCATCTGTTATTCCCATGTTAATTTCAAATTTAATACAAACTCTTAAAAAGATGGTTATTTAAACAAATAGGAGGAGTATCATGTTAAAAATAAAAATAAATAAAAAATGTGTTACAAAAACTGGGATTGAAGAAATATCCTCACTTCTCATCACAACAACCAAAGAAAGATGTTTGTCTCTTTCTTATAGTTGTTTACAATGTTCTAGTTTCATTAGCCTCTTCAAGGCAATTATAAAATACTCTGGCAGTCCAAGGAGTTCATAACAGGAGCCTTGTGTCAGTTGCGAATATGTTTTTCCTATTTTGTTCATTTACATTCCAAGATTCACTGCCATACAGCGGAATTGATTCTATATAGCATTTCAGCACTCTCTTTCTTACATTCAATGATAGTGAATGCAAAGGAACTAGCTAGTTTAGTTTAGTCGATGGATCAACATCACGGCACACAGGTGTAACCCATAAGTGCTCCGTTCTCCTTCTAACTCAAACCTGAGTCTGGAGAAACTCAGCTCAGTGCACGAACTCCATAGCACCGGCGAGGATCCTGAAATACTTTGGGTAGATTTTTAACTCAAAATTTTGCCCGGGCAGTGCAATGCACAGGATCTGCAACAATTAGTAGACGCTGTGGTTGTACACAGTGAGCAGCTGGGGTTGGAATTAAATTGTAGGAAGACACAGGTTATGGTCGTCACTAGGAAGAACGAAGTACCACAATGTAATATACAAGTAAATGGGAATATTCTTCAACAAGTGAATCGGTTCAATTATCTCGGAACAGTCATAACATCTGATGGCAGATGCCTTGAAGAGATTAGAACAAGAATCGCCATTGCGAAAGTAGCCTTTAGCAAGATGAAAAACATTCTGACCAATAAAATGATGTCAATTGAAACGAGAAAAAGAGTGTTGAGGGGATACATAGAGCCTGTTCTTTTGTATGGATGTGAAACTTGGACAATGAGCAGTCAAGCTGAAAAACATCTGATGGCTGCAGAAATGTGGTTTCTGAGGAAAATGCAAAGAATACCATGGACAGATAGAAAAACCAATGACCAAGTAATACAAGAGACAAATGAAAATCGTAGATTGATTAGAGAAATTAGACGTAGACAGTCAAAATTTTTTGGACATGTTATGAGAAGAAATGGACTGGAGAACTTAGTGACAGCTGGCAAGATCGAAGGGAACAGACCAAGAGGAAGACCGAGAGGAAAATACCTGGATGGCTTGGCCACATGGCATGGACGAGACAGGAACACTGAGCTGATCCACGACTCTGGTGATCGAGTGAAATGGCGAATCATGACCGCCCATGCTTTCCGGCATGGCACATGATTGATTGATTGAGTGCCGTTAGGATATTCTTTTTCGATTTCCAACTGCCAAGGGATTTTTTACGTGAGCAACAATACACACGAGCATCCAATCTCACTACCCAGAGACCAGGGGAAATTTTATTACCAGAAGTCCTAGTGAAATAAATCCCGGTCCTCACCGGGGCTTGAACCCGGGACCTCCAGCACTCGAGGTGGATACCATACCTCGAGACCACGCAGCCCCCAAATTAGGGGATACTAGGTTACAGAACCTAGCTCCCAAAAGGAGCTAACTAAATTTGGCTGAATGAGAAATGCACAAAGATTGGGGCATATGATGGGAAAGACATTCCATGTACCAACAAATAAAATAGCTTAAGAAGTAGGAAAACATGAAATATCACTGGATGTTTAAAATCCAAGGATGGGCAACATTCATGTGGCAATATAATATAATTAATCTGCAGAATTAATATACAGAACATATAGAAGAGCTGCAGAAGTTGAAGATGCACTACATTACATGAAAAAAGAGGAAATAATGAAACTACTAGAACAATTAAACATTGATGGCACAGATCCGACTAATAAAGAATATATATTGGCAGCAAATAGCATACATAATAGGAGCAGCAGAAGAATAGTAACTAGACGCTCGACTGCCAGCCTGGTTGTCATGAGTCTGAATCTGCATCGAGGTCAATTTTAAAAAACTAACGAGAACTCCCAGGCTCAGTCCAGCCTAAAATGGGGACCAGAAATATATTGGGAAGTAAAGGTGACCACACTGATCACATGACCCATCAAGTGCTGATTCTTTCATTCATTCATTCATTCATTCATTCAGTAGCATGTCCTTTGCAGAACCTCGCTCCCATAACAACCCTCCGGAAAACTTCTTGATCATAAACAAGTTGTCCCACATCTGATACTCCCATCTAGAGATCACCCGCCACATCCTGCACCCATCTTCTCTTTGGCCCACCTCTTCCTCTCTTCCCAGGTATATATACCCCTCCATTATTGTTCTCTCCAAACTTTGTGGCGTTTCAAGTGACCAAAATGTTTCAATTTTCTTTGTGTTGTCATCTTTAATAACCCTCTTCAATATTCAGCACTTGAATTATGGATGCAAATATGAGTCTCACTTTTTCTTTGCCTACTTTTGCATTGAAGTCTCCGAAGTTCCAGAATATCGCTGTTATTTCAGACTGTTTGCTTTGGTCCAGAGAAATGTCTAACTCAGTATTAAACACATCTGCATCACCTTCTGTCCTACCTGTCTGCTGATATCCAGAGGTTTGTCGTGGAGTTTCACTAATGGCACTCTTTCTGAGATTATCCAAAATCCTTTTAATGTATTTGCACTCTGCTGATCCAGAATCATGCCAACTCCTCTCTTGAATTCCTTTCTCCTTAGTTAATAATTATGTTTATTTAGATGTTTTTCTACCACATACAATCCATCTCATTTAATTAATACCTAATATATTGACATTCATTCTATCCATTTTATTCCAGCTTTCCATTTTGTATAATTGTTCTGATATTCCATATACCAATATGTAAACTATTTTAACATTTAATTTGCATACAGTAGCATGATTACAATTGGATATTACATGTAGCACATGATGCTCCTACCTAACATGGTGATTCTATTGAAACCACCATTAACATATTTAACTAGGTTCAAATAAAAATAGTGGTTTCACCTTGACTTGTGTCAGTTTGTGTGCCATTTGACTCCAGCAACCTTTGTCTAAAAAGACAAACCCAACAAAGCAGCAATGGGAGAGATTATAAATAGTGCCTCTTACTTGCCAATAGCTATGCCATAGAGTGCTCTACCAACTTTTTCATCTCCTCTCAATGAACATGCTGGCATTTGTCCATGGCAGCTTATTTAACACTCGCAGCTAACTTCTATTTCTGGAGGCCACTCAATCATCTGCCACCTCGTGGATGTGCCTAGTAGTAGGACAGGCTTCTAGCCTTTAATATCTCTAATATAGCTAAATATTCATTCAATAAACTAATATATGTTTTTCTGTCTGGTGTATAAAATGACTCCTAATTTTGATCTATATTTTGTTTTGGTTTCAGTCTTCCCATACATCACTATACACTGTATGAATTCATTACTTATGATTTATTTTTCAGGATTTAAAGTGGCAGTTATTTGCATCAGTGTTATCTTGGGTGTCTTGTGTCTGGTGCTGCTGATCATCCTCATTGTAATGTGTGTGAGGAAACACAGGCAAGTCAAATATGCTCCATAAAGTCACATTCATATTACCTTCTGTTACAGCATGTTATTGGTATACATTTTAATTTGTATCTTTGGGCATATCTGGCGATATTCAGTGACAGAAAGTTATCTTCTTCTTCTTCGTTCATCCGGAGTTTTTTTTTCGGATGTGATTGCATTGTGCCTGTTTACAGCAGAGCTGCGTTCTTGAGCCGGTAGGCCGACACATCCGACTTCTGCGGGCATTTGTTGACCAGGTTAACCTTCCCGGGAGAAAGTTATCTTATCAATTATCATTATTATTTATGGATCTGGACTGAATTTTTCCTTGAACTCACATGTGATTTAGTTTCACATAGAGGCAGAGTCTGACCCCCAAAGGAAGAGGTCTGATTGTCAGTTAGATCATTACATTGCTAACAGAGAGCATTAGCAATAACATTAACAGTCGTGTTCAAGGAATTTATGAACACATAGGATAAACCTTGCACAATGTTACTATAAACTGAGTGATTAATATTTAATGTAATCCAAAAATACAAATTCTGTAGAAAGAAGCATTGATGTCTGCAATTAAAATTTTTGATGCTGCTAGTTTTCTTTGATGTTTGTTCTTTTTATTTTCTGTTCCATTGTGTAGATAGTATGAACTACCACTAGGGATCTTATTCTATTAAATGTACTCAATTTATCACGGTCTTCTTTGTACTTTGGCATAACTGCACACCTTGTTTGCCTCACTGAGATGCTTCACGAGAGTCCACTAGTGGTCATGTGTGTTACCATGAGATGCCCGGGGTGATTTATTAAAGAGTGGAGGCACCGTGGCTAGCATGCTTGCCTGCTGGCCCAGAGGTCATAGTGTTCGAGCTCCATTGAGGAAGTTGTTTTTTTTTTAAAGGTTGACCCTGCCTTAAATTTTCTGGGAGGTACAATTGGCCAGCATGATACTGATCAAATCTCCCAGTTGAGTGCTGATTGGTTTATATGAATATGGGGATAGCACCATGTACCCAATAAGTAACAAGGCGAAGGAAAGTGTCCTTGACCTGTTTCTTACTGTATATACATAAAAATACATATATCACATGAAAGTCTTTCTGCTTCAGCACTGGTGATCTTTATGAATACTTTATGATCATGTTTTTGTTTTGTTATAATTACACACATGTGCACATGCTTACATATGCACGCATGTATGCACAAACTTATGCATGCGTCTGGTCAAACAGACTTGCATGCTTGCCTGCCAACCAGTCAGTCATGAATTTTTTCCTATGTCTATTTAATCTTTATGCTTTAGTTTCCTTGCTCTATCCGCTGTAATGATGGCAAGGTGCCACTACATGCTCAGGTCTTGACACTTAGTCTACAGCTCTCAGCTGAGGCATATGGCTGAACGCCTCTAAGTCAAAATCCCCCAGATATGAGGGCCTGGCCATTACTCACCTTCTGCTGCATGGCGATGTGATGCTGAGCCGGCAGCATCTGCAGCCTACCTTATTCCAGACGAACAGGTCATCCTTTCCTCTGGAGAAAACAAGGCAAGGCCAAGAGAGGGATCATGCTGCATGGGCCACACATGTTCTTTGAATCCAAGCCTAGGCATTGTGCAATGGAATTTTAGATCCAATCCACACACTTTCGTCTGTAAAGACGGCAAGGTGCCGCTATCTATTTAATCTTTAACAATACGTCACACTAAATACGTCACACTAAATACCCCTGTGTCCATTTGTGTGTGTGCGTTCACTCACTTTGAACTCAAGCGTAGTTCATACGAGTGCTACTACTTCTAGTGCATACAACTGATTTTTTGCATGTGGATTAGCATTCCCTATTATCAGTGTCCCTTGCCGTCAGGCAAACCCACTTCAACTTCACTGCTACCTGTAATTTACACCCCAAGTTAAGGACGAGAAGTCAACAGTTTAGTCTAACTGAACGGTGTAGGAGTTAAACACACTACCTCGGCATCAGCACACTAAAAGGTTTAAGATTGAGCACGCTTATCTATTCAGCCATGCTGATCTCCATACATCTGTCAACTCTGTCTTGTACACCCCCCCCCCTCCCTGGAGCATAGGTCCTCATTTATCTCCCTCTTATCCCACCAATTCTCTCCAAATCATGTCCTGATATTTTTCAGTTCTGTCTCTAATTCTCTTCTCCGGGTCCTTTCAAATCTCTCTCATTTCTGTTACCCTTTAACAATATATCACACTAAATATTTCTATGTTAATTTATTCTTTGCTTTAAACAAATTGAATAATGTGCTTGTTTATTAGTACAGTGCAGACCTGATAAGGCGAACTCACCTGGAACCCAAGAAATATTTCTTCTTATCAGAAATTCCTCTTATAAGAGTTCAAGCATATAATAATGCATTTACAGTGTACAATACAATATTGTTCTTCACAGCAGAAATGTGCCAAATCCGAGATCACCTTAAGAGGTTTGCACTGTATTTAATTTTTAAAAACATTTCTTATAAATTGTAAAAATCTCAGACATGCAACAATTTACGAAGTTGGCTGTATGATAACAACAATGAAACAACTTAAATAGTTGGTACCAGATGATATTTATATACACATATCACACACAAGAAGCATTTTTTACAGTTAAATAACCCATTCTATACCAAGAAAGCACTATATGTTGATCAATAGCACCCTACTTCACCTTTTGTGCTGCCTCTAATTATGGGTTCACTGGTACAGCAGAGTATGTGCACTAAGGGGGAAATCTTCTACTGTTATATATAGGAGGAGGTGAGAACACAAGTGTATGTGCACCAAGTGGGAAATCTTCTACTGTTATATATAGGAGGAGGTGAGAACACAAGTGTATGTGCACCAAGGGGGAAATCTTCTACTGTTATATATAGGAGGAGGTGAGAACACAAGTGTATGTGCACCAAGGGGGAAATCTTCTACTGTTATATATAGGAGGAGGTGAGAACACAAGTGTATGTGCACCAAGGGGGAAATCTTCTACTGTTATATATAGGAGGAGGTGAGAACACAAGTGTATGTGCACCAAGGGGGAAATCTTCTACTGTTATATATAGGAGGAGGTGAGAACACAAATGGATGGTTACACAGTGCAAACAAGATGACCCTTGAATTCAATAAAATGATTGATTATTTGATTGATTGATCAAATGATTGGATTGATTGATCAAATGATTGGATTGATTAGAGTTGTTCATTGGATTCAAAGATCATTTTCATCACATTGTGAAACAATCCAATATTGCTTGCATTTCCTCCTTTATATGACAGGGGCATCTATTCTCAGCACATGAAATTCATATCATTAATGAGGATCTCAGTATCTGTAAACTAAAATCTACATATACTATTAATATTCTGTTGTGTATAGGTTTTCTTATTTTGAAATTTTGTCAGGGCAGTGGTTGCATGGATTACTCTCTATGATTTCCTACTGCCGATATATTTTTTGTGTATGAAGTGTGTCCACAGAAACCTCTGATTTTGTTGCCTTTGAAAAGGTTAGACAGCAATTCACCAAGTAGAGATAAGGGGGTGTACGATGTCACTCACCAGGTTCCTATGAAAAAATATATTGTCCTGTAGATATGAATTTGTACCTGGCACTTTTTAAATTCAAGTAGGCCTCAGGTCTCAAAACTACTCTGACCTGACCCATATTCGCATAGGATAAGTTAAGAAAATTATCATATCGGCATAAAATCATCAATGTATTGCTTGGTGGCGACATTTTTTTCAAAATGACCAGAGTTTCCAAGTTGATCCAGCCTAAAATAGGTACCTGGAAATGTCCTGGAAAGTAAAGATGGCCGACTTGATACTGATCACATCAGCCATTGAGTGCCGGTTGGTCTATAAAAATATGAGGATTGCACCATTTAAATATTACACCTCATGACATCTAAAGGCTCCTAACTAAATACCTATACGCCTCTTGGTACATAAATAGATCCTTTACTTTTTATAAATATTGCTTGGTACGCTCATCTTCTTCTTCTTATATTATCCTTTAATAATTTTATGAAGCCAGTGGCTTTATAGCCTACTCCTTGTGATTTTCAATTGCAAGTAGGATTTTTAGCATGTACGACTTACATGCAGAGTTTTTCAGTCATATTCAAGAAGGCTGGGTATGTGATGTCATTATCCACATGTTCAGGACAACATGTAATGTCACAAAGGAAATATTTTTTTTAAATTCCCAACCCTGTTGGAATCAAACCAGTTAAGTTTGCAGACTGAGGTGGACACCAAAACTTCTAAGCCACATCTCACTTGTTTCCTGGTATAGAATGTGTTATTTCAAGCACGCTTCTTGCATCCATTATCATTCTAACTGCTTGACTATATACCAAGAATATATGCTTACACTCTGTATGTTAAATGCCATTTTATGTTGCACGCAGTTCCACTCAAACATGTAAATATTTCAGCACATAAAGTCATTGACAATAATAACAATAAGGCAATATTTATCTGGCACATACTATACATTCATCACTTTTAGTTTATGACATGCCAACAATTTCAAGCAAAATACCTAGAAATATTTTCAAGTTCTGTGTATATAGAATGTATATATTGGGTACTGTTTTTAAAACATTCAGTTATTTATCAAGGCAAAGCCTCGAAGTTTTGGATTTAGATATTTAAAAATTATTTCCATTATATGCATGTACAGTATGGCCAGATTTAGCACACTTGTTCTGAGGACTAGATTTGGCATCCTTATTTTGTGTGCCATATTTGGCACACTTTTTTGGGGGACATTCATTCTATGGTAAGGTTTGCCACATTGAGACTATGGGTCAGATTTGCCATATTCTGTGGTATTATTTGATACACTTATTCTGTGATAAGATTAGACACATTTCTTCTGTGGGCCATATTTGGCACTTATTCTGTGGATCAGATTTACCACTTATTCTGTGGTCATTTTGGCATACTTAGCTGAGGATTAGATGTGGCACGCTTATTCTGTGGATCAGATGTACCACAATTATTCTGAGGATCAGATTTGGCAGACTTATTTTGTGGTAAATTTTGGCACACTTATTCTGAGGGCCAAGTTTGGCATATGCAGTCAATAAAGTGGAAGTGAGTGGCCCAATTGATTACAATACTAGCCTCTCACAGCTGGAAACATGAGTTGTAAACCGTGGCAAGGTTTTTAAAAAATGTATATCTGTCAGAGGCATCATTTCAAGAAAACAAAACATGACTGTACACAGCATGGCAGCTGCCAGTGCAAGAGAGTTCTTCATGCCTCAACCTCAAAGAAATCTTTCTGCTAGACACAGCAGTGGCACTTCAAGTTTCTGATTTTTGTATTAATTTAAATCAGCATGAAATTAATATATAAATTGATAGTTTAAAATTATATTAATTAATTAGTTCCTTATGTGTTTTCATTCATTATTAATTTCTGTTTTTGGTGCATACTGTAGGAATGGTTCTGACTGGTAATGTTATTTTTTTTAATATGTAAATTTATGTGTAATTTAATATTGTAACACTTAGTTTTACATGTACATTTGTAGTCTAATGCTTGTTTGTGCATACAAACACACATAAAGAAATACATGATTAGCAAAGTTATGCATAGTAAAGTTGTACATGTATGGCAAAATAACAGCTGATTGTGCCTTACTGCAGTAATATGTTTTTATATATTTAATGTGTGCACATTGTTTTCCTACTAACCAACCACCACAAATAAGAAACTTTACCTCTAAATATAAGGTTTCTTATGGTATTTTTGTTAAATTCTGTAAAAGCATCATTAGCATATACTGATATACAGTGTGGTTGTAAAGTCTCACTACAATTTCTTCTTCTTCTGCGTTCATCCAGTTTTTTTTTTGGACGTGATTGCATTGTGCCTGTTTACAGCAGAGCTGCGTTCTTGCGCCGTTAGGCTGACACATCCGACTTCTGCGGGCATTTGTTGACTGGGTTAACCTTCCCGGTCACTACAATTTGTATGTGGAACAAATTTGAAAAATGAAGTACATGATGTCATCATAAAATGTGCTCGACAGTCCATTGTGAAGCAATATGCAGCAAATGGCTGTCATCTGCTGGAATAATTCTTTGCACTCCAAACAGAATGGTGTTATCAAAGAAAGAAAGAATTTTGTTCAAATGTGTTCTACATGCAAAGTGTAGTGAGACTTTACAAACACCTTGTATTTTTGGCTCGGATAGGCTGGACAGTAGCGTTAACAGACAAATTACTTGATGCAGAGGGTTTTCAAGTTAGTAACAACAATATCCCAACATCAAAGATAGGCAGAATGGGGTTAATTCTCCGTCCATCACAGGGAAAATACCACCAAATTTAAAAGTTAAGAACTTAATAAGAACAACAGTGTTTGTAAAAGAAATATGGTATTTCTGATGTTACAAAGAGGAGACAAATGTAATGACTTTTTGGTGCATGTAATTGTTTCTTATTTATTATCTTTATTCACTTTCAACGGTGAAAGTGGTTGCCAAGTCTGTCTGAATGTCTCTCTCTGTCTCTCTGTCTGTCTGTCTGTCTATCTGTCTTCTCTCTCTCTCTCTTTCTCTCTCTCTCTCTCTCTCTCTCTCTCTCTCTCTCTCTCTCTCTCTCTCTCTCTCTCTCTCTCTCTCTCTCTCTCTCTCTCTCTCTCTCTGATATATGTTTATCAACTTTGCATGTGCATGTCCACTTATTTTTTGTGGGTGGATATGAAAAATTTATCCATACAACTATCAGATCCATCTGTAAAAACCGTCATGTGGATATATTGATTTCTTGGTGGTAGGTTTTGGGTAATAACCTTAATACAATGGATTTACTAAGTTTTCTCTTATTGCATGTTGCTATGTGTTTTATATATTATATATTTTTTTTTAAAGTTAGCTTGCTCATATATATCGAGTTTTATATTAAAGCATATGTTTCCCCAAGCTTGTATAAATGCCAGTGTAAATTATTATATCCAGTCTATTCAAATTTATATTTATATCAACCCTCTGTAAATGTCAGCAGCTAATAAAGCGGTGCATACGATTACATATATTTACTGTTAGCTTATGTAAATTTCAGTAATAAATATTAGATAGTTTACATTGAAGTTTATTTACATCAGGGAGCTGTTGTAGTGTAGGGGTTAGCATGCTTGCCTGCCTATCCTATCGTCATGCATTCAAATCCCCACCGAAACCAGGATAATTTGTAATTGACCTGGACTCCCTGACTGTCCCAGGATAAAATGGGTCCTAGGAGATGTTCAGGGAAGTAAAGCCGGCCAGCAGGATATTGATCACAACACCCATTGAGTGCCGAGCGGTCTATACAAATATTGGACTAGCCCCCATAAACACAGTATGCCTCGTGTCTTGAAAAAGGTCTTTTGTCTTTACTTTTATATTTACATTTATATTTAAATCAAGTTTTAGATTGACTTTGTGTAGTTAAATATTGTAAATATCAGCTGAAAATAGTACATGGATTGTTTCGTTGTTTTTTCCCCATTACCTCTACCTTGTTCAACCTCACAAGAGGAGTTGTAAGTTATAATAAGGGTCCATCCCAGCCTCAGATTAATAATCCTGTGACCGAATCAGCCACATTTAGGATATTAATGTGAATGGAATTGATTTCCATAGGAGGTCATGGCTGTAGTGATAATACAGGGTGTATTTTTAATGACTGGGGGTTTTTCAAAATATTGCCGGTCCAAGTTTTGTATTTACCTTTTATGTTGCATGAACTCCACAGAGGGCAAATACAAAATGTGGACCGATAATATTTTCAAAAACCCCATAGTCATTAAAAATACACGTTATATATGGATTTGTACTTTTATCTTTTCCAACCAAAATGTAATTATATATTTTGGTTGGAAAAGATAAAAGTACAAATTTTTTTAAAATATAGAAATATATTTATAAGTGGCTTGTGTAAAATAAAGTGTACATTTGTATAGAATGTCCACACATTTTTTAATTAGCTTTGACAAAATTTATAGGAACATATAGATACAAGTTTTGGTGATGTGCATCGAAATATATTTAAGTGTGGTAAAGCCATCATTAAATGTGACATAAACTTTCAAATTAAAATATTCATTTTCATTTGGCAAACAAAGGTGTATAATTTTTAGATGAAAACATATATTTACAAGCAGCTTTGGCAAATTGTAATATTAAAATATATATTTACAGCTCACTTCAGTGTTGACTTTGTTTATCTTTTAAATAAATAGCTGTGTTTATCATTCAGATATATCTATGCTATGGTAAGTCTATCTGTCACATCTATCTGCATTTCATTAGATAACATGTGCCTTTGAAATAAATAGCTGTGTCTGCTCTTAGGATAAACATGTGTCCATCTGTCAGATTCAGAAACAGCTGTGTATAGCTTTCAAATAAGAGAAACAACTGTCAGCTCTTACGATAAACATGTGTCTATCTTTCAGATAAGAATAACAGATATGTCTATCTTTCAGATATGAGAAACATTGTCTATTTTTTAGATAAGATACACAGTTTTTAGATTTATAAAAATGTGTTTAACTTCTACACTAATAATTGTTTGCACCTGTTGGATAAAAAGCTGTACCTATTGTTCTAATTTACAGCTATCTATCCTTTAACATAAGCATCTGTGTTTGCCATTTCTTCTTCTTCTTCTGCGTTCATCCGGAGTTTTTTTTTTTCCGGATGTGATTGCGTTGTGCCTGTTTACAGCAGAGCTGCGTTCTTGCGCCGTTAGGCCGACACATCCGACTTCAGCGGGCATTTGTTGACCGGGTTAACCTTCCCGGGGTGTTTGCCATTTAAAGTATTGTGTATATCTTTTAAATAAGTCAGTTAACATTTCAATCAAATAGCTGAGTCTGCCTTGAAGATAAATCTGTCAACATTTCAGAAACAGCTGGTAGAGATTACTAGATTGTTAATATATTTCTTGTTACCCTGATAATCTATATTTTATGTGCAGTTTGTTTATATCCTTCATCCTCCTGCATGCATTTTTCTTATCCTTGTTCATCTTCTTATTGTGGTCGTTCTCAAGTTTTGATGTCGGTTTCAGACAAAGCTTGTCTGTTGTTTTTAATTCTAATGTTGTGATATCTCCATACAACTGTTATCTAACGGGGGTTGCCGAGGGTCAGAACTTATGCTTTGGGTGTTCTGTATAGACCATATACTTGTAAATATACTCCACACTCAGCTCAGGCAGAAACCACTTTGATGTAGAATGAACCAAGACCACCGATACCACAGACAAATGTGAAGTATTAAGCCTTCACATATTCTATGTCATAGCATAAGTAGATTGGTGGCCAGCTAAGCCTGACTGCCTTTTATTCCCACATAATTCTGAAAATAATTGTGTACTAATTTTATGAGTCTCAATCTAACCCTGAGCTGTGCTGATTGAAAAAAAAAGAATGTTTCATTGTGAACAAAATAATTAACTCTTTCTGTCCCAGTTGGTTATTACTTTAAAGTAATAAATAGCTAACTGAACCAAAAGTGTGTCAATTAATAACTGTCTGTGTTAGCAATGAAAATAATAACTTTCTTGGATAAAAGAAGCTAAAGTAATAACTGCCTTGGATAAAAGTAGCTAAAGTAATTACAGTCTTGGATAAAAAGAGCAAGTAATAACTGTGTTGGATAAAAGAAGCTAACGTAGTAACTGTCTTGGACAGAAGGAGTTAAAGTAATAACTGTCTTGAATAAAAGTGGATTTAATAACTGTCTTGAGAGCTAAAGCAATAACTGTTTTGGATAAAAGATAAAGTAATAACTGTCTCAGATAGAGGGAGCTAAAGTAATATCTATGCTGAATAGAATGAGTTAAAGTAATAACTGTCTTGGATAAAAGTAGCTGAAGTAATAACTGTTTTGGATAGAAGAAGTTAAAGTAATGTCTTGAATAAGAGTAGCTAACATAACAACTTTCTTGAATAGAAAGAACTAAAGCAATAAGTGTTTTAGATATGGCCAGAGCACCAACAGGAAAGTACTGGCACAGCTGTAATGCTAAAATCTAAGCAATTAAGACAGCAAGAGAGAAATTGCTGAATACCAATCATGCCACACGGCCTGAGGTACTTCTGCCAGATGCAGAATAAATACATAGAATTGTGAATACCTTTCAGTTAAGGTGTCTGTGGTGTGTCCTTGACATCACTTTGAAAGACACAGTGACAAATGCTTAAGCCTAGGCACATGGTGGTCAAATGATCATGTGTGTGCTGCTTCAAGAGCATTGAAGACTACTCACTGTGCCATGATTACTGTACAACAGACGAACACATTCCAAAGAATATTCCATAAGGACAGTTGGCAAATGATAATAGAAAATGTAGACAATGGTAATAGAAAATATAGACAATGGTAATAGAAAATGTAGAAATGCACAGCTATAATTCAATAATAGTGTACATACAAGACATGAAAGTGTTGGGTATAGACAAAGAAACATGGAGGAGGCTTCTGACTGTACTAAGTCAAAACTCATTAAGCCATCATTCTGAACTTGGTTAATAGAGGCCACTTACAACAATCAGAGAAGAAACAAGTTTACTTGCTTCATGTATAAGAGAAAAGGGACCACTTACATATATATTTTTTGGGGGCGCTCACTCGTTTTGAACTCAAGCATAGTCCATACACATTATTTATAGTAGTGATGGACTGAATTTTGCATGCGGGTTAGCTTTCCCTATTAACCGTGTTCCTCGCCAACAGGCGAACCCACTCTCACTTCAGAGGTACTTGTAATTTACGTCCCCAAGTCATGGACGAACATCAAATATAGGAGAAAAGAGACTACATACATCAAGCATAGGAGAAAAGAGATCACTTACACCAAATATATGAGAAAAGAGTCCACTTACATGAAGTATAGGAGACACTTACATCAAGTATAGGAGAACAGAGATCATGTTACATCAAATATAGGAGAAAAGAGATCACATTTCATCAAGTATAAGAGAACAGAGATCATGTTACATCAAGTATAGGAGAAAATAGATCACTTACATCAAGTATAGAAGAAAATATACCACATACATCAAGCAGAGGGGAAAAGATAACACATACATCAATCAGAGGGGAAAAGAGACTACATACATCAAGCATAGGAGAAAAGAGATCATTTACACCATGTATATGAGAAAAGAGTCCACTTACACTTGTACATTAAGTATAGGAGAAAAGAGATCATGTTACATCAAGTATGGGAGAAAAGATATCACTTACATCAAGTATAGAAAAAAATATACCACATACATCAAGCAGAGGGGAAAAGAGACCACATACATCAAGCAGAGGGGAAAAAATACCACATACATCAAGCAGAGGGGAAAAGAGACCACTTAACATCAAGCAATTTAGAAAAGACCCCACTTACATCAAGCATTTAAGAAAAGAGATGACTTACAACAAGGAGAGAAGACAAAACAACTTGCTAAAAAGAAAGGCAAGATTTCCTGTGGGAGACTTCCTACTCTGTGTGTATCATCTCATAGTTGGAAAGGATCACAGCAAGCGCCTGGCCAACTGACGTGTGTGATCAGATAATTCATACATTCCTCTTCGTCCACCTTTCATCTCCCAATGGAGCAAATGTCCTCACTAGCTCATATCAAGTCCTTTGTAGACTTGTTCATGATTGGTTGAATTTTGCAGCAAAAGTTTTCTATGGGAGAAGGTAGTCAGTCTCACACCAACCCTCCTTAGTTGCCTGTTATGGCATGCATGGTAAGTTACAGTGTTATTATTTTTTTCCACTAACACGCGGATGAGATAATGCATTACCCCTGTCTTATTCCTAATGCATTTATTGCCAGCTTGTCACTATATTTAAAAAAGTAAATGGCTCTTTTTCATACCTGAAGGCATATTGGGCATGGGTGCTATCTCCATAGTTTTGTAGACTAATTTGCATTCAATGGGTGATGTGGTCAAAATCACACTGGCCACTTTTACTGCCCAAAACATGTTCTGGTACCCAGTTTAAACTGGATCGCCTGGGAGCTCTGGCCAGTTTTTTTTTTTATCCCTGTCTTGATGAAAATTTGAGTACATGGCTCCAGGGCTGGCTGGACCACGCGCTGACCAACGTTACACCGCAGCTCTCTGTCATACCAGGATACAAAACCATTCAGTGTCCTTTCTTTCTGCCATCCTCTTATGTTTTCTTTTACTTAATCTCACTAGCTGTGGCAATATATTATCCTGTTTATCTAATATCATGACATTGTCAATGAATATCTCACCAGTTGTCACTGTTTATTCCTCATCACATCATGTTCCTCATGTACCTTGCGGTGTCGAGGTGAAGTATAAACATTGTGAGAGTGCCCGATTATGGGCTTCATGTATCGATATTCCCATGGACTCTGCTATTCCCTCCGTCCAACATTTACGTGGTCGGCCTCTTCCTTTGTTTCCATCTGGTCTGTATATCATTGCTTGTTGTGGTATGCTGTTGACTGGTAACCTACTTGCATGGCCAAACCATTTGACTTGCTGTTTTCTAATAAAATCTAGTGCTGCTATAACCCCCACTTTAGTCCTGATTTCTTCATTTATGATCTTATCTCTTCTTGATACGTTGAGTATTCTTCTCAGGAATCTCATTTCTGTTGTTGTGATTTTTCTTTCTCTTTTTCTATCATTGTCCAGGTTTGGCATTGGTACCATTGAGTTGGTAGGAAGATTGTGTTGTAAAGTGCTTTCTTAGTAGTTATTGATACATGTTTGTTCTTTAGTATTGGTGCCATTTGTCCAATGAGTTGGTTTGCCTTATTGCATCTATTTTCGATCTTGTCTTCTGATCTGCCATTTGATGATATTATACTTCCTAGGTACTTGAAACTCTTTACTTGTTTCAAGGGATGTTCATTTAGGTGAATTGCTGTTGTTTTTTCTTCTTTAGTTATAGTCATTAGCTCTGTTTTGCTGGTGCTAATTTTCATGTTATGTTCCCTACACATTTCGTTTAGACTATTCACGTGGTCTTCTAATTCAGCTTCTGATTTTGCTATTAGTGCTTGGTCATCCGCAAACAGTTCTCTGTTTATTCCTATTTATCCTATATCATGACATTGTCAAAGAATGTCCAACTTCCTTCTGCTGTCCTCTATCTGTTATGTTAAATTACCTGACCAACTATTATAATATATTTTTGTTCATCTCATCTCATAATGTTGTCATTCTTTTCCTTCTGCTTACATGTTATTTTAAGGAAATCTGACCGGCTGTCACAATATATTCTTGTTTATCTCATCTTATGACATTGTTAAAGAATGTCCTATGTTTCCTTCTGTTGTTACTGATAAATTTATTTATTTCTTTTACACAATTATGAAACATTTCTTTTATCAACATTTATATGCATATATTTAATCATCACCATGTACTGGCATACGCGGTTATGTCTTTCCAAAGATTTCAGCCATTGGTGCTCTGGATCAACTCAGCTGATGATATTCCTCCATATCAATGTCTCAGTTCATCCAGCATCATTTCTCTTTGTCTGTCTCTGCCTCTTTTCCCATTGATCTTTCCAGTTGTCACAATATTCTACAATGCCACTCCTCTCATCACGTAACTAAAGAATGCTGTTTGTCTCTCTCTTATAGTTGCATGTTTTAATTTTATTAGCCTCTTCCAGACAAATGTTGTTAATACTCTGGCTATCCTAGGTATATACAACATTCATCTTAGGAACTACATCAGCAATGCTTCTAAGATTTTCCTCATTTGTTCATTCACATTCCTTGATTCGCTGCCATACAGCAAAACTGGTTCTATGTAACATTTCAGCACTCTCTTTCTGACATTCAGTGACTTATTGCATAAGGTACTTTTCATTTTCTGAAATGCAGCTTTTGCTGACCTTTCACGCTCTTAATCTCTGTCATGTGTCTTCCATATATACATGTGATATCGTAATTCAGCTGGAAAGAAAGACATTTAAAAAAAAATAATACTATGACCTAGTAAATGTTAAGTTCTATGACCGTATATATAAATTTTGATATAAGAAATGTTTCATAATCGTATAATTCAATTTTACATTGTGGATATTTTTACATTGAGATTTATATGTTGGTCAATCAATATTATATGATTTCTTATATGAAATATTCCTATGTACCAATACTACATGATAGGTATAAGATATTTTCTTAACACTTCTGAAACAAACATTGAAAAGTTTTGTATTTTGTTTTCTTAATTTAAATCCCAAAGGTTAGGAAACCACTTCTCGTGGCTCATTTATATTATTGTTCACGGTTGCATGTCTACATGCTAAACTCTCTTCTGCTGCACTATTTGTGTCTTTTTGACCTAGTTAAAACTGATTATTTGGTTGTTTCGGGATTTGAAATGTAAATATTGAGCACAACCCACTACTGGCAACGCCGATCGCATTCCGGCACAAACCTAAGGCCTATCCACGTCATGGAAGCACTATACTCGTACATACTGACGAGCTCAAACGAGGGCGAAACTCGAGTATAGTGCTTCCATGACGTGGATAGGCCTTAGGTTTGTGCCGGAATGCGATCGGCGTTGCTAGTAAAACTATTTAATAACCCTTTTATGACCACTTATAGCGTCATTATAGTTTTGACAACCAAGAAACTAATTAACCCTTAATCTTTCATGGTAAATTAAAACTCTGAAGTAAAAAATAAATAATCCTGCACTAAAGTAGCATGTCCTTCAAGAGTTAATATTGTACATAGCATGAAGTGTTGTATTCAGTGTATATCATTGTTATGCATCTGTATTAGTAGATTGTTATTATGTCTTAGTAGATTGTTATATTAACCCACATTGTCTTAACTAATTATTTAACTCTTTTGTTTAACAAAACATATTTAACCCATACCATACCAGGTAAATTGTAGTACATATCTTAGACATTTACTTAACTCTTACTCCATATAGTTATTTATTTAACTCATCCCAGACAGTTATATATTTCCCAGACAGTTGCAATTTGTGAGAAATTGAACAAGTTACAAAAATCAGTCCAGTGCAATAGAAATAGTAGCAGGTGTATGGACTATGCTTGAGTTCTAAACGAGCGATCGCATGAACATCCACATTTCCTGATTTTATTGAGGTCCAAGCCTACCCGGTCTACCTCTGAGTCACCTCAACCTAGATGAATACTTCATAGACATTAAATACTTATAAGAATTCTGACTCCAGTCAAGGTTAGCAATACTAATGAATGAAGAATAACAATAGTGGAATTATAATATTACATAGGAACGTTTTTGGCCTAGTTAAATACAGTAGCACCAAAGAATGGAGAAGGCCAAGCTGAGACATACACAATTAATATGAACTAGGTATACTTTTTGATAATGCACCAAAATATTTTGTTTCATTGAAATTGTTATATTAGTTTATACATTTTTACTAACTATTCCTGCCCATGTTTGACTAAACAAAAAAGTATAAGACTATAATGATGATGATACATTTTTACTCGCTATATGATGACCTCTGCATGCGCTGTCAATGTATCAATGTCTATTTTTCAAATCATCATTATCCAGTGGCTTATTCAGTGCAGAACATTTCCCACATAAAAGTCTTCCAAAATGTCTGTTGTAAGCTAGATAGATGCATGCTAAAGTTACAGTTAAAGTTAGTTGGATATCATTTACAGGAGGTCACAGTCAGCACCAGCATTTTTTGGCTGTTTGTGATTTTCTTGGCAAGTTTTACGTTCAGTAGTTTGCCACTGCTCTCTGAATGCCTGGCCTCATACAATTGTATGAAAACCAACGCAAGGCCGTCTGCTGCCAAATCGTCCACAGCTTGATTTTGAACGCGGTATGCAGGATTACAAATAGCATCCATGATCCCTATGCCCAGAGCCGGTGTGCAAATTGATATGTAAAATTTGTGGCATAACAATATAGTGGCCTAGTGGTTAACATTACTGTATCTGGCTGTGGTGTGTGTGGGTGAAGCAATGTAGATATTTTGCTGGCTTGAGTTGGGAATAAGTCAACTTTCCATATTTCATTATTCATTTATTGTAGTAGTATATCTTTATACAGTTTCTAACCGGCATAATTTGTTATATCTCTGAGACATTGCTATAAATTATATCTCTCAAGGATTACTAATCTCTCGGACTGCTATAATATGTATCTCAAATATTGCTTAAATGTGTTGTCACTAATATTGTTAATTTCTTACAGATTCTTATTATAATTGGTTATATCCCATAAAGATTCAAAAACAGTTTGTAAAATCTAAAAGATTGCTGATCGCTTAAAGATTGTTATAAATTGTTTTATCTCCCAAAGATTGCTATAATTTAACTATTTTAAATGTTGCTATAAATTGTTGCATGTCCCAAAGTTTCCTAATATGTCAAAATTGTCTATAAATTGTTACATCTCTGAAATGTTAGCAATATTCTGTTAATTTAGTGTAATGATATAAGGAGTTCATTGCCACCCTATACAAGAGAAAATTATTTCCACAACTTAAAACTGTACATGATTTTAGTGAGTTCTCAATTACAGGACCCAGAATGTTCATGTAAATCTGAATTTTTATAAATCTCAACTCACAGGACAGAATATTCATGTAAACCTGAATCATGATGAACTTAGTCACTCGTGAATGATGATAACTGAACTCATCTATTGGTTAAGGATAAACTCACTCATCTCTGGGATGGTGATAAACTTACACATCTCTTAGATGGTGATAAAATCAATCATCCATTTGCTGATAATAGCCTCAGTCATAAACTGAATGTTGGTAAACTCACTCATCTACTGAATGATGATCAATTCACGCCCTTGAATAGTGGAGAAATTTAAGAGCTGTGCAACAGAGGCCAAAAGAGTGAAATGGGAACACTTTATGAATGAAATTGGATGAGATAAAACACTGGGAAATTTCTGGAAATTACACAGACTGATGTAAAGGAAAGATTATCCTGCCACAGTTGGTACAATATACAGAGATAGCGGTTCGTCTTTGACAACAGACAAACAGAAAGGGTAAGCTTTCCTGCAGAGATTTATAGCACAAACAGATCAGAATGATGTTGAAATCATAGACTCAGTTAGAGAAGATCTCTCAAGTACCATTAAAGATATCACATACTGTGAAGATATCATACAGCCGGAAGATATAAAAAATGTATTGAAAAAAAAAAAGACATCGCACTGAGCTCAATGGGGTTAGGTATGCGAACATGATTGATTGATTGATTGATTGATTTAGGAACCGACATCACAGCATTCGGGACATTCCCATAAGCGCTCCGTCCCCATCCTCAGCAACCAGCGAAGAGTTCCAACACTAATAGTTCCAGTAGCAATCTGATTATATGTCCCTCTCGCCTTTCCTCTGAGCGTCGAGCGTCAGCCAGATCCCCTCGTCTCTCCTCATTCTAACCAGACTATGGTGATCCATTTGCTCCTCCGAGGTGTACACGTGCTCCCACAAGGCCGCAACCACATCTGCCTTGTCATGCATCAATACTCCACCAAGTTCTGCCGAGCCAGCCAATCTGTCCGCCTGTTCATTCCCCAGCACACCGGCATGCCCCGGAGAAAAGATCCAGGTGATGCTTGCTACCCGTGACCTCCGAAGCGAAGCAAGCCACTCTGCACGAAGCTTGCCTGTTCTCACCCTTCTCAGCATGCTTTCTGAGTCAGTTACAATCACAATGTGTGTATGTATCGTGTTTTCTATCCAGAGGAAAGCTACACTGACCGCCTCCACCTCCATTCTTAAGCTAGATGTAGTGTCATCATACGCCAGGCTCTCCTGCACCAAACGCCGACCATTAGTTTTTGCCAAGAACCCCCAGGCACTTCTCCTACCTCTCAACACCGACCCATCCGTGTAGATAATCACATCACCCGGGCGAGAATTTTCCTGAATTAGTTGCTGAATTTCCACTTCCGTGGCCCCTGCTGGCCACTCCCTGCACTCCCTGCTCAATGTGATTATAACTCTGCACAAGTCTGACTGCATGGCTGGCACTCTGACCCACTCCTCTCCTCGCCTGATGTTCTCCAAGGGGCACACCTGTCTGATCGTATCCTTCGCTTGAGCCATCCATGATTTCCCTCTTATCAGTCTGCGAACATTTGGAATATGAGTGATGGAGAACTTATGGAGATGGCTGCTTGCTTTAACCTGAGCATCAGGATATTAACAGTACCCCAGGATTGGGTGCACAGTTATTTAACACAACTTCCTAAACCAGGCAAAGATCATTCAAAGCTAAATGGGTTTAGGATTATCACCCTACAAAATACATTTGGCAAGGTGCTGGAGAATATCGCTGCTGTTAATCTTCAGGATTATTTAGAAAGAGAAAAGCTCCTCCTGAAAGGTTTTGGAAGTTAACGGCCAATAAAAGATACTTGGTCAAATGCAGCCACTTTTGCCTATGATGTTTATGAAGGGTTCCAAAACAGACAGGAGGCAGCGGTGACAGCACTCGATCTTGATGATGTGTACAACAGATATTATATTTTGATGCACGCTCTTATGGAGAAGAGTCTGTCCTTGGTTGGTGAACTAGATTGCAGCTGTTCTGTATTCTCATAGAGTGGTTCTTCGTTGGGTACATGGACCTCTGAGCCATGTATCATAACCCCCAGACTACCACAGGGGTCAGCAATCTCATCTGTGCTTGTCAATGTGTGTATGAGCAAGATTGTAAGCCTTAAAGCACCAGGGGCTGGAAGGATACTAACATTTGCAGATGATGTTCTCACATACAGGCAGAGGAGGGACAGAAATCAAACAGCTCAAGATCTGCAGGCGACGATGGACATAGTGATGGATTGGTGGATGCAGATTAATGCTGTCATTAACCCAGAAAAGGCATCTGTCTTGTGGTGCTCTCTGGACAATGGGATTGTTAAAGCTGACCTCCCAAGACACAACAAATGGTAGAAATGTGAATAGAGAAAGTGGACCGAAGTATCTGGGAATAACTTTTGATAGAAGCCTGTCCTTTAGGGATCATGTTGAAGTGGTAGTTACAAATTGTCAGGATGGACTGAATGCACTGAAGAGTATAAGAGTATGGCAGCAAGGGACATGGAGCAGAAAATGCTATTCATACTTTTTCAGCACTGATCATTTCAGTGGTAGAGTATGGACTGGGAATGCTCACACTGACTCAAAGAGGCAGCTAGTGAAACTAGAGCGCATACAAAAGGAAGCCATGAGGGTAATTCTGGGATGTACAAGGAACACCTCAATAGTGTGTATGTGATAAATCCTGGTGTTGCTGACCATTGCAGACAGACACAAGTAGCTGAAGGCAAGGTCAATCCTCAAGATAGCTGCGGACAAGAAAACCTCCTGCATGATAACTTGGATGCAGTCAAGGGTCACAGGCTGCTAAGAGAAAGATCATGTATGGCTCAGTGAGAAGATACCATCAGAGAAGTGTGCACACTTGAGAAGATTGGCAGAGGCAAGAAGTGGGTTAGAGTGTCAAATAGAAATTCAGACTTGTGTGGAGTTATAATCACATTGGGTCGTGAGTGTAGGGAGTGGCCAGCAGGCACTATGAAAGCTGAAATTCAGCAATTAATTCATGACTACCCTCGTCCTGGTGATGTGATTATCTATAGTGATGGCTCTGTGTTAATAGAAAAGTGCAAAGAAAATGGCTGATGTCAAATAAGGGAGAGCTTGGCATATGACATCATAACCTCAAGTCTGAGAATGAAGGGGAAGGTGGTTACTGCAGCTTTCCGCTGGTTGGAGAACAAACTGTATACGCATGTTGTGATTGTAACTGGTTCATAAAGCATGCTGGCAAAGGTGAAGACTTGCATGCTTCCTGCAGAATGGCATCAATTCAGAGGTCGTGGTTTGTGAGCATTTGTTGGATCTTTTCTCCAGGACACTGGTGTGGTTGGAAATTAACAGGTAGACAGATTGGCTGGTGCCACGTCATTAAGGGGTGATTTGATGCATGATAAGGCAGACATGGTGAAGGCCCTCTGGGAGAATGTGATTAATGCAGAAGTATAAATAGACTATCATGGTCTAGAGAGAATGCAGCAGCAAGCGGTGGTCAGAGGATCTGGTCGACAGTCATCACTCAGCAGTAAAGCAAGACGGACATGTAAACAGATTGCATTGGACACCATTAGTATTGGAACTCTACGCTGGCTGTTGTAGATGAGGACTGGGCACTTATGGGAATTCCCTGAGTGCAGTGATGTTGGTTCTTGACTCAACTTGAATGGTGAACAATTCATATGCCTCATGAATGTTGATGAATTCACACATCTATTCATTAGATATCAACTAACATATTAGATAACTCTTAGATAGCAGAAAAGCAAAGATCAGTTTTCACTTGTCAGTACAAAAAGCATGCTCTAAAACCCTCTATAAGTATATGTACTGAATGGAACACAAATGCCAATGATTGATCAAAAGGGAAGTGCAACACTTCAATCAACAGTGGGAAAAGTAAGGGAAGAAAGGACCCAAAACCATTATATACCTACAAAGCACATTGGAAAGAGCACATAAAAGATCTTACATCTTTCCCCAACGCTTCACTGAAGTAAATGGAAGAGACAAAGTGTTGCTATTGACAAGGTGTCCCAAATGAATAAATGACACAAAAATCCTGACATAGGTATCTGATATAACAAATACAAAGCTTTATAAATCAAGACATCTGCATGTTCATGATCACTTCACTATAGTGATGTGGAGGTTAATATGGAGAGGGACATAAACTTGCATGCGTCTTCTTTGTGAGATATATAGCATGTAGAATATATTTTCATTGTTTCTCTGCGTGGTCTCATCCCAGTTATTCATAAAACTTCCTGCTGTAGTCATTCATCATCTCATCTCATTGTGTTCCTATTGTACCTTGTGGTGTTGAGGTGAAGTATAAACAGCGGGAAAGTGCCCACTTATGGGCTTCATGTATCAATATTCCCATGGACTCTGCTATTCCCTCCATCCATCGTTTACATGGTGGGCCTCTTCCTCTGCTTCCCTCTGGTCTGTACATCATTGCTTTTTGTGGTATACTATTAGTTGGTAACCTACTTGCTGCAGTCATTATCTGTTCAAATTGCATGATCAAATCTCTGTTATTGATTTTCAGTTTTTTTTCTCACTGATAGGACCTTGGAAAATGACAGCTACACAAACAGTCGTTACAGCGAAGCCGAACATTTGCCCCGTGTGAAGATAGCTCACAGACCAGGCACAGAAATGTCAGAGAATGGCAATACCTATGACAGGTTGAGTTCTGTAAGTTGACTCTTCACACAAAGTTTCATCTTCTCCTTATGATCTTGTCCCATTTTAATCTTCTTAGACAGAATATGAGGAGAGTATTTGAATTAATTCCGGCACTTACCTCACGGTTTGGTTGGTTAGGTTGTTTGGGTTGGGTTGGTTAGTTTTGAATCCTCTGAAAAATTGCAATGAACTCACTCATCTCGTAGATGGTAACCATCTCACACCCGAATGATAAAATAACACAGATCAATTTTTGTCTTGCCATTTCTTCCTCTTCTTCTTCTGCGTTCGTCCGGAATGTAGAGCTGCAGAGCTGAGATATTTGCACCTTTTGGTTGACACATTCGACTTTGTTAGGCATTTGTTGACCGGGCTACCTTCCCGAGTCTTGTCATTTGAACCACTACAGTTTGATCAGCTTGACTTTTCACCCTAAAGAATTTTTAAGCCCAGCAATTTTCAACTGGGTAATCATTGAGGGCTCTTTGCTATCTAAATGCCTTGGAACTTGTAATGTAGCAGATTAGGGGCAGCCACGACTCTTCTTTGTCATGGGGCAAAAGTAGGGGTATAGGGTTAAGTATTCCAAAACTATTCTTGTGGTTTATTTACTTCTTCCACCATTATCTCACTCCACAAACTGTACCACTGTAATACTGCTACACAGAACAATAGTAATAGTTTCTTCTTCTTCTTTTGTTCGCTTGAAATGTGTCTATAACTGTAATGTTGTCTCTTGTATGAACATCAGTCTTTTTTAGTTCACTCAGTGGTCCATATAGTTTCTCTTCCCCTGTGGTGTCTCCTAGCCAGAAGGTTTGATTATATATGTCATATTTTGGGCAGTCTTGGAGTATGTGATCTGCTGTCTGTGGCACCAATCCACATTTGCACATGGCTGATTTGCCAGTCTTGAATTAATGTGATTGTGTAATCTATTGTGTCCTGTTCTAAAGCACAGAATAATGATTTGTTCTGGTCTGTCCATAAGCTGGTAGTTGTCTTGAGCAGGTTTTGGTGGCTTTCTGAAGGATTTGATCATTCTTTTCTTTTGGTGGTATGTAATGGACACATCAGGTTGTTCTTCTTTTGCTCCTTCCTTAGCCAATCAATCAGCTCTCTCATTTCCAGATACTCCACTGTGAGATGGTATCAACTGTATGGTGACCTTATGCTGGCTGCCAACTTCTGAAAGTAGTGTCCGTAGTACTGGCAATTTCCCAGACAGGAGCATCCCAAGTACTGATTTTGCATCTATCTATAGCACCGCAGGCTGTTTACCATGGCTGTTATTTGGTAATTTCTCTGTTGCAATCAGGTCTCTTGATTGCCTGGATTTCTGCATCATAGTTATGCAGTACTTTCCTGCTGGTACTCTGACTGTGTCCCTAGTATTATTTGAATTATACTTTATACTTCATGCATGTAATATTAACAAACTTACTAACAAAATCAATATAGTAATTCACTGCATAAGGATAATATCAACTGAATACAAGCCAATCATCAGCTCCTGTGAGGTTGCTACAGACTAGTCAGCTGGACAATGTGTCCACCTGGACATCTAAACACCAACTAATCCCATACCAAGTTTCAAATTTCACTCATCGCTAGTACTTACCAGCGTTTCCCAATTTCCACACAATCTATGCTACCCACACTTCTTGCAGTCAGTCATAACTATCTTAGATACTATACTGTTAAAAACAAAAAGAGAAACGCAACATTTTTGGTGTTACTTTTATAAAAGATATTCACTGATTGGACATCAGTCAACCTATTGACATGTGTCCTTCTGGTCATTAACCTCTCGTGGTTATATGAATTGTACTCACCTCATGATTTGTGAGGTCATGAAAGAGATCAAGGCCAAAACAACATTTTTGACAATAACTCGTGACAGGTTCATCATAATCCCGTGAAACGTACTGAACACAAAACTGACCAATTATTGAATGCCTATAAAAGATTGACGCTCCTCGAATAAATTCAGTTGAAAATTGAATATGCAAGTATGGCGCATCTCACTACAGAACGACTCATCATCATTGTACGTTTACAGGCTGGATAGTCACAAAGTGTAGCAGTCACAGAATTTAATGTGGTTAGAAGCACCATAAGTCACCTTTCGAGGCGATTTCAAGAAACTGCCTCAGCGTCCGCGCAGTGGAAGACCCAGAATCACAACTGCTGCCGAAGACCGCTTCATACGGCTGCATCAACTTAAGAATTCAATTTACATCCGCATCCTCCAGTCCAGTCAATGCAAGGAGTGCAAGGAGCTTGTCGAATTTCAGATCAAACGGTCAGGAACTAATGGTCGGTGCACGACGCTGGTCTTTGAGCTAGACAGAGGTCCTGTTCTTATAGACCTGCATCACCAGAACCGACTGCAGTGGGTGAATCAGCATTGTCAATAAAATGTTGGTACAACTTTGCAATTGAAACTGCAATGTTACTTTTCTTTTCCTTTACCAGTATATCTGAGTTATGACATTCCTTCAATTTTGATAAATGTTCACATGAAGCCAAGTTTTCTCTCATAACACCAATAGTCTGTTTAATAGACGACATTTGGTGGGTATTTGAATTACATCCTCATTCATTAGGACTCTCATTCGATAGATATTTGAACTGAATTCATTCAGTGGGATTCTTGTTCAATGGTCATTTTAACTTAATTGTCATTTTGTAGAAATCACTCTGTGGACATTAGAACTCATTTTTCCTTTTCAAATTAGTAGATAGATCAGTAGACCTTTGATTGTTTCAAATTAGTAGATAGATCAGTAGACCTTTGATAGACATCATTTATTCAATAATTTGGAGGTAAACTGTTGAATGCCAGAGTTGCTTTCACTTTGTGGTTTCTGGTCACTATATATATCTTGGGGTCAACAACTCAGAGATTCCTTGCCTGTTCGGTTCTGATCTATGACAATCATTTATCCATGATATATGGCAAAAGTCTTGCATGAGGTTCCAAAAGTGTATCCCAGAGTTTACAGGCAACTGAAATGAGGTACAGGAGATCCATTTATATGCAAAACAACAGTCTTAACTTTCCCTCATGTATGTAACCAAAGTCACTATCACACTGTTGTCCTGTTTTATTTTAGGCATCAAACATTGTCATCGATCTGTCTCTTTGTTCTTTAACATTACGGGTCTGTTTCAATTTTGGTCAATCTAATTATGCTTAATTTTTTTCTTTTCTTTGAGCAATAGGAAAAATCCCCTGCCGGCTTGCTATACCTCAAGAAAAAATAATCAAATGAAACTGGAATTAGCCACCTGCAGACAGCATTGCACAAACTCTGTAGCCCCAGTGATTACCCCCAGAGGGCTCTGGAAAAATTGCTACGTGTGTGAGGCAGACAGCTTGCCCAGTTCGTCATTAATAACCTTAAAAGGGATACTATGTCAAATAAAAACAATGGACAAATTGCATTTTTATCATTATTATTATCATTGTTATAATAATCATCTTTATCACCACCACCATCATTATGAGTCAGTAGAATATAAACACACCCACATGCCACCATGTTCAATTCCTGAGAAGTTCCACACAGAAAGTGTATTTATGCCTGTGAAATGGTGGGAGTCTTTATTAGTGGACGTGTGTGTGGCAAGACATAATAAAAGCATGGTGACAATATAAATTACATCCTGGGTAGAAATAGTACAAGTAGTAGAGGTCGTAAATACTATGAAATTAATCATAAACTACTTTTGTAATCTATCAGGGGTCAGTTGAAGATAAGCAAACATTCTTCGGACAGCATGCACCGACTCCCAACTCCAGGGACAACGGCCCCAAAGGCGTGTACCAGAATCGAGCTTACGAGGAGGATGCTGGAGAAAGACTGTGAGAACCGAACACATTATAGGGAGTTTATACTTGTCAGATTTGATATATGCAGATATTGACTTGTATCTCTTGCATGACGGCAAGAAGCAGAATTCTGACAGCAGATGGATAAGAGAGCATTATAAGCATGGTTTTTGTCTGTTATTATTTTAATACTTCTTTTAATACTAATAAATCTTAATTTATCACATCTTCATATTCTTTGTCCCTACACCAGTTAGGCTTCTCATTCAGAAAGCAATGGCAAACTACTGAAGTAAACTTTTCTAGAAAATCAACCTGGGTTTGAGGTTGATCACAACATCCTGCGAAGGTCACGCAGTTTATATATTCCTCATAAAAAATTGGTCTGGAATAATTGTTCTTCAATTTGGGGGGGCTGCGTCGTCTCCAGGTATGGTGTCCGCCTCGAGTGTGGAGGTCCCGGGTTCAGGCCCCGGATTTATTTAAAAAAGAATCCACCGGGACTTCCAGTAATTTCCCCTGGTCTCTGGGTAGTGAGATCGGACGCCCGTGTGTATTGCCGCGCACGTAAAAAATCCCTTGGCAGTTGGAAATCGAAAAAGAGTATCCTAACGGCGCTGCCCGGACAAAATTTCAAGTTAAAAATCTACCCAAGTATTTCAGGATCCTCGGCGGTGCTACGGAGTTCATGCACTGAGCTGAGTTTCTCCAGACTCAGGTTTGAGTTAGGAGGAGAACGGAGCACTTATGGGTTGCACCCGTGTGCCGTGATGTTGATCCATAAACTAAACTGTTATTCAATTATTTCTAAATAGCTGTCTGTTTTTAATTTTTAACTATGCTGAATCAATATTGTTTTAAAATGTACACCTTTCTCTTTCCTTGTGGATTCAAGTCAACTGTTTTCCTGTGTGTATCTCCATCAGTATGAGGTATTCATTCGTTTTCTTCCACAATTGTGCATTAGATCTTCTAAAGCAGTGGTTCTCAACCTTTTTTGGCCCTTGCCCCCCTTCACCATATTTTCAGAACGTCATATCCCCCACACAGTAATGGAAGCTAAATTTAATAGCACATACTAAAACAAGTCTAGATGTCCACACAAAACGTGATTTGTGGGTCTACTTACTTTATTAAATGAATTTTATACGGGTGAGACATACAGAACCGTAAAGTATGATGGGAAAAACAATATCAAATAATCAGTTCTTGTATTAACTTGATCTTGAAATAATCTTAATCCCCCCCCCCCCCCCCCCCGAAACACTAAAATTCCCGGGGGGGGGGGGGGGGGGGGGGGGGAGAGTTCCCCACCAGTTGAGAAACACTGCTCTAAAGTATCTGGCAAAAACACCCGTGAACAAAGATGTATGGTTTTGATGATACGTACAAATTCTCTGGTATTTAAACTAGCACAGCACTAAATCATGTTCAGAATTTCTGATGAGAAGTTCCAATGCCACTTTGGAATTGTGGCTTGTCCTTGTCAACATTTCCTCTGATGCTATACATATAAAATGTTATAAAATGCTGTTATTTGTCTTTTATTATGTAATAAGAGAATTCCACAGTGGTTTATCTTCATATGCTTAAAAATTTGTTTCCTTAATGTTAACATGCTATTTAAATGTACATATTGCTGTTATTATCTTTACTCCAGACATTCCAAGGATGGTTATTTTTAATTTGTTGAGAAGTGTACAAGAAAAGATGTTTATATAATCTTTAACACAAGCCATGTACTAGGATCGAAGAAGCAATCCCCAACATCTCCAGGAGCCAGAAAAGGGAATATGTACAAGTGTAACTACTCGTACATCATGTTTATTTACATACACATATAAATTAATGTTGTTTACATGTTCCACGAATGTGTTGTGAACTACAATTTTTTAATACAAGTCTCCTTCAGTTAAGATAATTATTTGAAGTCCCCCAAGGTAAACAGGTCATATTTTAGGAAACAAAAACCAGCAATAATACAGTACACCCTAGAGAGGATGGGAAATAAAAAGACAGTTGATGAAAGAAATAAAATAGAGACAAGAGACTTTGGCCACACTAAAAGACAACTCTTACTAGAGGAAAAAGTTAATAGGCAGATGATCAAGAGGTAGGTGAAATAAGTAGGAAGATGTCAAACCATGGACTAACAGCAATAGTAGTCAGGGTAACAAAGAGAAGCATCAGTCCCTCATAAACCATGTGGTTAAAGGTCCACCTCATCCTTCAGAACCAATAATGGTCTGGGGATATTCTATATTATGGTACAACAAAGAGGTGTCCACTTATACCTGCGGATACTGGGACATGCACATATAAATGGAAAGAAAAAAATAACATGACCAAATATACCTTGAATTCACGGGACAGTGGTTGTAAAAATCGATATCCATGCAGAATTTATTGCTGATCATTTTCATAATCAAATATTTATGGTGTGTTCATGTGATGATTTTTCACTAATTTATGCTTGATTTAAACAAAAACAGACCATGTTTTCTTAAAATCATTCATTCAGATAACTTTACTCTCCTACCCTGAGTATAGAGGTTTCTGCAACTATGAAATCCAGATGAGGGAATGATGGTAATAAAGGTTGGTTACAAACAAACCTCAATACCAGCCATCTTATAGAGATGTGTAGATGGTGTAAAAAGAGGACAAAGATGCCAGGTGAAACAATGATAAAGAGAAAATTGAAATAGCACAAAGGGATGACAAAACACTAAAAGACCTCAAAAAAAAAAAAAAAAGCCTAAAAGCCAAAAATAGCTCCCAGTCCCTGATGTTTGTTGTGAATATCCCCCCACCCTCTAGGAACCGAGCTAGTCTGGATTTTCCTTTCGTCTGGCTATTTTATGACCAATGGGCACTTCACATCCCCCCAGTGCTATTAGAACTAGAACATTACACACATAACTATAAGAGAGAGACTAACAGCTTTTCTTTGTCATGTGATGGGAAGAAAGGCTAACAAAGAGCACCCAGAGGTGTCCACTTATTCCAGAGGCTGGTGACAGGCATTGGAAAACGTATCAACTGAACAGATTAATGACAAAAGAGGCAAAGGCAGAGAATTATGCCGGGTGGACAGACGGTGGCACGGAGGAATCTCAACAGTTGACCCAGAACACCAGAGACCGAGATCTGTGGTGAGAGGAACATGAATGCCAGCTGGCAATCCAGGACAAGGGAAAACATTGAATGGGAAACGTGGGTGCAATGACATTTTGTTTACAGTCAGCTAAGTAATACATATACTTAAAAATTGTGACTATGTTGTGTTATGCAACTCCTGTACATTTTATTACAAGTCGTCCCTGTACAGTTATAATCATGCTATGTTCCAGTGTAAAATATGCTCATAAAAGCAAATTATTAATTCTCTTGACATTAACTTACATACAGCCATGTATCTTCTGCGTTCATCCATTTTTTTTCTGGACGTGATTGTGTCGTGCCTGTTTACAGCAGAGCTACATTCTTGCGCCATCAGGCCGACCTTTACGGACATTTATTGACTGGGTTAACCTTCCCGGGGATACAGCCATATATGATTACTTTGAGATTTCAGAGTGTATAACTTACTGAAGTAATCCGGTGATTAATTCCCATAACGTTTCACGTGGGAACATGAAATTACAGTTTATAGCATATACATTACGCCCTTTATTCCTCCTTGAAGAAGTGTGCGTCGTGCATAGGATGCACCTGTAAGGTCAGCGAGTCAGGCTTCAGCATCATGTGTCAAGTTTGCTTCCTCAAAAGCACTGCAGCCGCCATACACTTTGCAATTTTTAACCACCATATGACCTATTTTCATTAACCTTTATCAGAGACTAGGTATTTGATATTACCTAAGAAATTCAGTGGGGTGTGTGAAACTATTAGATATCTGGTTACTGGGAAAATGCCCAGCTCTAAGAGGTCGAGATCAAACCCTGCGCCACAGGCAGTTACTATAGCCTCAGCTCTTCAAATGTTAGCAGTTACCTATTTACGCAGGTGTCTTGTCATGTGACTTTGTGATCTAAGATACAACCAGATGGCTGAGTGGAAAGTGACATTTAGCAGTAGAATTTATACGTAATTGATAGAAGTGAAACATATGTAATTTATACTAACATATGTGCTTTTCAATAAAGAAATGCCCATCATTCGACCTCAGCCTCCACACGCGATCTTTGTCATGACACTGGAATTTCAGTCATTGCTCATTTCACAACCCTGATCCTTTGGTGGAATAGTATTCCACATAAGCTGGATGACCACATATCATTAGCACAAACGTCCATGTGAATACTTGCATCATATAACACCCTGTTAATCACTTATCAAAACCTCTGACATTCCAAGTGTCCCATTCTTATGTAATTATTCTATGACATCCCAAAAGTATATCATTCCATAACTGTTTCACTAATGAGATTACAGTGTCACATTCTTTTGTGGTTGTGATAATTCTACGACATCCTAAAAGTACATCATTTCATAACCATTACTATGCAATTTAACTGGACACACGTCAACATAAGCTGTATAGATCTTTTAAAACTTCATGTTAAGATGCTCAGAGTGCGCCACTTATAGATCTCTTTTTGTTTTCCCTAACAAACCATTTTTGGACAGGGTGAAATACATATTGGCAGAGCAACACTGATTTTTGGTTTATTCATGCGTCCTCATGCTATTCCAAATTTAGTAATGTTCCTGAAGAAGGTAATTTCTGTACAATAAAATATTTTCCTTTGCAAGATTGTATTTGAAGTTGGTGAAGAATATTTCATGAGGTGTGCATGTGTTGAGGTCAAATAATTATATATAAGCTGAACACAAAATATTTCTTTTCCCAATGGAAATATTTGACAGACATTTTATACTCACACACAAATGACAAAAACTTGTTTTCTTTTTTAATGTATTTATTTAATTGAATGCAGAGATTTTTCCCTGTGGGTAGAAATTTAAACATTCTTGTTCTTCTAGGACTCTGTAACCTGTAGGCAGCAATTTCTTATCCTTCATGTGCAATCCAAGTTGACCTGAAAAATGTTTAATAAAGTTTTAAAATATGAAAAACATGTAGGGAAGGGACAAATTTACATTACAGCCTTCAAAGTTTGAACACAATATAATATTTTTAAAACAGTACCAGGTGTATTATTGTGATGCACCTATTCTGTTAGTCTGCCAGGTTCCCATAGAGCAGTGGTTCTCAACCTTTTTTGGCCCAAGCCCCCCTTAACCATGTCATTCCTCCCCTTTCGTATTTCCTCCCTATAAATTCCCTCCTCACCCCACCCCTACACAGTATATGTAGAACAAGTTTAGACGTCTACATAACATGTGATTTGTGGATCTTACATACATTATAAGACGAATATCAGAAGGAGCACAAAACTGTAAAGTATGGAGGGGAATAACAATATCAAGTAATCGGTTCTTGCATAAAGATCTTGAAATAATCTTCATTCCCCCTAGGGAGGAATTCTCCACCGGTTGAGAACCACTGTCATAGAGGATCAAACCCTGCACTGCCAGTAAATTTACTTTACATGACTTGTCCATTCTTGCCTCATCACTTGTCACCAGTAATTCCACAAAACCCAACCTGTCATCTCTATGATTGAAAACTTAATGCTGTACAGAGAAGACATTTTAATCTACAACTGCTACAGCTGAAGACAAGTAAGGGTTGGCTCTATCAAAGCTTTTCTCCTTGAAAACACAACATTTACGTATGAATACATCTTCCAAAGGTGACTTTTACCAAATAGCAACTTTGTATTTGTCATCCTTCATGATAAGGTATAAACTATAATGACATTTCAAAAACTGACATGACTCCCATCAGAACTTCTTAGAGGACGTGTTTATAGCATCACAGATGTCAGTCGCAGAGATGTCATCCTAGGGAGTCACATCACACAATTATACTAAACTTCATGGTCAGGTCTTTGCCTGAATGTAATCCTAAGTGAGCTGTCTGGTGGGATTGTCTTGACCTCAGAGACTTGAATGCAACTTAATAAATGAGTGACCTATCACTACACTTTAATATCAGGGTTTCTTCTTTGTTTACCTTCAGGCGTTATTCAAAGAAAGCAGCAGTCCCCTTGCTGACAGTTTGTACTCTCATGGAATGGCTGTTGTCCAAAACACTTTTCTCTGTTCATATCCTAGCATACAAGTCCCAGTAACACTCATCAGTTATCTCCTTTCATCCTGTGCATTGTTCAGTTGAGGTGGTCTATTTCTGTTATCAATTTTGGTGTTCTTATCCTAACCTCTGACACAGGTGTTCTAACATTTCAAACGTGCACTATGTGTACACAAGGACAGAACAGATATGCACTTCGTAACATGTTACATGTTAGTTTTCTACTTACCAACATTTCTCTTATTCATTGTTTCTACACCCTCTTGCTTTCGAGACTTTATCAAACAAAATCTGTTCCAGCCTGTCTAAGACAAGAAAGGATACATTACAAATAGAGTAAAATATGCCAACAGAAATTAAATTTCAGTTTAAAGAGATATTAGCTACTGACATACAACTAATGAAATGTGCGCATACACAATGCGTGGATTGTGATATTCATCTCAAAGTTAACTAACCTAACAAAAAAATACCTCACACACACAAAATGTCAAACATGGATACAGCATGCAATTTTTTCTTTGCTCGCTCACTTTGAACTAGTAGCGAACCCACTCCAACTTCAGGGGCACTTGTAATTTTTGTCCCCAAGTCAAGGACGAGAAGTCTAGAACTGTCTGGTGTAGGGGTTTAAACCCTTACCTCGGCATCAGCACACCGGATGTTTAAGAAGGTGTATTATCCATTCAGACAAGCTGACCTCTCGGCATGCAAATGAAACACTACTTATAATAGCACTCCCGTCAGAACTTCTTAGAGGATATTGTGTTTGTAACATCACTGGCTGTCAGCCATAGAAATATCATCATAGGGAGCCGACCAAGTCATGTTATCAAAAACAATGTTAATGTGACATTAAAAACATGAAACTGCACACCATTATATTGCTGTTAAAATGAGAGGATATTGTGTTTGTAACATCACTGGCTGTCAGCCACAGAAATATCATCACAAGGAGTCATGTTATCAAAACCCCATCCCCCATAGAAGTCAAGTCTGGATGTTTCCTTCAACAAGCTATTTTATGACCAAGGAGCACCCTACAAGCCCTCCAGTGCTGCAGTGCTCCAGTGCTATGAGAGCTCACTAGATGGGTGTTATGGTCAGTATGCTGATGGCCTTTACTCCCTAGAACATTTCCTGGCACCCATGTTATATGAAGCACAGGTCGATGTTATAAAATTCCTACATCCCCAGGACGGCTAACCTGGTTTTTAAAAACGTCTGCAGAAGTCTGATGTGCCGGCCTAAAGGTTGCAAATATATAGGCACAACGCAAAAATGTCCCTCATGCCCAGAACAGCTCTGACTATCTTGTCTTCCGGCCGGAACAGCTCTGACTAGCTAGTCTTCCGGGCACAACGTCCGTACCGAAAGCTCGCTGAGTGGAAGTGCAGGGAGCTGCCTTTGGCGAACGAAATGCTCAATACATGGAATTAAATCAGCCATGTGCCGGACGTGGTGATTCCTTGGGTGAGCCCATTACCAGAGCGCTATGTATATAGCGGACCGTGAAGTTTTACAACCGTTGTAACTTGACCAGCTGGAATGTGGACGGCACCACAAAAATGAGTCCCCCAGGAATGCTAACCTGGTTAAGCAACGCACGCGCAACTAAGGGTTTTGGCCCATGGATGCACAAGACACTTCGCAATTACGCCTGAAAAAACACTCTGAATGAACGCAGAAGAAGAAATTCCCACATGGCCATACGTAAAGGATTGACTCTATCAAAGCTTTTCTCATTGTAATCACAACCTTTAACCAATGAATACATCTTCCACGGGCAACTTTTACCAAATAACAACTGTAATGGTCATCTTTTATGACATGTATCAACTAAAATTATATTTCAAAAACAGACATGACTCCCATCAGAACTTCTTAGAGGACGTGTTTACAGCATCACAGATGTCAGTCCCAGAGATGTCATCCTAGGGAGTCACATCGCCCAATTATACTAAACTTCATGGTCAGGTCTTTGCCTGATAAGAGCCTGAATGTAATCCTAAGTAAGATGTCTGGTGGGATTGCCTTGACCTCAGAGACTGAATATATCTTAATGAATGAGTGACCTATCATTACACTTTAATATCGGGGTTTCTTCTACTTCGTTCACCTTCAGGCGTTATTCAAATTCAAAGAAAGCAGCAGTCCCCTTGCTGACAATTTTTACTCACTGAAGACCAAACTACTGTTCTCTGTTCATATCCTGGACACTCCTGCAACAAATGTTTAGTGCTACATTCATCAGTTATTTCCTTTCGTCCGGTGCAGATTAAATTTCAGTTTAAAAAGAGATATTAGCTACTGACATACAACTACTGAAATGTGCGCATACCCAATGCATGGATTGCGGCATTCATCTCAATGTAACAACCAACATAAATAAATACCACACACACACATGTAAAATGTGGATACAGCATGCACATGAAATAACTCCCATCAGAACTTCTTAGAGGATATTGTGTTTGTAACATCACTGGCTGTCAGCCACAGAAATATCATCACAGGGAGTCTACCAAGTCATATTAAAAATAATGTGACATTAAAACCAACATGAAACTGCACGCCATTATAATGGTGTGAAAATGTGCATGATGATGGTATTAAAGCATATATGCTATGACGGTGACGGAACATTAAACCACCTACCTGCTATTAGCTGGTGGAGTTGACGGACTCAAATCATTGCCATGTCCCAGGTGGTATTCTAAGTGATGCCTATGATTGATACTCTGTAGCGCTGCATTAAGAATGGGGGAATGAGAGAGAAGACCCATTCAAAATGAAGGTGTCCCGAGAGAGGTGAAATGTGACTGACATGGTGTGGCTGGTCTCCTGGATGTAGGAAGGGACAGTGGCAATCAATGGCTCAAATTACTGTCAAGGAAAAATCTTAGATTAAGAGGAAGCGGATACAATGAAACTACAATGCCCTCACACTAAAGCAGAATGAAATAGATGAGACCCAAAAATGGACAATACGGCGAGAACATGGACGAAGCTACAGAAGATAGCAAACGCTAGGATAAATATCGGGCTCAATGAAAGGCTTGATGACCTAGGTCACAACAGGGGATAACAGAAAAAAGATGAAACATCCTACTATAGACTTATGCCTGAAGAAGAACACTCAAGAACCTTTATGCAGTGACATAATTGAATATCAATGCTCTGCCATTGCAGTGGCCAAGGCATATGACAAGACCTGTTCGAATGTGGCAGCCTGCTGTAAATTGAACAGTAAAACAAACTGTCATGGAAAAGTGAGAATGACAAGAGATCTTCCTGTTATATATGCCCTACCAAATTAACAGTGGCAGAAGATATTTCAGCATAGAAGTTCAGTGTTATGGCTTCAAGTCTACAAAGTTTCCACGAAATTGTCTCATGGGCCAATCAGGCGAGATCCAGAATGTCTGTAGCCCATGAAAATGCCAGCAATCTGTCAACAGTACACCATCTGCAACCAAATAAGGAAAAATCTTGTAAGACATTTCAACATGATGGTCTGTGGTGGATCATATCACATTGTCACCTACCTGTGCAGGTTATCTTTAATATAATAGCATTCCCATCAGAACGATATTTGGCGTTACATCACAGAATATCAGCCACATGAATATTATCAAAGGAAATCTATGCTAAGTCATATCACTAACAATTTACAAGACAACTTTGGTGGTATGGACAGACTGAATTCTTTCAGTTTAATTTCATGTGAGAAACCAATATATGAACAAATAACACATGACTCAACGTAAGTATGCCTATCTGACAATGCTAAAGTTAAAACATAAATAAATCAAATGACCACACAAGTTATAAGAATGCTTGCATTAACAATGGCTTAGTAAATGTTCCAGCAACTGGAGACTGACCATCAGCAAAGTTTGGCTGAAGTCAGCACTATGGCCCTGGATTGGTGATTTTCTTTCCGGCCTTTGACTGTGTACAGGCAAATGTGGGGCATGGAAAAACTCCACACACCCACAATCACATCAGCAAGGATAATCCTCGTGCACGTAACAAGTCAATGGTCTGGCTAACAATATGACACATATCTGAAATCAGTTCATCAAGAGTTGTTCATCATCAAGAGCTGTTCATCGTCAAGGAGCCATGTATATTTGGTACTGACAGCGATGTTTTGTAAGTACCTACTACATGATGTTCATTAGCAACCCATTTGTATTTTGTGATGCATTGTTAAATTCTGTGTCTATTCTTACATATATCTTGAGTTGTAGCAAGAATCATTGACTAGTCCGCATGTGTTCATGGTGTTTCATGATACAAAATGGCCGTGCCAGTGCATATCTACTATATAAATAAAATACAAACTAAGTTAAAATACAATGCAAGTTATTTCTACAAATAAATTTTTCTTTTTTTCCATGATTTGTCACAACTGACAATGTCACATTCTGCAAAAGGACCTGCTGCTGCTACAAGATGTTCAAAAGTGAAAATTAAAACTGTCGCAGATTAACCTTTAGGCTAGTATTTTTTTAAAGCTCTCTGGTGAATGGATTTAAACAATACTACCTGGTGAACGCATTAAAACAATGCTACCTGGTGAACGCATTAAAACAATGCTGTCTGGTGAATACATAAACCAATGCTGTTTGGTGAATACATAAACCAATGTTGTCTGGTGAATACATAAACCAATGTTGTCTGGTGAATACATAAACCAATGTTGTCTGGTGAATACATAAACCAATGCTGTTTGGTGAATACATAAACCAATGCTGTTTGGTGAATACATAAACCAATGCTGTCTGGTGAATACATAAACCAATGCTGTCTGGTGAATACATAAACCAATGTTGTTTGGTGAATACATAAACCAATGCTGTTTGGTGAATACATAAACCAATGCTGTCTGGTGAATACATAAACCAATGCTGTCTGGTGAATACATAAACCAATGCTGTTTGGTGAATACATAAAACAATGCTGTCTGGTGAATACATAAAACAATGCTGTCTGGTGAATACATAAACCAATGCTGTTTGGTGAATACATAAACCAATGCTGTCTGGTGAATAAATAAAAACAATGCTGTCTGGTGAATAAATAAAAACAATGCTGTCTGGTGAATAAATAAAACAATGCTGTCTGGTGAATACATAAAACAATGCTGTCTGGTGAATAAATAAACCAATGCTGTCTGGTGAATACATAAACCAATGCTGTCTGGTGAATACATAAACCAATGCTGTCTGGTTAATACATAACCCAATGCTGTCTGGTGCAAACACAAACATATAGTAAATGTTCCAGTAACTGGAGACTGACCATCAGCAAAGTTTGGCTGAAGTCAGCACTATGGCCCTGGATTGGTGATTTTCTGTCCGACCTTTGACTGTGTACAGGCAAATGTGGGGCATGGAAAAACTCCACACACCCACAATCACACAGCAAGGATAATCCTCGTGCACGTAACAAGTCAATGGTCTGGCTAACAATATGACATGTCATCGGAAATAAGTTATTCATCGTCAAGGAGCCATGTAGATTTAGTAACGACAGCGATGTTCTGTAAGTACCTGCTACATGATGTTCATTAGCAACCGATTTGTACATCTTGATGCATTTTTAAATTATGTGCCTATTCTTACATATATCTGTAGTTTTAACAAGAATCATTGACATGTTTCAAGAATCATCGTTTTTTTCACACGAGTTCATGGCATTTCATGATACAAAATGGCCATGCATATTTTTAGTTTCATTTCTACAAATAATTGTGCCTTTTCCCATAATTTGTCACAATTGATAATGCCATTCTGCTAAAGGACCTGCTGCTGCTAAAAGATGGTTGAAAAGTGAAAATGTGCCTGGCGTAGATTAACCTTTAGGTTTGTTAAGACAAGCTGTCTGATGAATGAATTAAAATAAAGTGTCAGGTGGGCGCATTAAAATACTGTCTGGTGAACACAATAAAACAATGCTGTCTGGTGAACACATTAAAACAATGCTGTCTGGTGAACACATTAAAACAATGCTGTCTGGTGAACACATTAAAACAATGCTGTCTTGTGAATAAATAAAAACAATGCTGTCTGTTGAATACATAAACCAATGCTGTCTGGTGAATACATAAACCAATGCTATCTGGTGAATAAATAAAAACAATGCTGTCTGGTGAATAAATAAAAACAATGCTGTCTGGTGAATAAATAAAAACAATGCTGTCTGTTGAATAAATAAAAACAATGCTGTCTGGTGAATACATAAAAACAATGCTGTCTGGTGAATAAATAAAAACAATGCTGTCTGGTGAATAAATAAAAACAATGCTGTCTGGTGAATAAATAAAAACAATGCTGTCTGGTGAATAAATAAAAACAATGCTGTCTGTTGAATAAATAAAAACAATGCTGTCTGGTGAATACATAAAAACAATGCTGTCTGGTGAATACATAAAAACAATGCTGTCTGGTGAATAAATAAAAACAATGCTGTCTGGTGAATAAATAAAAACAATGCTGTCTGTTGAATACATAAACCAATGCTATCTGGTGAATACATAAACCAATGCTATCTGGTGAATAAATAAAAACAATGCTGTCTGGTGAATACATAAAAACAATGCTGTCTGGTGAATACATAAAAACAATGCTGTCTGGTGAATAAATAAAAACAATGCTGTCTGGTGAATAAATAAAAACAATGCTGTCTGTTGAATACATAAACCAATGCTGTCTGGTGAATACATAAACCAATGCTATCTGGTGAATAAATAAAAACAATGCTGTCTGGTGAATAAATAAACCAATGCTGTCTGGTGAATACATAAAAACAATGCTGTCTGGTGAATACATAAAAACGATGCTGTCTGGTGAATAAATAAAAACAATGCTGTCTGGTGAATACATAAACCAATGCTGTCTGGTGAATAAATAAAACAATGCGGTCTGGTGAATACATAAACCAATGCTGTCTGGTTAATACATAACCCAATGCTGTCTGGTGCAAACACAAACATATAGTAAATGTTCCAGTAACTGGAGACTGACCATCAGCAAAGTTTGGCTGAAGTCAGCACTATGGCCCTGGATTGGTGATTTTCTGTCCGACCTTTGACTGTGTACAGGCAAATGTGGGGCATGGAAAAACTCCACACACCCACAATCACACAGCAAGGATAATCCTCGTGCACATAAAAAGTCAATGGTCTTTCAGTTGTACAGAAATTACAATGGTCTATGTTTCTTACATATGAACAGTTCATAATGATTATAAACTAATCAAATTGTCTCATGTTTCAACTCTACCAATCAATCAATTGCTCACTTTAGCCCAGTACATCACACCACTATCACTGTTTGCATTGAGGAGAACATAGGAATATTTTAGACATCGCAATCAAGCTGATATTAGCCTGTCAAGCTTAACCATGTTAATAGTTTATTCATAGTAATGTTATCCTTAAATTTACTATAAAGTGTAGATCTAATCTGATGCACGTTCTACAAGCATAACTAAGGAAGGTATCAATGTATTATTATTCCCAAGCTGTATCTCTGTGCTGGTTGCACTATATATACAACAAATGTGGCTACCTAGGCAAAGCATTGACATTTCAAACTACTAAACAAAGACACTTTTACAACACACTCCCATCAGAACTTCTTAGAGGACATTGTGTTGTAACATCATTAAATGTCAGTGACATAAATGTCATCATAAGGAGGTTGCTACTAGTATCGAGTACTGCTGAAATGTACATGAAAACTTATAGGGCTGTTTAATAAAAACCATAACGTAACTGAACAGATTCTTCTTCTTCTTCTTCGTTCATCCGGAGTTTTTTTTTTGGATGTGATTGCGTTGTGCCTGTTTACAGCAGAGCCGCGTTCTTGCGCCGTTAGGCCGACACATCCGACTTCTGCGGGCATTTGTTGACCGGGTTAACCTTCCCGGGGAACAGATTCAATCAGTTCAATCCCAATATTATGCCATACCCCAAAATGACAGCATATTAAACACAAATTATTAACATTAAAAACATATCTGACCATGTGATAACAAAGGCCAAGCAGAGTTTGGCTGTGATACAGGTGATGTCAGCAGAAAACTGTCAGCAGTGCCATCTATGCCTCCTATACGAGGGGCTGGTCATGTCCGTTTTTGAGTATGCGATGGCGATCCTGAATCCAGATAGAAAGGATGGGAAGGATTCAAAACAAAGCTATGCGCATTATTCTTGGATGTATAAGAGATACAGCATGCAGGGCAGTGTACTACCTTCTTGATTTTCCAACCAATGAAGACAGGCTAAAAATTTGCAGAGCACGTGCATACCTCAGAATTAACGCAAACACAACATCCACTGCATAGTTAAATTAGGAAGGTGATGGGCAGCAGGTTAAAAATAGGAATGTCTTGGATGGGTCAAGCGGAAGACATTCTTCAACAGGTGTGTTCACTGGAGAACCTGGCGAGGAGTGGGAACAAGTGCCAACAGATTTCTGCACATCCTTTTCAGTTTGCATCCAACTAGACAGAAAATGCAGAAAATCAGGCTGCTGTGGAGGCGGAAGTACAAGCGTTGATTTTCAAGAATTCTGTGATGCTGTCATTTACACAGATGGGTCGTTCGTCTGACATGTGAGAAGCTCGTGGGCCTTTATGGCGTGGACCGAGAGAGAATTGTAAAGGACTCTGGTGCTTTTGTTGAGATCACAAGTAGCCTGACTATGGAAGTCAAGGCAGTAAGTAAAGCGATAACATGGCTCGAGACAGACATTCACTAGGGCATGTGTCCTTAGCGACTCAACGAGCATGCACATGAGGATAGAGACGGGGTGGATCCGAAGTGTGGTAGCTGTCTCTGGAGCGGTCTCGGCTGGCAAAGATTAGTTTCATCTTCATGCCAGGGCATGCGGGAGTACAAGAGAAATGAGCGGGCTGACAAGCTCGTAGGTAAGGCGGACACTGTAGAGGGCGGACATGCCATGGACCAGGCAGACATAATGCACTACGAGAAGTAAGACTTGCGAGAACCAAGTGATGCGAATCTACAACCATGGTCAGACTGCAAGAACAGCAAATTAAAAGAGGTGTGGCCAAACAAGAACACTACGCAGGAAGCCAAAGAAGATTGATAAACCAGCACAGAACTGGTGTCGTTAGCCGTTACACGCTGCAGGATTTGCTGAGGAGGGGATCCGAGCACTGATGGACTGAATGATGGAATGGGTTAACACTAAGACAGGACATGTCATATGAAATAAATTTCAAGAAATGTACATGTCTAGGTCATGATTTTTAACAGGACATGATTAGGAGCGTCGAAGTGTTTTGTGTTCTACAGAGATAAGCATGGCCGTAAAGGATAGGAGTACTGACTGGCACGCTGAAGGCGCAGCTTTAACCCCCTACACATCAGTTGGGACTAAAATGACCTGGGGAGAGTTTAAGCTCTAATCATTCGTGAATAAAAGAGGGAAGGAGAAATGAGAAATAAATAAATATTTCATTCATTTTCATTTCACTGGATATTCAAACAGTCTTAACAGCTTTCACTTGTCTAGTGTTTGATAGTACTGGCGGTAATATTTAATATCTTTGCAATTATCAATTAGTTTTATTTTAAAATATCCACCATGTGGTTTTAGGTGTTTTTTGTCCCAACTTAAATGTTGTAAAGATATTCATACCTCGTCACCTCAAGAAAAGGGCATGGTCCGGAGCCAACCCCACGTGCTCTAAATAGACAAAGACTGTCCTGACTGATCAGTTCATACCCCACAAAAACCATCCTCTACAACAACACTACACTTAATGATTTGTGCAAAATGATGTTTTAATTCACATATCTGCTGACAAAAGGTACAGAAACTTCAGTCAGACTGCAATTGAATGTGGTGTTTCAACATGAAAGTTGACTTCATTAAAAATAAATAATAAAATTACTACATTAATGATGAATTGAAAAAAAAAAAAATAGGATAACAACTACCAGACTTACCTATACGGTGTAAATAAATTCGAATATTAACTGCAGTTGTGAACATGGTGTACGACCGCACAACTCGTTAAGATCTTGTTCTTCTTGGCCTGCCATCTCATCTCCCTCCACCTCGAACATGTGCGCCTTCTGCTCGGCCAGCTAGACCACGTGACAGCGGAGTGGCCAGGATCAGGTTTCGATTTATGGCCAAATGTTAATAGCTTGATGCCAGAAAAGACGCAAAAATATGTGAAAGTATTTATTCCTCATACACATTTCACACGAAAAGCTCGGGTCCCGATGCTTGTTTCTTCTTTCATTCGCTTGAAGTTTGTCTATATCTGCAATATTGTCTCTTTTCGTGAATTTTACCGTTCTATTTAGTTCAGGTCCCGGTCATAATTATCATAGTCATTATGAATGAGTAGATAATGAGTTTAAAAATTGACTACTCGCTGTACATTCAGAAAACCTGAATGACAGTATAACTAGAAGCGTCCTTGTCTAGATTTAGAACCCACTGGGCAAACAAAATAGTGGAAGACCTAAGCTAAAAACATACAGAAAAGAGAATTGGAGTCAGAAATGAATAATATGAGGATAACATAAACAGAGCAGCAAAATAAAACATGACAATATAATTATTATTGCAACCTCGTATCATATAATAACGTCAGAAACATGTTTCTTCTTGGGACACCCTTTCACCTTTCGCTTGACCACTCCACCTAGGAGGATTTTTAACCCAAAAACACAACCTTCTGGTTATCTCCTAGGGCATACCTGCCACAGGCAGTCACCCTTCACTTCCTCACACAACCACAAGTACTCATCTTTCTTCATTATCAGAGATATTAAGACAACTTACACGATCACTGCATCATCAGAAACACTAGACCTCAATTCATCATCAGAAACAATAGACATCACTTATCAAAAGAAACATTAGAATTCACTTTAATATCAGAAACACTAGATCAGAAACACTAGAATTCACTTCATCATCAGAAACACTAGAATTCACTTCATCATCAGAAACACTAGAATTCACTTCATCATCAGAAACACCAGAATTCAGTCATCATCAGAAAAACTAAACCTCACTTCATCATCAGAAACGCTAGAACTCACTTGATCATCAGAGTCACTAAACAGTTCACAGAGTCACTTCATCACTAGAAACAGTAGGACAACTCACATAGTCATGTCATCATCAGAAAGAATCACTTCAATACCAGAGACACTAGGACAGCTCGTATTGCACATCAGAGACAGTATACCTAACTTCATTATCAAAGACAGAAGGACAACTCACAAGGTCACTTCATCAAAGAAACTATGATGCCTAAGAATCACTTCATCGTCAAAGACTATGATGACACAAAATTTAACTTCATCATCAGTGACATCAAGAAGATGTCACTAAGACAACTGACATGATTATTTGATAATCTGAGATAACAAGACATCCCAAGTCACTTCGTCACATCAGTGACATGAAGAAAGTTCATAATATTGATTCATCGTCACGGTCTCTATGACACCTAGTAGGATCTTTATGTCAAACAAAATAGTGAGGGATCTAACAATACACAGAGCAGTGAATTACAGATAGACATGAATAGTATGGGCAGAATATGGAAGCAGCAAAAGATAAAACATCCTGGTGTGAGCTCGTTAAGGGCCCATGCTCCCATGGGGGAACAAAAGACAAGAAAAATGATCTCTCCAGAATCAGGAATATAATGTATCACGAAGTTCTTTATGATAAGTTCGATGTTCTTGATGATAAGTTCGTGATATGGTCGTTGTCTAGGTAACGATACTCATGGTGTGTCAATTGAGCTATCTGTCTTACAATATAACTCACCCCCGCAGTGCACATTCACCAGTCAGTAAACAAGATCGATCTTGGCGCACATAATCCTTTAATACAGAAATAACCCAGACCCACGGAACATATTTATACATCCAGAAATAATATAGTCCATAGAATATCCATATCCTCCTCACAACATTAACACGCACACATCACTGTCTTCTCAAGCCCGCTTCATATCAATCCACAAGACAGGTAATCCAGCTCCTATCCACCGCTGGACCTCACACAATACACCCATACACTGGGTCTTAGTTTCCACGAACTATATCACCCACTCTGGGTTCAGGCCTACACTCACTACAGAACCCACTCTGGTTCAGGCCTGCATTCACAACTGGGCGAACAACACAACACGGAGATCTCTAACTCCGCTTCTCCTTAGACTACCGACCAGTTCGGCATCTACCCATCAACTCTCTTGAAGTCCCTTGACTTCACACAAAACTAAACTGTCCTTCAGCGACCGACTCCTCACTCGGTCCCAGCTTCCACTCGCTAGTCACCTGTTTTCCACTGTCTTTTAAATCTACTGTGTAGCCCCTTCCTGGGCTCCCCACAACATTACACCCCAGCCTAAAACTGTCTCTCACTCCATCCATCCTGGGGGTTTCCACTCAACCTCACCATTATTTCTCATGGTTAGTTGTTTTTCTCGTAGTCTTGCTACAAAGGTCACTCACCTCAATGTCAATGACCCAGGCATATGTCATAAAGATAACTCTCGGAATCATTTCAGAATCAGAGAAGCTAGGTCAACTCATTCAGTCACTTCAATACCTGGGACACCAAGAATTGTTGCAGGATCATTTTATTACCTACGACAACACAAAGGATGCAGAGATAGCAGGACAACTCATCGTATTATTTTGGGATACCAAGACATTTATGCCATTTCATAAATGACAAAGACACCATGACAGCACACAAAATCATTCAATCAAAGACACTGAGACAACTCTCCAGACTGGCACAGTGTAGACATTTGGACAACTCTCTGGATCGGCACAATATAGACATGTGGATAACTCAGGATCAGCACAGTATACATTTGGACAACTCTCCGTATAAGCACAATATAGATATTTGGACAACTCTCCAGTTTGGCACAATATAGACATTTGTACAACTCTCTGGATCGACATAATACAGACATCTGGACAACTCTCCAGATGAGCACAATATAGACATTCGGACAACTCAAACATAAACTTTTGCAGACAACACTAACACAATAATGGAAACATGAAACACCACTGATTCATCAAAGCTAACTACATTTCAAAGACACACACAACAATGTTGTATCAATGTTAACAAAATACAATATACATTTTATGTCACTAATGTTCAAATATGGTGCCTTTTGTCCTCTGCAGAATGGTCAGGGATAGAAGATGCAGCTAAATACATCATGCAAAGGTTAAAGGTGAGAAGAGCAACCACTACTGTAGCAGCCCTTTCAATGTTGTGTAACTCCAGCAACCTGAAAGGCAACAGTTATGCTCTCATGAAATCATACAGAACAGTGGTGATTCACTATGCCTATAATTTGCACTGATTCTAACCTTAAGATAAAATATGTCTTGAAGCAATGAATGTTTCAGTATACCTATAATTTTCACTGTTTATATCACATTATGAACTATGTTTTGAAATTAAAGTAGTGCTTGTCATTTACTAAAGTATGTCACAAAACTATTCTACTTTGTCATTTCTTTGTACACTTGTAGCAAATTTTAGGCATGTGTAGCTAGTATCAAGTTATATGTTATATTTCCTCATTAGATTTTGTCATTCACATGAGTGCTCCTTGTTATTTTTTAAAACGTGTATTGTGGTACATTCCAGAAAAAGTGCACCTCCAGAATTAGTAGTTACATATTGTAATGCAACTATTATCATACCACATGCCTCCTGACATGGGATGGGGATGTGCATAGTTACTTAGGGATTGGGCACACCCAGGTAACTCTCATCACACCATTTACCACTTGAAGTTTAGGGGACATTCAGAGAGGTCTCAAGGCCGAGTGGTCTCTGCCATGGGACGGCTGACCGGGTGGTGTACACATGCGCTACTGTTCGATCCGGTGTACAGGCGCTCACTTGGTGTATAAGCGCGACTGTTTGTTTGGTGTGCAGATTTGATGCCTAGGAGTATTAGTTGTACTTTCATCATCGTCAAGTCACCACCGCGGTTGCTTCTCCACACTTTACTTTGCTGATGGTTAGACTCTGCCTTTCTACACAAAGTACGCCAACTTACTATTAAACACACCTCCTCTCTCTTATAGAAATGTAACTCAAACTCGGCTTTAGGTTTTTGTTACTATATTCATCACACCACTATCATCATCATCATTGGCACCTTGCCGTCTTGACAGACGATAGTTTGTGCTTTAAAAAGGCATAATAACTTTTACCTATGGCGGTAGCGAATGTGACTTATAAGGCAATTTTCGCTGTAAATGTTCGTTCACAGTGGGTGCATGTGAACACGTGGTCATTTCCACCATCATGCACCATCTTACGTCTCACACGCTCGGTGTGTGACTTATCTGCAATAAGTTTCTAACACCACTATATACCATATCTCATACCACTTTTTTCACACCACTATAGCATGGACATATCACATATACCATCATTTATTCCACATTATAATAAACACCACATTTCTATACATTAACAACATAAAGGAGTGGCTCAATTTTGGCCGCAACTCTCTTCTCAATGTGGTCCGCTCCCGACAAAACCACAGCCTTCAATACCCTTTGTCCGGCTCCCGCTTTCTATTGACCGCGAAGCGAGTCCCAGCGTTTCCACTCTGTGTGAAAAGTATCCACTTTTCACGATCGAGGTGTCCATTTACTGAACACTGCCATAACCTCTGACCTCATCTAATTTGGGTCACGGCATAACTGATCCATGTCCTTATCTGGACCATGGCAGTCTCGAGATGTGATGTCCGCCTCGAGTGCTGGAGGTCCCGAGTTCAAGCCCCGGGGATTTTTTCACGAGAACTTCTAGTAACAAAATTTCCCCTTGTCTCAGGGTAGTGAGATTGGACGCCCGTGTGTATTGTTGTGCACATAAAAAATCCCTTTGCAGTCGGAAGTTGAAAAAGAGTAGCCTAACGGCACTGCCCAGGCAAAATTTTGAGTTAAAAATCTACCCAAAGTATTTCAGGATCCTCGCCGTTGCTACGAAGTTCGTACACTGAGCTGGAGATTCTCTGGACTCAGGCTTGAATTAGGAGTAGAACGGAGCACTTGTGGGTTACACCCGTGTGCAGTGATGTTGATCCATCGACTAATCTAAACTAAACTAAACTAGAGCAGCAAAAGATAGGATGACTTGGCTTGGGTCGGCCTATGTACTAGAGTAATCGAGGATTCAGAACAGAAGAACGGATTCAGTAATAAGGAACCATGAAGTGGAGAGGCCTTTGGTACTCATCAGAGTTCAGGAGTAAATGATATCCACCGGACGCGTGCCCTACTGTTTTGGCTGATTCAAATGACCGTCAAATCTCCTACTTTTTTTTTTTTGCCTCGCTCGCTTGGAACTCAAGCGTAGTCCATACATGTTTCAGTGCTTCTAGTGCACTAGACTGATCTCTGCGTGTGGATTAGCTTTCCCGTTTATAAGTGTCCCTCGCCGTCAGGCGAACCCACTCCGACTTGAGGGGTAAAGTCTCCTACTAAACACATAATCGGTGATATGAGGAGAAATCTTACTTCACGTGCATATTTCTCATAAATGGAGGCGTGATCCTGACTATCCCAAACCTGTCACGTTTGTGGTTTGGGGACATTTATATGGCAAACCTGTCTCGCTGGTCAGTCAACGAAAGGAACATTGCTGCTCTCGAACGCTCCCGGGGTTGAAATACTAACCTGACCTTCATGCACTGGCTCATGGAATGCAGGTCCAAAGTTCTGGCCCATTCCAGGAAAACAGTTTTGCTCTTCATGTCTTTCTAATGTCGGTACTCTGCTTGAAACACGCTCTTCTTCGTGAAAACCAATGAAGAAATCACCAAAAACCCCGGTGCTGGAAACAAACAATACACTATGCTTCAAGAACTGGTATCATTTTAAGAGGTCGAGCCGCTTATAATGTGGAGGTCATGGAAGTATCAAGTGGACTAACGACAACCTATTGGTCTCTAAAGACGTAACCCGGGATGAAAGACAAGTCCAATGTAATATGCAGAAATAAGGCTAAGTAGACGTACAGGACATAATTATTTGTTGGTCAGGCCCAGAACCAGATCATCATATGTAGGGTCTGCAATATTTGAAATCCTAGATGGCAGAACATGCCCACGTGTTGACTCTTGCCTTCCCTTGAGCCCTGAGGCCAGAAAAGCATGCATGCGATTGTTCTGGGTGGAGTTAGTATCGGCATTCCTTGCGAATGGAACAATCGCGGATGACGTCACCACATTGAGAAACTTCAATGCCTTTGAAGCTACACGGCAAAGCTAATCATCTCAGCAAATGACAAATGTCAGTTGTAGGAAAACAACATTGCAGCTTTGCCGGTGCAAAAGAAACAAGGTTATGTGATAACAGGTAAAACTTGGATTAACCTCTTCCTGTCCATTGACAGTTGTGTTAACGCAGTGGTTCTCAACCTTTTTTGGCCCGTGCCCACCTCCACCATATTTTTAGGACGTCATCCCCCCTCCCCTCACCAAATTTTAGAACGTCATTCCCCGCCTTTCGTATTTCCTCCCTAAAAATTTCCCCCTGCCCCTACACAGTATACGTAATAACTGAAGCTAAATTTAATAGCACATACTAAAACAAGTCTAAACGTCCACATAAAAGGTGATTTGTGGGTCTACTTCTATATCTATAAACATCGATGTGTGTATGTATGTATGGATGTATGTGGATCCGTCCTTTATGCGTTCGCTAACGGTCCATCCGATTGAGATGACATTTTCTACACGTTTTCTTTCATTCCTGTGCAACCAACTGTCATAGTTTTATCTATCAGCTATCAGCTATTACCTTCCTAAAATTTAATTTTGTAATTACATGACTGAACATAAGAAAATATAAAAAAAAAAGGATATAACTTTTAGTAGCATTGTTATATCTTAAGTTAAGTCCCCTGGCTATAGATATATATATGAATTAAATGAGATGCTCCCCACCAGGGACTGGGTGCAGCCGGGCCAGGTCAGACAGACAGATAGACAGACAGATAGACAGACTGACAGACAGACAGATAGTCGGGAACGGGAGCCAAGTTTACTTTAGATAGATCTCTTCCAATCATATTTTCTATCTATTCTTCTATTCTATCTATATTTTGTTGTTATGTTCGGGCCGAACATACATACATACATACATAGACAGACAGACAGACAGATAGATAGATAGATCGGGAGCGGGAGCTTATATGACTACTTATATGAATTAAATGAGATGCTCCCCAACAGGGCCTGGGCGAAGTCGGGCCGGGTCGGACAGACAGACAGACAGACAGATAGTCGGGAACGGGAAGTAGTTATATAGGAGGTCTATCCCTCCCCCCCTCTCAAGGAGAAGGAGCGCTCCTTTTTTACTAAGAATAAAGAAGGGGGTGCCGGTAGGTGCTGTCGTTTTTAGTAAGCGCAAAGAAGGAGGTGCGGGACATAACTCAGGAGTAAATAATCGTCTGTTTTTGTGATATTACCTCCCCTTTTTTGAGACTTTTATTTTTTTTTTAAAGAATTAAAATTTAATTATTCCTGTTATCGTAGGTTGTAGTGGGCGGGGCTTCGTGTTATTTGTTGTTAAGGTGTGGTTGAGTGGCCGAGTAGTTAAATATCTGCATCGAAACACTATCATCATATCATTTTAGAGCTTCAAATGAAATCCTTACAAAGGTCAAGATGGCCAGTAGTATTGATTTTAATGGGTATGGCTTAGCGAAAGTCGGTGTTAAGGAGTGGGTAGCAGTTACTAGTGAGCCGTAGAGGGTCGTAGTGGTTTAAACAATATCATCATACAGATTAAAAATGAAAACCTTAAAAAAGTAAAGATGACCGGTATTATTGCATTTAGTGGGTATGACTTTGTGATATTCGTTGTTAAGGGGTGGGGTGAGTGGATGAGTAACTAGATAAACGCTTCCGAACACTATCATCGGGTTCGAACCCCAGTGGGGAGGTCTAGTGGTAGAAGAAATATTTATGTTTTTGTTACTTAGTTGTGATGGAGAGCTCTGGTGTTATTAACCCGGCTATGTTTAAGGGTACCCCAGACACTGTGGAAGTGACAGGTTCGAATCTCGGTACTTTGTCGTTGGTAAAATTGCCAGTCATCAACATGTGGGTGTCTAGTTGATTATAGGGGTTAGTGCCGCTTTGTCCGGCCGTGTCGCCGCAGCCACAAGTCCCACCGCTGATGAAAAAACACAGGCATCAAATTTCACCCTTGTACCTATGCGTCACAAAATATAACATAACTATCAGAATATGATATAATCTTAACCTCAACAGGTGTTGCCAAAAATCAATACTCATTTTCATAACGGCTAATCCAGGGGCTTATCGTCGTCGTAATGACAAAGATGGGGTATTGATATTACTAATATCTTCATGGCTGCAAATAGTTCGCGATATTAATAAAGGTTCATATAAAGGCTGGAAGGGGATTAAAGGATTAACACCTATTGTCGGAATATCCACAGAAATCAAAAGCACTACTCAATCGATTTTTCTCATATGTGGCGGTTGGGGATTATGGGTTAGGTGTATGTGTCCTTATTCAGTTAAAACAGGTGGTATGAGTAGGAGATATCACAAACAGTATCAGCATATGCCACTCTGATCTTAAATATCAGTAGTTCGTTATTCTTGTGACATTGAAAACGATTGGGGTTTGAAAAAGGATGGTGTACTATGTGATACAGGTCACCCCTGTCAGCGCATCGTAGCTGTGTTGTGAATTGTTGCCTATTACATCCGGGTGTGAAAATAATCAAACATATTTCATATCAGATCAATAGGCATGCCTCTATATAGCTGCACTGCGAACTTGGTTAGAGTCTACTTTAGGAAGTATCGTGTATCTGTGTATGCGCACTTACCACTTCTTATAGATGTGTGTAGTATTATTGGAGAGCAGCCGTTATGTATACATTATCAGAGTATGTTGCCTTACAGGGCTGGTGTAGTGTCTTTGTGTCTGCTATGCTGCATGTATTGTTCTGTTGCCTTGTATTATTTGGAGGGAGTTTCATGTGGTTGTCAAGTTAATTTTTCCCCACTCAGAATCCACATCCCCAGTGTCATTAGATGGTTTTTAACTTGTCTGCCTATTGTCCTCGCTTCACATTCATACAATAGTATAGGTTCTATGTAGTACTTGAACACTCTTTTTCTCCTTGTAATTGACATCTTTATATTAGTCATTATGTTTTCCACCTTACCAAAGACTATCTTCAACATATCGAAGCTTGGTCTATCCTCTTAAAGACAACTACTTCTTGTAGTCAATTTGCTACATTTTTCCCGTGTCAAGCTTCATGTCTCTGATCGTCTGTATTAGTGTGTTAGAAGTAAACCAACATCGCACAAGACAGCCATACACTACCACAATGTATACAAAAAGAAGCAATACACATAATCACAGTATATAAATATAGTACTAAATAGGAAGTAGTTGAAAGAATTCAAGTACATTATTACAAGGTAAATTAAATACAGTGATATGTATAAAATATCACACACCCGTGTTACATTAGCAAATAAGTACAAAGCACAAGGGTATGAAATACGTTGGTGTATTAGTTACATACAAATGAACCATACAACATACCGGCAAGTCCGCTACGGGACCTAACTCGTGTGAAGTTATGTCTGTAACCAACAGAAATGTGTGTGTGGTAATAACTACGATGTCTGTCTTTCATCATGTATCTGACCTGTTTGCATACCACTACATTCCTTCGTTCACTTGTTGTATACTACCAATCAGGGTAATTGTCTTAGAATTTACCCACATTTTATGTTAGACAAGCATTGATTGGCTGTTCACTTGTGGTCTACAACCAATCAGGGTAATTGTCTTAGAATTGACCCACATTTTATGTTAGACAAGCATTGATTGGCTGGCAACTATAAGGTGGGCGGGGCTTACTGTATGTAATATATATCCAACTCACTACCTCTCACTCACTTTGTGATGTACACAAGAACGACGAAAGATTGGATCTTCAGTTTTGTGATTATTCAATGACTATTTGCCTTCAAGTTTAGAAAGTTTGCCATTTACCGTTTTGTCTCAGTATCCACGGACTATCAGCCATATACGGACCTACAGCTTTTGCGGCTCTTTCTTCCAATTTTTGGACATTCACAACTGCCTTGTAAGAATTATCAGCCAGATTCTTACCCTGACGCATCCGAAGTGTAAGCAACCTCGTTATTCTGCCATAGTTTACAACGTCATCTGCAAAGAAGTCATCGGCGTTTGAAACAAAGACGAGGAAAAAAGTGTTCGGGATTGAAACAGTTTACTAGACTAGTGAATAATACATCTTGTTGTTTGAGTATTTGACTTACCTATCTAGCCAACATCGTGTTATCGACCTTTGGTGAAAGATAGAAACTAAATATATTCAACGCTATATTCATCGGCTCGCTGTGAACGTGTGTCAAGTCGACAGTTGCTTGTCTCAGTATCAAGTCGCTAGTGAACATGCCTAAAAATACAAAGATGTCAACTAGGCAATCATCTGAGAACCACTTATGTGCAACTTGTGGGAAAGGTTTCACTGAAAGGCGCAGTCTGCTTCGCCATACTCGGACCAGTCACAGTACCAAGGAGCAAGTGTATTCGTGTCACACTTGTGGTCATAAGTTTAACAGAAAAGACAATCTACAACGTCACATTACAAAGGAACACACTACACCAGAAGTATCACCCAGTGTAATACCAACAGACGCTTCAACACCCGCTTCAGCAACACTACGTAAGAGACATGTGGCTACTAATAGTGATGTGGCAGTCAGCGAGAAGAAGACTAAACAAGACGAAAACTCCCAGCCAGTCAGTGACACACAACCCAAGGATGAAGCGGCTTCTTTACACACTCTTCCAGATGATATTAGACAAGTATACACCGACAACTGGAGTAGTATCAAAACACATCACAAGATAAACAAATATATGTCTGTCTATACATTTTATATTAGCCCACACACAATCCACCCTAAAGACTGGGCATCTACCTTGAACAAGATCTTTACCATTCAAAAGAGCATATTCAAAATCAACTTTAGTTATCATATAGTCCTTAGGCACAGCGAAACAGACGCTCTTCGATTGTATCACGCATCTTCAAATAATGCTTCTGTCTTAGAACTTCCACAACTAATCAAAAATAGACAAGACTTTGACGATTTTATCAAAATAGTACACGAACATGACGTTCTTACCTACGCTATGCAACAACGTCCAAATACCAAATACACTACAGAGACGATTCCAGCTATATGTTTTTATGTCTATCATATCCCAGAATTCCGGCTTGTTTAATAAATAACGCCCCTTTTATGACCCACGTTAGGCACCACTGTGCATGATCATACTAGATATAACATTCCATATTTAACCATCCGTTTTGTATACTGTTCCTTTTTGTGTGTGTAAACTTTGCTGGAAATACTGTAAAATAAACAGTTTTATGTATTATAAGTGCGTTCACTTGTTGGTTTTTAGTGTTGACGGTACATATGAGTGTCATGTGGTGAGCGGGTGTTACATGTTGATGGCCAAGTCAAGAAATATCTCAGCCATTCTTATAAAAATTAGGAAAATATGTTAACCTAATGAGAAAAATATTGCCCAAGTAAAGAAAACATTTACACAAAACTTATAAAACTTAGGAAAATGTGTTAACCTAATGGGAAAAATATTGACCAAGTGAAGAAAAAATTTACACAAAACTTATAAAACTTAGGAAAATGTGTTAACTAATGTAGAAAAATATTTCCCAAGTGAAGAAACAATTTACACAAAACTTATAAAACTTAGGAAAATGTGTTAACCTAATGTAGAAAAATATTTCCCAAGTGAAGAAAAATTTACACAAAACGTATAAAACTTAGGTAAATGTGTTAACCTAATGAGAAAAATATTGTCCAAGTAAAGACATGTTTCAACTAGTCTTATAAATATGTCGCCCAAACTTATGAACATTAGGAATATGTGTTATCCAAAAGGGAAAAATATTGACCAAGTGAAAAAATATCTCAACCATACTTATGAAAAGGAGAAAAATGTGTTAACCTAACGGGAAAAACATTGGCGAAGTGAAGAAATATCTCAGCCATTCTTATAAAAATTAGGAAAATGTGTTAACCTAATGAGAAAAATATTGCCCAAGTGAAGAAAAAATTTACACAAAACTTATAAAACTTAGAAAATTTGATAACTAAATGTGAAAAAATATTTCCCAAGTGAAGAAAAATTTACACAAAACGAAAACTTAGGTAAATGTGTTAACCTAATGAGAAAAATATTGTCCAAGTAAAGACATGTTTCAACTAGTCTTATAAATATGTCGCCCAAACTTATGAACATTAGGAATATGTGTTATCCAAATGGGAAAAATATTAGACCAAGTGAAAAATATCTCAACCATACTTATGAAAAGGAGTAAAATGTGTTAACCTAACGGAAAAACATTGGCGAAGTGAAGAAATATCTCAGCCATTCTTATAAAAATTAGGAAAATGTGTTAACCTAATGAGAAAAATATTGCCCAAGTGAAGAAAACATTTACACAAAACTTATAAAACTTAGGAAAATGTGATAACCTAATGGGAAAAATATTGACCAAGTGATGAAAAAATTTACACAAAACTTATAAAACTTAGGAAAATGTGTTTAACCTAATGAGAAAAATATTGCCCAAGTGAAGAAACAATTTACACAAAACTTATAAACCTTAGGAAAGTGTGTTAACCTAAGGAGAAAAATATTGATCAAGTAAAGACAAATTTACACCAAACTTATGAAAAGTAGGAAAATTTGTTAACCAAAGGGGAAAAAATATGGGCTAAACTATGAAATATGTTGACCCAAGTAAGAAGATATGTTAGCCAAAGGGGGGAAAATGTTGGCCAAAACATGAAACATCTTAACCAAACTTATAAATATCTCGTGTAAACTTTTAAATAAGTAGAAAAAAAATATTGCTTCTGTAGTTATGTCAAAAGTATCTTGAACTTTTAGCTGAACAGACATTTCACAAGACACAATCATCAACGACAGCACTTTCCCGTTTTTACATTACCGAAAGCTTCAACTTACCATTCCAACGTATCTGCTAAAGAAACACTTATACATAATAATCAACCATCTCTTCACACTCTTTGTTCTTTCTTTCTAACACAAAGTGTCTCTGTCTTTCATAGATAACTTCACAACTTTTCCATGTCACATCACCAAGATACTCCAAACCGCCATTGTACACGAGCTCCAATGAATCAGTCATAACATTTATGGCAATGCAATCTGTGGCTCCACCTAGGATAGTTTCGATATCAGCTAAGTAGTCATCAGCAAAGAGCCATTACCCATGGCTGACATCTTCAACTTTCTATACCACAATGTCTTCTACATTAACCTTCCATTGTTCCATCTTTCAACAATACAAAGGGTGGTCTTCTCGAAGTTTAGCTAACATAACATTTCGTACTTTGTCCACCGCTTTCACACTTTGTCATTTCACAGATGCAATAGTGACAAGTCTGCAACCAACACTGTCTGTTATGAAATCAACCTTTCTTAAAACCACGTCTGCCTTAATGAACCCTTGAATACCCTCTACCACATCTTCTAACCGACTTTCAACGTTTCATACCAAATAATATTAACACTATCTTTTATTACAGAGCAGCCGATTTTCTGCTGACTAGGGCAGATTTTCCAACCCAATGGAGATAAATCATGTGTCCCCCCTAACATACTAGGCGCTATTCTAGACAACGAATATGGTCATCAACCATCACCCCTAAGAAGAACTTGAAAACAACACAAGAGATTGTGTTCCTGAGACGAAATCCTTGGACTACCAGAGTACCTAACGCTGATCCCCTAAAAGAACCTAAGAAACATAGAGCATTATATACATCAAATACATCAAACACAACAAACTATTTCTTACTAACCCTAACCCTAACTATACATCAAACACAACAAACTCTTTCTTAAGAGATATGGATGCAAACCAGTGTCAGAAATGGAAAAATTTTAATTTGTGTGATTAAATTTTAATTAACATTTAAAACTAATAAATCACAATTTTATTGCGCGCTTCACTTAATATACAGATATAGCCTAAGTATAGGTATAAGTTAGGTATAGGACGTATATCGATCTTACCTCTTGCGCAATAAAATTGTGATTTATTAGTTTTAAATGTTAATTAAAATTTAATCACACAAATTAAAATTTTTCCATTTCTGACACTGGTTTGCATCCATATCTCTTAAGAAAGAGTTTGTTGTGTTTGATGTATAGTTAGGGTTAGGGTTAGTAAGAAATAGTTTGTTGTGTTTGATGTATTTGATGTATATAATGCTCTATGTTTCTTAGGTTCTTTTAGGCGATCAGCGTTAGGTACTCTGGTAGTCCAAGGATTTCGTCTCAGGAACACAATCTCTTGTGTTGTTTTCAAGTTCTTCTTAGGGGTGAAGGTTGATGACCATATTCGTTGTCTAGAATAGCGCCTAGTATGTTAGGGGGGACACATGATTTATCTCCATTGGGTTGGAAAATCTGCCCTAGTCAGCAGAAAATCGGCTGCTCTGTAATAAAAGATAGTGTTAATATTATTTGGTATGAAACGTTGAAAGTCGGTTAGAAGATGTGGTAGAGGGTATTCAAGGGTTCATTAAGGCAGACGTGGTTTTAAGAAAGGTTGATTTCATAACAGACAGTGTTGGTTGCAGACTTGTCACTATTGCATCTGTGAAATGACAAAGTGTGAAAGCGGTGGACAAAGTACGAAATGTTATGTTAGCTAAACTTCGAGAAGACCACCCTTTGTATTGTTGAAAGATGGAACAATGGAAGGTTAATGTAGAAGACATTGTGGTATAGAAAGTTGAAGATGTCAGCCATGGGTAATGGCTCTTTGCTGATGACTACTTAGCTGATATCGAAACTATCCTAGGTGGAGCCACAGATTGCATTGCCATAAATGTTATGACTGATTCATTGGAGCTCGTGTACAATGGCGGTTTGGAGTATCTTGGTGATGTGACATGGAAAAGTTGTGAAGTTATCTATGAAAGACAGAGACACTTTGTGTTAGAAAGAAAGAACAAAGAGTGTGAAGAGATGGTTGATTATTATGTATAAGTGTTTCTTTAGCAGATACGTTGGAATGGTAAGTTGAAGCTTTCGGTAATGTAAAAACGGGAAAGTGCTGTCGTTGATGATTGTGTCTTGTGAAATGTCTGTTCAGCTAAAAGTTCAAGATACTTTTGACATAACTACAGAAGCAATATTTTTTTTCTACTTATTTAAAAGTTTACACGAGATATTTATAAGTTTGGTTAAGATGTTTCATGTTTTGGCCAACATTTTCCCCCCTTTGGCTAACATATTTTCTTACTTGGGTCAACATATTTCATAGTTTAGCCCATATTTTTTCCCCTTTGGTTAACAAATTTTCCTACTTTTCATAAGTTTGGTGTAAATTTGTCTTTACTTGATCAATATTTTTCTCCTTAGGTTAACACATTTTCCTAAGTTTTATAAGTTTTGTGTAAATTTTTTCTTCACTTGGGCAATATTTTTCTCATTAGGTTAACACATTTTCCTAAGTTTTATACGTTTTGTGTAAATTTTTCTTCACTTGGGCAATATTTTTCTACATTAGGTTATCACATTTTCCTAAGTTTTATAAGTTTTGTGTAAATTTTTTCTTTACTTGGGCAATATTTTTCTCATTAGGTTAACATATTTTCCTAATTTTTATAAGAATGGCTGAGATATTTCTTCACTTCGCCAATGTTTTTCCCGTTAGGTTAACACATTTTTCTCCTTTTCATAAGTATGGTTGAGATATTTCTTCACTTGGTCAATATTTTTCCCTTTTGGATAACACATATTCCTAATGTTCATAAGTTTGGGCGACATATTTATAAGACTAGTTGAAACATGTCTTTACTTGGACAATATTTTTCTCCTTAGGTTAACACATTTCCTAAGTTTTATAAGTTTTGTGTAAATTTTTTCTTCACTTGGGCAATATTTTTCATCATTAGGTTAACACATTTTCCTAAGTTTTATACGTTTTGTGTAAATTTTTCTTCACTTGGGCAATATTTTTCTCATTAGGTTAACATATTTTCCTAAGTTTTATAAGTTTTGTGTAAATTTTTCTTCACTTGGGCAATATTTTTCTCCTTAGGTTAACACATTTTCCTAAGTTTTATAAGTTTTGTGTAAATTTTTTCTTCACTTGGTCAATATTTTTCTCCATTAGGTTAACACATTTTCCTAAGTTTTATAAGTTTTGTGTAAATTTTTCTTTACTTGGGCAATATTTTTCTCATTAGGTTAACATATTTTCCTAATTTTTATAAGAATGGCTGAGATATTTCTTGACTTGGCCATCAACATGTAACACCCGCTCACCACATGACACTCATATGTACCGTCAACACTAAAAACCAACAAGTGAACGCACTTATAATACATAAAACTGTTTATTTTACAGTATTTCCAGCAAAGTTTACACACACAAAAAGGAACAAGCGTATACCAGTATACAAAACGGATGGTTAAATATGGAATGTTATATCTAGTATGATCATGCACAGTGGTGCCTAACGTGGGTCATAAAAGGGGCGTTATTTATTAAACAAGCCGGAATTCTGGGATATGATAGACATAAAAACATATAGCTGGAATCGTCTCTGTAGTGTATTTGGTATTTGGACGTTGTTGCATAGCGTAGGTAAGAACGTCATGTTCGTGTACTATTTTGATAAAATCGTCAAAGTCTTGTCTATTTTTGATTAGTTGTGGAAGTTCTAAGACAGAAGCATTATTTGAAGATGCGTGATACAATCGAAGAGCGTCTGTTTCGCTGTGCCTAAGGACTATATGATAACTAAAGTTGATTTTGAATATGCTCTTTTGAATGGTAAAGATCTTGTTCAAGGTAGATGCCCAGTCTTTAGGGTGGATTGTGTGTGGGCTAATATAAAATGTATAGACAGACATATATTTGTTTATCTTGTGATGTGTTTTGATACTACTCCAGTTGTCGGTGTATACTTGTCTAATATCATCTGGAAGAGTGTGTAAAGAAGCCGCTTCATCCTTGGGTTGTGTGTCACTGACTGGCTGGGAGTTTTCGTCTTGTTTAGTCTTCTTCTCGCTGACTGCCACATCACTATTAGTAGCCACATGTCTCTTACGTAGTGTTGCTGAAGCGGGTGTTGAAGCGTCTGTTGGTATTACACTGGGTGATACTTCTGGTGTAGTGTGTTCCTTTGTAATGTGACGTTGTAGATTGTCTTTTCTGTTAAACTTATGACCACAAGTGTGACACGAATACACTTGCTCCTTGGTACTGTGACTGGTCCGAGTATGGCGAAGCAGACTGCGCCTTTCAGTGAAACCTTTCCCACAAGTTGCACATAAGTGGTTCTCAGATGATTGCCTAGTTGACATCTTTGTATTTTTAGGCATGTTCACTAGCGACTTGATACTGAGACAAGCAACTGTCGACTTGACACACGTTCACAGCGAGCCGATGAATATAGCGTTGAATATATTTAGTTTCTATCTTTCACCAAAGGTCGATAACACGATGTTGGCTAGATAGGTAAGTCAAATACTCAAACAACAAGATGTATTATTCACTAGTCTAGTAAACTGTTTCAATCCCGAACACTTTTTTCCTCGTCTTTGTTTCAAACGCCGATGACTTCTTTGCAGATGACGTTGTAAACTATGGCAGAATAACGAGGTTGCTTACACTTCGGATGCGTCAGGGTAAGAATCTGGCTGATAATTCTTACAAGGCAGTTGTGAATGTCCAAAAATTGGAAGAAAGAGCCGCAAAAGCTGTAGGTCCGTATATGGCTGATAGTCCGTGGATACTGAGACAAAACGGTAAATGGCAAACTTTCTAAACTTGAAGGCAAATAGTCATTGAATAATCACAAAACTGAAGATCCAATCTTTCGTCGTTCTTGTGTACATCACAAAGTGAGTGAGAGGTAGTGAGTTGGATATATATTACATACAGTAAGCCCCGCCCACCTTATAGTTGCCAGCCAATCAATGCTTGTCTAACATAAAATGTGGGTCAATTCTAAGACAATTACCCTGATTGGTTGTAGACCACAAGTGAACAGCCAATCAATGCTTGTCTAACATAAAATGTGGGTCAATTCTAAGACAATTACCCTGATTGGTAGTATACAACAAGTGAACGAAGGAATGTAGTGGTATGCAAACAGGTCAGATACATGATGAAAGACAGACATCGTAGTTATTACCACACACACATTTCTGTTGGTTACAGACATAACTTCACACGAGTTAGGTCCCGTAGCGGACTTGCCGGTATGTTGTATGGTTCATTTGTATGTAACTAATACACCAACGTATTTCATACCCTTGTGCTTTGTACTTATTTGCTAATGTAACACGGGTGTGTGATATTTTATACATATCACTGTATTTAATTTACCTTGTAATAATGTACTTGAATTCTTTCAACTACTTCCTATTTAGTACTATATTTATATACTGTGATTATGTGTATTGCTTCTTTTTGTATACATTGTGGTAGTGTATGGCTGTCTTGTGCGATGTTGGTTTACTTCTAACACACTAATACAGACGATCAGAGACATGAAGCTTGACACGGGAAAAATGTAGCAAATTGACTACAAGAAGTAGTTGTCTTTAAGAGGATAGACCAAGCTTCGATATGTTGAAGATAGTCTTTGGTAAGGTGGAAAACATAATGACTAATATAAAGATGTCAATTACAAGGAGAAAAAGAGTGTTCAAGTACTACATAGAACCTATACTATTGTATGAATGTGAAGCGAGGACAATAGGCAGACAAGTTAAAAACCATCTAATGACACTGGGGATGTGGATTCTGAGTGGGGAAAAATTAACTTGACAACCACATGAAACTCCCTCCAAATAATACAAGGCAACAGAACAATACATGCAGCATAGCAGACACAAAGACACTACACCAGCCCTGTAAGGCAACATACTCTGATAATGTATACATAACGGCTGCTCTCCAATAATACTACACACATCTATAAGAAGTGGTAAGTGCGCATACACAGATACACGATACTTCCTAAAGTAGACTCTAACCAAGTTCGCAGTGCAGCTATATAGAGGCATGCCTATTGATCTGATATGAAATATGTTTGATTATTTTCACACCCGGATGTAATAGGCAACAATTCACAACACAGCTACGATGCGCTGACAGGGGTGACCTGTATCACATAGTACACCATCCTTTTTCAAACCCCAATCGTTTTCAATGTCACAAGAATAACGAACTACTGATATTTAAGATCAGAGTGGCATATGCTGATACTGTTTGTGATATCTCCTACTCATACCACCTGTTTTAACTGAATAAGGACACATACACCTAACCCATAATCCCCAACCGCCACATATGAGAAAAATCGATTGAGTAGTGCTTTTGATTTCTGTGGATATTCCGACAATAGGTGTTAATCCTTTAATCCCCTTCCAGCCTTTATATGAACCTTTATTAATATCGCGAACTATTTGCAGCCATGAAGATATTAGTAATATCAATACCCCATCTTTGTCATTACGACGAAGATAAGCCCCTGGATTAGCCGTTATGAAAATGAGTATTGATTTTTGGCAACACCTGTTGAGGTTAAGATTATATCATATTCTGATAGTTATGTTATATTTTGTGACGCATAGGTACAAGGGTGAAATTTGATGCCTGTGTTTTTTCATCAGCGGTGGGACTTGTGGCTGCGGCGACACGGCCGGACAAAGCGGCACTAACCCCTATAATCAACTAGACACCCACATGTTGATGACTGGCAATTTTACCAACGACAAAGTACCGAGATTCGAACCTGTCACTTCCACAGTGTCTGGGGTACCCTTAAACATAGCCGGGTTAATAACACCATAGCTCTCCATCACAACTAAGTAACAAAACCATAAATATTTCTTCTACCACTAGACCTCCCCACTGGGGTTCGAACCCGATGATAGTGTTCGGAAGCGTTTATCTAGTTACGCATCCACTCACCCCACCCCGTAACAACGAATATCACAAAGTCATACCCACTAAATGCAATAATACCGGTCATCTTTACTTTTTTAAGGTTTTCATTTTTAATCTGTATGATGATATTGTTTAAACCACTACGACCCTCTACGGCTCACTAGTAACTGCTACCCACTCCTTAACACCGACTTTCGCTAAGCCATACCCATTAAAATCAATACTACTAGCCATCTTGACCTTTGTAAGGATTTCATTTGAAGCTCTAAAATGATAGCTCTGCTGTAAACAGGCACAACGCAGTCACATCCGAAAAAAAAACTCCGGATGAACGAAGAAGAAGATATGATGATAGTGTTTCGATGCAGATATTTAACTACTCGGCCACTCAACCACACCTTAACAACAAATAACACGAAGCCCCGCCCACTACAACCTACGATAACAGGAATAATTAAATTTTAATTCTTAATAAAAAAAATAAAAGTCTCAAAAAGGGGAGGTAATATCACAAAAACAGACGATTATTTACTCCTGAGTTACGTCCCGCACCTCCTTCTTTGCGCTTACTAAAAACGACAGCACCTACCGGCACCTCCTTCTTTATTCTTAGTAAAAAAGGAGCGCTCCTTCTCCTTGTGGGGGGGGGGGGGATAGACCTCCTATATAACTACTACGGGAGCTTATATGACTACTTATATGAATTAAATGAGATGCCGTAGTGTGTGTGTAACGAATGAATGTCGTATTAGTTACTTGTTCTTCTTTACCACTTTAGTGTCGTCCCTGGAGTGAAGAGAATCGATACCCACATTTGTTTTAATTCAATATCTCTATTCTGGAGATATCCAGCAGACTCCGTCCACACACTCCCTCAATCTGAAGACACCTTCCTCTCACTCTTACTCACCCCTGGATCATGCCCCCTCTCATTCTTCCCCAACATAACATACTTGACAACTCTCGCTTCAACAAATAAAAACAAGAAATTTATTAAAGCAAAGAGTATATGTAGGAGAAGTGTATGTGTGTATAAGGTGTAGAATGTGTGACGTGTATTCTAATGGTAGACCAGTGATTTAGAAGCAAAGTCTGTAACATCATAGTGCTTAGCACACAACAGCACCATTTTTTCCGGACAGTGAACCTCACCCAGAAGATGACGACTTTCTCCAATCACTCGAACAAACAGGATGCTGGTAATCCGATAGACACTGTTGATCTTGGTCTCCACTCCACCACACGGTGAAGTTACTCTGTTTCCTAATATTTGTTTGAACTGATAGTTCTCCAATTAACTGAAATGTCACTTGGGGAAACTCTACTGTTTATTAGTTTCTGGTTATAACATTTTCCCCTCTTTTAGAACACAACCTATTAATGTTTGTTAGGTAGATGTGTATATATATATATATATATATATATATATATATATATATATATATATATATATATATATATATATATATATATATATATATATATATATATATATGTCCTTAGTATGCGAGTTATTAATCTTCGGTGATGAAGCTTATCACTCATTAAACACAACACTTCTGTTCATACAATTCCACTCAGCAGAAGCCAGGTTCCCGCAAACCAACTTGGGTATAAGCCCTATGTAGCGGCCTCTCAGCAACCTCTGTCTTCAGATGCTGAGCCATCATTGTGTCAAACTTTGAAACTGCTTCTTCGAAGTAAACCCTCTCCCACTCACGTAGAACACTCAAGGGGAACTGTACATGGAACCTGTAGAGCAGATAACATCATGGTGAGGGCAACTCAGTCCTGACCGTAATTAGGTGATTGTATGCAATTAACAGCACTCAGATCTATAACAGAGATCCGATCTCTGTCATGCGGCCAAATAAATCAATCATATGATCTGAGACATGACAACACCAGGAAAGAATAACGGAACGGGTAGAAACCCAGCAGATGCCCTACTGGAAGATCCTACCATTACACATTCCCCTCCTCCCTCTCAACCATCCTTAATCTCTCTAATTATTATTCCACTACATTGTCCTCAACTTCCTGAGTAAAACGATATATAACACAAGCTACTTGAAGCCACAAAATAGAATACTAGTGCCGACGCTCCTATGATACTTTCTAGCACCGCACTTATAGAACATTCTATCACTAATCCTAATACATTATATCACTACACAGTACTGTACTCTATTCATAATCATACTCTTAAGTAGATATAATTAATTGCCTACCATATGTCTATTCCTGTTGTTACTCGAGAAACTAGGCAATCCGATTGGATCTATGTCCGTGGATAACTATCACTACTTAGATAGGCTAGTCCCTCTAATATACCACAACTGGGAATTATCCCCAATTCTACACTTCAGAATGTTTTCCTCGACTCCATCCACCTGTTTACTGCACTGGGTTTTATATAGGTGCTTGAGTGAGTCACCGGAAAGTCCAGACGCCAATCAGTCCAGAATCTGGCTTTGTCCTCCTGTTTCCAGACTAACCAGAGTCAATTAGCTGTCAATTTTCCTTTTCATCTGTGGAGTTCTTTGTCTCATCCAACAAATATCCGGGTTGTCTGTAAGCCAAAGACCTTTCTCCCATTACATAATCCTTCTGACCTCTAGCAGGCATTCTGTCTATCACTTGCAACGACCCACTTCCGTTTGGTAGACAAATGTCGCCAGTACACACCTCTCGAATAACATCCTGTCATCAAACTTGTCGACTATGTGTAGACAACTCTACGTGACTCCCTTTGATCTCATACACACTGTTGACCAGGTGTCGAGAATCTGTACAGACGTATTTTCCTCAGTTTGTTCACCATAAAAGCGTCAATTGTGTTAGCAAAATAATGTCGGGTTTGGTTATCATTGATCGACTGACAAGTTACTTTATCCTGTGACATAGGCCCCCTCCTAAGAGAGTAGTCCGCAACAACTCTTTCTTCTTGGAGGTTCGATCCAGATGATCTATTCCTCTTCTTCAGGAGCTGGATGTCTAGACAGGAAATTCGCTCCAACAGTTTCTGTATTTCCTCCTCCAGGGCCTTTTCTTTAGAGAATGGCACTGGGCAAACCTTTTGGCGAACAGGCTCTTGAGTGGTCAAAGTCATCTCGAACTCCACCAACCTCGTTCGTCCTGGTTTATCAGTCAGTATCTCCTTATGAGACTCGAGAACCTGGGTTATCTTTTCCCTCTCCTGGGAAGTCAGATCAGGGTTCACCTGTACATCCTTGTAGGTTTCCTGGTGTACCAGGGGATATTCCCTTCCCTCGTTGGTTCCCACTTCTGTCTCCACTGCAACTGCCATTGCCATGAGGTGAGCTGCTTTTTCTCCTGGTCTCTCTTCGTATTTCCGTAAGAGATTGATATGGAAAATCTTCGACTTTCCCCGTATCCGGATCTGATAGTTGGTTCTGGATATCACCCTTTCCACGGGAAATGGTCCTTGCCAACCTATCTCCAGTTTGTTGTTTCCCGTTGGGAGTAGCAACAATACTTTGTCTCCCACCTCTAGAGATCTGTCTTTCGACCTACGATTGTAGTAAGCCGCATGTCTTTTTCTGGCCTTTTTCAAGTTTTGATTCGCCAGAGTCCATCCCTTGTGAAGTTTTTCTTTCAGTTCCTCCACATATCTGTAAGAAGAGATCACTTCTTCTGATGTCCCCTCTTCAGTCCAACTCCTCAACATGGCTTCCAACGGTCCTTTGATTGGACGACCAAACAGCAACGTAGCGGGTGGTAGTCCTGTTGAGCCATGAGGAACTTCCCGATAGGCAAAGAGTGCTGCTGGGATATATTCATCCCACCTATCAGGTTTTTCCTGCGCTAGTTTCCTGAGCATTGTCATCAACGTGCCGTTGAAACGCTCTACTTGTCCATTGGCTTGAGGGTGGTAAGGGCTGGTATGGATATGGTTAGAGTGGAACACCCTAAATACCTCCTCCATAAGTTTTCCACAAAACTGGGACCCATTGTCCGTCAGTATTTGATCAGGAAAGCCTAATCTAGTAAAGGCCTCCATCAGTGCGTCCGCCACTCGTTTCGAGTCAATCTTGGTCAACGGTATGGCTTCACCCCACATTGTACAGCAATCCACCATGGTGAGTATGTACATGTTCCTCTTCCTAGTCCTAGGAAGTGGACCCACAATATCGATGGCTACCCTCTCGAAAGGAGAGTTCATGATGGGCATTTCACCCAAGACCACCGGCGCTGTCCAGTGTTTCGGTGCCACCCTCTGGCACTCAGGGCATGACTTCACATACCGACGCACATCACCTGTCATTCCCGGCCAATAGTAATGGCAGGAAATTCGCTGCATCGTGGCGGCAATACCCATATGCCCACTGAATGAGATGGTATGCCCCATATGAAGAATCTGGGAACGATGGGCCTTTGGGACCACCAACTGACCATGTAGGTTGTCTCCCCTTCCGGCTCTCCTGTAGAGTATCCTATTCTTCATATAGTACTGCCCCCGTTTGGGTGGATCAGCACTTTTCTGCAGCTTTTTGTAGCAAGGACGTAGAGTAGCATCCTCACTCTGGGCAGTTCGCAACTCCCCTGGCAGTGGGTTAGTCACATTGGCTTCTGCCTCATCCGTTTTCGTCTGAGAGCGAGTCTGAATTGCTCCCATATGGATTGGCTCCCTGGGCATTCCCAGAAAGACATACCGGCAACCGAGGATTACGGGGAAAAATGGGATCAGTCAACACCGCGGCCTTGATGGTGCCGGTGACATATCTTGACCGAATCTCCACTCTGGCAATGGGCAATTTCATGGCTACAGCACTCTTCTGTGCAGGCTGTATCTCCATGGTTTCACCTGTGAATTGTTCTGGATGTACCAGATCCGCAGAAATCACGGCCTCCCCGTCCAGTCCTGTGTCGTATAAACACTCCACTTGACGACCGTTAACTTCTACCAATTCCACTACAGGTGGTTTTTCCTGGTCTGGAGTCTCTTCTTCGGCCTCGACCTGTTCGGTGGGCTCCACCTTAGGTTTTCCGGGGCACACGACGAATTGAGTGTCTCCTGACTTTCCCCTGCAGTCAATAGCATTGTGTGTATTCGACCTGCAGTGTTTGCACCATTTCCCTGTCCTAGATTTTCTTGTGCCGGACTTGAGTGAGCTCTCCTGGTGGTGAGCTTCCTTGTCGACCTTGGCATTGTCAGTGTCCACCTGCGTTGAAGTCACTTGACATGCCGCGAAGTGAGGGTTCTTAGCCTTCGATTTGCAATCCCTCGTATTGTGAGAAGGTGACTTACAAATCGAACACCACTTCTCCGACCATGGTCGTTTATGTGTAGAGCTCGAAATTTTCTTGCATTTCCCCCTTCGTCTTCTCCGAACTCTCCTCTGAAGTTTTGACATATGGTTCCACCTTTTTAGTTCCTGTGCTTTTTGCTTTCTTCAGGTTATGTTTTTCCTGACTTTTGGTGTTTGTAGAAATGTTCTCTGTTGCCTCCCCATGGACCTCGACGAACCGTTCTGCCAATTTCGTCACCATGTCGATTCGTTCCGCCCCTTGTTCTCCCAAGAATGTCCTGAGAGGTTTCGACATTTGCTTCCGCATCTGGTCGACTACCGTGAGCTCTTCCAGACTCTCATAGTCATGCGCAAACCCAGCCAAATCCATCCACTTATGGAGATATGCTTTCAGACGCAGACTATAGGCGGCGAACAACTCCCCCGGTTCTCGTTTCGCTCCTCGAAATTTTTTCCGGTAGGTATGGGACGTAACTTCAAAACGTTTAAGCAAAGCCGTCTTCAACTCGTCATAATTGTTCTCATGTCCTGGTGGCAGGCGAGAATAAACCTCGTAACCGGTCCCGCGTAATCCCTGGGATAGCTTGAGATTCCATTTGTCACGCTCCAGACCCATAGCAACTGACATAGCCTCGAAGCGTTGAAGGTACTGGTCAATCTTCTCTTTGTCCTCCTCGTAGATCGCTAGAGGGAACTTCATAGCATGGTAGCTATGTCCACTTACTGGTGTTGAGCCAGGGAGAGAGGAACCTCCCACTGCTCCCTCAGTTTCCCCACTAGATTGCCTCTTGAGCTCGAGTTCCCGCATCCGGTACTCATGCTCCCTTTTCTGAGCCTCTTGCTCCGCTTCCCGTTGCTTAGCAGCTTGCTCAACCTCAAGTAACTTAGCAGCTTGCTCTGCTTCCAATTTTTTAGCTTCTATTTCCAGCCTTCTCATGGCTTGCTCAGCCTCAAGTTGCCTAGCAGCTTGTTCTGCTTCCAATTTCTTAGCTGCTTGCTCTGCCTCCATCCTTCTCAATTCCAACTCGGCCTTTCGATCTTCCCTTTCTGCTTGACGATACTCCCTCTCCACTTCCTGTATGTAATCCGTTAGAGCAGAACCCGACAATCCTATTTCTTCCCCCTTTGCCCTAAGTTCCGCCGTAGTTAATCTAGGAGTGGCCATTATACAGAGAGGTAACTCAGCAGATAGAGTATAGATTATCTCTAAACCAATATATAGCTAATGACAAAATACTATTAATCTATATATTTATAACACACCATACAACACAACACAATCACTCAGTGACAAGAGTAGAATCAGGACCACAGACCTATGCAGACGTGTGAAGTGTGAACAGGTAAGATAAGTCCTAACACCTATCCACATTCACTCTAGCTGGATTCTCACTAATAGGATATCTCCATCCTCTAACTAAAGATCCCGTGTTAAAAGATCCCGTTGTCTAAAGATCCCGCTGTCCAAAGATCACGTTTACGAGCCCCCAATAAATGTAGTGTGTGTGTAAAGAATGAATGTCGTATTAGATACTTGTTCTTCTTTACCACTTTAGTGTCGTCCCTGGAGTGAAGAGAATCGATACCCACATTTGTTTTAATTCAATATCTCTATTCTGGAGATATCCAGCAGACTCCGTCCACACACTCCCTCAATCTGAAGACACCTTCCTCTCACTCTTACTCACCCCTGGATCATGCCCCCTCTCATTCTTCCCCAACATAACATACTTGACAACTCTCGCTTCAACAAATAAAAACAAGAAATTTATTAAAGCAAAGAGTATATGTAGGAGAAGTGTATGTGTGTATAAGGTGTAGAATGTGTGACGTGTATTCTAATGGTAGACCAGTGATTTAGAAGCAAAGTCTGTAACATCATAGTGCTTAGCACACAACAGCACCATTTTTTCCGGACAGTGAACCTCACCCAGAAGATGACGACTTTCTCCAATCACTCGAACAAACAGGATGCTGGTAATCCGATAGACACTGTTGATCTTGGTCTCCACTCCACCACACGGTGAAGTTACTCTGTTTCCTAATATTTGTTTGAACTGATAGTTCTCCAATTAACTGAAATGTCACTTGGGGAAACTCTACTGTTTATTAGTTTCTGGTTATAACATTTTCCCCTCTTTTAGAACACAACCTATTAATGTTTGTTAGGTAGATGTGTATATAGCTATATATATATATATATATATATATATATATATATATATATATATATATATATATATATATATATATATATATATATATATATATATGTCCTTAGTATGCGAGTTATTAATCTTCGGTGATGAAGCTTATCACTCATTAAACACAACACTTCTGTTCATACAATTCCACTCAGCAGAAGCCAGGTTCCCGCAAACCAACTTGGGTATAAGCCCTATGTAGCGGCCTCTCAGCAACCTCTGTCTTCAGATGCTGAGCCATCATTGTGTCAAACTTTGAAACTGCTTCTTCGAAGTAAACCCTCTCCCACTCACGTAGAACACTCAAGGGGAACTGTACATGGAACCTGTAAAGAAGATAACATCATGGTGAGGGCAACTCAGTCCTGACCGTAATTAGGTGATTGTATGCAATTAACAGCACTCAGATCTATAACAGAGATCCGATCTCTGTCATGCGGCCAAATAAATCAATCATATGATCTGAGACATGGACAACACCAGGAAAGAATAACGGAACGGGTAGAAACCCAGCAGATGCCCTACTGGAAGATCCTACCATTACACATTCCCCTCCTCCCTCTCAACCATCCTTAATCTCTCTAATTATTATTCCACTACATTGTCCTCAACTTCCTGAGTAAAACGATATATAACACAAGCTACTTGAAGCCACAAAATAGAATACTAGTGCCGACGCTCCTATGATACTTTCTAGCACCGCACTTATAGAACATTCTATCACTAATCCTAATACATTATATCACTACACAGTACTGTACTCTATTCATAATCATACTCTTAAGTTAGATATAATTAATTGCCTACCATATGTCTATTCCTGTTGTTACTCGAGAAACTAGGCAATCCGATTGGATCTATGTCCGTGGATAACTATCACTACTTAGATAGGCTAGTTCCTCTAATATACCACAACTGGGAATTATCCCCAATTCTACACTTCAGAATGTTTTCCTCGACTCCATCCACCTGTTTACTGCACTGGGTTTTATATAGGTGCTTGAGTGAGTCACCGGAAAGTCCAGACGCCAATCAGTCCAGAATCTGGCTTTGTCCTCCTGTTTCCAGACTAACCAGAGTCAATTAGCTGTCAATTTTCCTTTTCATCTGTGGAGTTCTTTGTCTCATCCAACAAATATCCGGGTTGTCTGTAAGCCAAAGACCTTTCTCCCATTACATAATCCTTCTGACCTCTAGCAGGCATTCTGTCTATCACTTGCAACGACCCACTTCCGTTTGGTAGACAAATGTCGCCAGTACACACCTCTCGAATAACATCCTGTCATCAAACTTGTCGACTATGTGTAGACAACTCTACGTGACTCCCTTTGATCTCATACACACTGTTGACCAGGTGTCGAGAATCTGTACAGACGTATTTTCCTCAGTTTGTTCACCATAAAAGCGTCAATTGTGTTAGCAAAATAATGTCGGGTTTGGTTATCATTGATCGACTGACAAGTTACTTTATCCTGTGACAGATGCTCCCCATCAGGGTCTGGGCGAAGCCGGGCCGGTTCAGACAGACAGATAGACAGACAGACAAACAGACAGACAGACAGATAGATAGTCGGGAACGGGAGCTTATATGACTACTTATATGAATTAAATGAAATGCTCCCCACCAGGAGCTGGGCGAAGCCGGGCCGGGTCAGACATACAGACAGACAAGCAAGCAAGCAGACAGACAGACAGACAGACAGACAGACAGATAGATAGATAGATAGATAGATAGATCGATCCCCGCCAGAGCCTGGGCGAAGCCGGGCCGGGTCAGACATACAGACAGACAAGCAAGCAAGCAGACAGACAGACAGACAGACAGACAGACAGACAGACAGACAGACAGACAGACAGACAGACAGACAGACAGACAGACAGACAGACAGACAGACAGATAGATCCCCGCCAGAGCCTGGGCGAAGCCGGGCCGGGCAGCTAGTACTTTATAAAATGAATTTTAGAAGGGTGAGACGTACAGAACCGTATAGTATGAAGGGAAAAACAAGATCAAGTAATCGGTTCTTGTATTAACACAATCTTGCAATAATCTTCATCCCCCCCCCCCCCCCGAAAACCGTAAAATTCCCCCTGGGGGGGGGGGGGAATTCTCCACCGGTTGAGAACCACTGTGTTAACGTATCACAAACCTGTTCCATGCGTTGTCATCAACATGTTGAACGCAGGGTTGCCATTCTAGATATTTTATATCCAGATCTAGAGATTTTTTCCGGCGTCTGGATACCGTTTTCTGACGTTTGGATGCTGGATGCAATTCTAGATACTTTTCATTTGGAGTTGAATATTTTGGATACTTTCTAGATTTTACTTTTCTTTCGGTGTCATTTACCCATTTTGTGTTTGGTCTGGACGCGTGTAAATTATGGTACTGCCAATATTTAAACTTTGAACTGACTTGGGTCAATGCTCAACAATCTGGCAATCCCCCGGTAATGAGTAAAAGCGCGCATAAATCATTCATTCAGAACCTTGCTCACCTTCCTGAAAACTTTTCGATCACAAGCAAGATGCCCCGAGTCTGATACACCCATCTGGAGATCATCCGCCACATCCTGCACCCATCCTTTCTTTGGCCTTCCTCTTCCTGTCTTCCAAAGCATATACCCCTCCATTATTGTTTTCTCCAAACTTTCATGATGTTTCAAGTGACCAAAATATATTAATCAATTTTCTTTGTTTTATCGTCTTTAATAGCCAACCCTCTTTAATATTCAACTCTTGAAGTATGGATGCATGTGTTACATTCTTTACCCAAGATATTCTTAGAACCCGTCTATAACATTTATAGGGCCTATTCAAAAGCATTTATAAAAAATTGATGGTTTAAAAACAAAAAGGCTGTTAACAGAAAATGAAGAGAACAACTTAAGAAAGCGCTGTCTAGATTTTCTTCTCTCATTATTCAAGCAATTGAAGCAGAGACTTCCTGAAAATTTATATACATTGAAAAATATTACACTCTTTTCTGTTAACAACATACTTCAGCCAGTAAAGGACATATCCAAATATTGTCAAGTTATGAAATTTTTAGGGGGTACTGATAATAGTGTGGCGGAAGCAGAATATCAGTTAACTAAATAAATTTGGTTGGCTGGAAAAACAAAACAGAAAGCGAAGCCTTTTGGGGTGAAGAAAGACAATTTAAAGATGCCTCAAGTAACAGTCCATTCTGTGAGCTCTTTGAATGTGCGATGTCTGCCATGACACTACCCCATTCAAATGCTGATGTGAAAGAGTTTTCAGTACTATGAATTATACAAAATGTAAACTAAGAAACAGGATGAAACGTGACCTCTTAAATGCTATTTTCCGGGAAGGTTAACCCGGTCAACAAATGCCCGCAGAAGTCGGATGTGTCGGCCTAGCGGCGCAAGAACGCAGCTCTGCTGTAAACAGGCACAACGCAATCACATCCGGAAAAAAAAACTCCGGAAGAAGAAGAAGAAGAAATGCTATTTTGACAATATGATTTGGCCTGATGAGAGCAGGAAAATCCTGTTTGACATATGCCTGGGTCATTGACATTGAGGTGAGTGACCTGTAGTGGAGACATGAGAAAAACAACCAGCCATGAGAAATAATGGTGAGGGTAAGTGCAGACCCCCAGGGTGGATGGGGTGAGAGACAGTCTAGTTTCGTGTGAAGTCAGGAGACTTGAGAGGACAGTTGATGTTTGGACGCCGAGTGGGTCGGGAGTCTAAGGAGAGGAGTTAGTTAGAGAACTCCGTCCTGTGTTGTGTTGTTCTCCTGGTTTTGAATGTAGGCCTAAACCCCAGAGTGGGTTGGATAGTTAGTGGAGGCCTAAACCCAGTGTGTGGGTTGTATTGTGTGAGGTCCAGCCGTGGATAGTAGCTGGATAACTGTCTTGTGAATTTGAGATTCAGCAGGCCTTGAGAAGGCAGTGACGTGTGCTGATTAAGTTGTGAGGAGGATATATATATTCTGTGGATTATATTGTTTTCTGGATATGGAAATATGTTACGTGTTTCCGTGTTTCTTCTGAATAAAAAGATTATGTGCGCCAACTCAATCTTGTTCACTGACTGGAGGATGTGTACTGTTGGGGTGAGTTATATTGTGAGACAGGTGGATATCTCACACTCCATAGTGACATACAAGGAGCATTGTAACCTAGACAACGACCATCTCACTCGATTATCATTAAGAACATCGTGAGACTGTTCAACTTATCAGCTCCCTGATCGTGTATTAAAAGAAATTGGAACAGCTAAAGCATACTAGAGTCATTTTGAATCTGAAGCTTCAACTTCTTCATCCAAGCTAAGTGCATCTTGTGAGACAGACATCAGTGAAGATGAGGACATGATTCTAAAGGGTAAGAAACATCAATTTTTTTTTGTTGCATATCCCTTGCAGGACGTTGCAGTCAACATCAGCATTTTTCAGCTGCTGTTGATCTACTAGTCAAGATTACGCTCAGCAGTTTGCCATTGCTTTCTGAGCGACCGGCTCACATACCCCCGTAAGTTACCAGCGCGGCTCGAACTGCTGCCGGTTGGGGCGCAGCTGCGTTACTCACGAGAATATACGGGGTTACGGCGAAAGCCGTTAAATACCTAGGCCAGGGAGACCTAATTATTCACTTGGTTAAGAATTTCCCCTTCTTTTTCCATGTCACATTTCGGTGTCACCATTTTCTTTGACATCAGCATTGTTACTGGTGTGTGTGTGTGTTTGTGTGTGTGTTTTGTAATATTCAAGAAGAGTCGTTTCTTTGCACTCTCCGTGACTACAATGTCCAACAATTGTCGTAGGTCTTTTGCATTATCCTCCACCAATACTGAATATACTTAAAGAAAGCAGCAGTCAACTTGAACTTGTTGAAACCTTCATAGAGTTTGTCCTCAAAGGAGCAGATGAAGGTCGATATGATTATTTTTCTGTTGTGCATATGTTGGACACTCCCGTAGCAAATATTTAGCTACAGTTTTACCACTTCCAGTTATATTCATCAGTATCTGTTGTCTTTAGTTTACTGAACAAGTGGCATTTCAGCCTGTTATGTCCTTGTGGAATCTGAAGATTACTATCATAGTTTATGTCTATGCCAAACTGAAGTAGTCCACCAACTTCCATTGTCAACTTAATTAATCACCTTCATTTCCAGGTATACTGCAATGTGATGGGATTCAACGTATTTCAACTCTTTTGGATTCTTGACTTAGTCCATGGAGTGTTGCCCTTATGTCTGCCATTTCTGTACCGTTTTTGATGTTCATTACTGAGATAACTTGACTCCCACAATCTGTGAAGAGAGCTATGCATTTGTTTTTCTATATTTTCCTCTGTCATGGGCATTTCTGCTGCAGCTTTAAAGGCCTCCTCCTCCGCTTTGAAGTTCTGTGAGAATTTTCTAGGTGCCACCTACTACATTTTCCTAGCTCCATTTTTTTAAACCCAGGAGAGGTCCCCCACCTCCATTTTCTATTGTATTTTGTTTCTGATCCATCTCTATATGCAGTGGTCCAGGTGTTACTTGGGTAATGTTCTTTTATTAGTTTAGGGCGGTTTTATTCTTTCTGTTTCATTGTGTTCTTTTTCTTGATACCAGGAATGTTGCCTATCTTCTCATGCAGGCGCTGCTGTCTCCAAGCTGGGAACAGTTACTGCCATACAACATACACCTGTTTATTGTCATACAACATCCATATTTTTACTGTCATACAACATCCACATGTTTACTACTACATAATAGCCACCATTTTACTGTCACACAACATCCACACAGTTACTGTCATACAACATCCAAACAATTTATTGTCATATAACACCCACATATGAACTGTCATGTCATTTAACATTCAAACAATTTGTCTCCCCCGATGTGTCTCCACCTTGCCGTGGTGGGGGAGCTTGCGTGTCCCATCGACCCCATTTGCTTGCCGATGGGTGAAAACTACATATCGAACGGCTCATGGGATAGGGACCAGACTAAAAGAGACACAACCTGCTGCTCTGCAGGTGAGACTGAGGATAGCAGTCTAAAATCTAAATCAGGCGCACGAAGGCAGAATATCTTGGTTCGGACAAAACACTAAAGGCTCCCTGTCGAGGGCTGTGGCTGAACGCCTCTAAGCCACAAACCCTCGGACCTGAGAGCCGGGCCGATATCCACCTTACGAAAAATTAAAGGCGTGATACTGAGCAAGCTACATGCTCAGGTCTGACACAAGTTCGAAGGCTCTCAGCTGGGGGATATGAGAGATTCCCGGATGAGAGGGCCAGGCCGTTTCTCGCTCACCGCTGCACGAAGGTAAGGTGCTGAGCCGGCAGCACAAGTAGCCTACCTCGTGAGCGAGTACAAAAAGTCAAAAAAGTGCCCCAGCCGAAGAAAATGGCTGCGAAAACTGTATCTAACTCATAGAGAGTGTAGACAAAAGTGGAAGGTCTCAATGACGCAAAATGGATCGCACGGCGAGCGAACCTATTGCGTGGTCCGAAGTAAAAAAGCAAAAGCTTACCGAGTGGGTGTCGCTCACATTCTGACCGTCCCTGGTGTGTGCTTGAGCGATCAGAGGCAAACGTGTTGCCCAACACATGGAAGTGAGGAACTAAAGCAGCCATGAGCAGGACGTGGCAGCTCCTCGGGTGAGCCCAGTCACAGAGCAATATGTGCCGGCTCTGCAATTATGGAAGCCTCCTTGGATAGCGAGGGAATGCTCATGGTCTGCCCCTGCCTTCCCTTGAGGGCCGACCACGATGTCGTTCATCGTTCTATCTTGACCAGCTGAGATGTTAGCGACATCACAACAGACCAACGTGCCTCGAAACCCGAGGAAGGTTAACCTCATTAAAAAATGCCCGCTGAAGTCGGAAGTGTCGTCCTACGGGTGGCAAACTAAAAATTGACACTACGCAATTACGTCAGAGTGAAATGTCTCGTCCGAATGTCTCTCGTGCTAGGAACAGCTCTGACTACCTAGTTTCCGAATGCCGCTCTTGTTCGGAACAGCTCTGTCTGGGTAGTTTTCCGAATGTCTGTTGTGCCTGGAAAAGTTCTGATGGGCGCAACGACAAGCACATGTCCGAAAACTCGCTGAGTGGATGCCGTCTGCAAACCTGTCTGGTTTGTGCGGGAATGACCCGGGGAAACGAAGTGACCAATATATTGAAGTGAGGATTTAAAGCAGCCATGAGCAGGACGTTACGATCTCCCTCGGTGAGCCCAGATCCAGGGCATTATGTGTCGGCCCTGCAACTATGGAAGTAACCTTGGATGGCGGAAAATGCTATGGACTGTCCCTGCCTTCCTTTGAGGGATGACCGTTGTCTTCGACCGTTCAACCTTGGCCAGCATGGTTGCAGATGGCACCACAAAAGTGAGAGTCTCCCAGGAATGCTACCTGGTCAAAAAAGCACGCTAAAGTCAATGTGTTGGCCTACGGGTTTCGGCCCAAGGGCGCATAACAGACACACCGCAATCACATCTGAAAAAAAAAACACTCCGGATGAACGAAAAGAAGAAGAAGAAACAATTTGTTTTTGACGAAAAGTAAATGATTGCTCAAATATAGTCATTCATTGGCACCTTGCCGTCTTGACAGAGGATAGTTTGTAAGGGATGGATTTATTGCCTCTCCATAGCACAAAGCTTGGCTAAAATATAGAGATCATGTGTTGCCCATGCAGCATGATCCCTCTCTCGGCCTGCCTAGTTCACTCCAGAGGAAGGAAAGGTAACACCTCTACATCTGGAACAAGACAAGCTGTAGAAGCTGCCGGATCAGCAAAGCAATGCTCTAATTGTCCGCCTGTCGGAGCTTCGATCCTAGACCAGCCGCCAACCAAGGCTTTGGGCCTGGTCTGCCCTGCCATGACACTTTGTCTTTAGGTTGCATTTCCTCGCACCAGGGTAAGGCTTGTACCCTCCCAATTGCGCTCTTCCACCCGAAGCCGTTGGCACAATGTAGGGGTGTTGGGTTTGGTAAGCGCCGCCCAACGTTCGGCGCTAACAGAAAGCAGGTAGTACCGTCTACTGTTATACGGTAGCTCAGTCATATCTGACTAAGACCTGACACAATCAAATATAGTGAGCTCTTAACAATTAGCTGGTGCTAGCCAGTTTTATGCAAACATAAAGAGTTTGTTTTAAATTTAAAATTACCGTCGGGATAACAAATACTCCATATTCAAACAACACCTGTGACTATGTGTTGTAAGTGTTTCAGCTCAAGTATTGTTCATTTATTCACCTCATATGATACATAACTCTGCAGTTTGCACCTGACGAGATGGACTGAAATATACCAGGCAATAAACTGTGCAACATACTGTTTGCAACTTCTGTGTTTAAACAATTTATTATCATATAACACCTACACATTTACTGCCATACAACATCTGCATGTCTATTGTCATATAATAGTCACATGTTTACTTTTAACAACATCCCCACTTTTACACATTTAATGTCATACAACATCCACACTTGTACACATTTATTGCCATACAACATGCACACTTTTAAATATTTACTGTCATACATCCATACTTTTACACATTTACCGCCATACAACATCCCCACTTGTACACATTTACTATCATACGACATCCACACAAACTGTTACACAATAAAACAACAACTACAAACTTCATGTACGCAGACAACGTCCAAGCAGTGGCAGCCAGTTAATCACAACCTGGTGACAATCTGCCGGTATTTGCAAACAGACCTGAGAACAACAATCATCAACTACTTTTATTTAACTTCAAAAACATCAACATTTCCCACACATGCATGTATTATATATCAAGTTTTGTCTTTGCCGTGGAAGAAATCATACAACTGCCAATATTTTATAAGAAAAGTACAGACTAGCAAAGAATCATGGCACGTTTTACCAACAATAATTAAAGCGGAGAGTAAAAAATTGTAACAAAGCAAAATCAGCATGTACACACAGCAAGAAAAGTAAACAACCCCTGTTTCCTGTCATGAGTCATGCTGGGTATATGGTGCAAGTCATATACTTTTAGAGCAATCAACACTCGACTGGTAATGTGGTCATATTGTGCTGGCGGTTTTAAAAAAAATTCTTTTACTTTGTCCCAAAGCAGTCTTCTGCCATGGGTCTGTGATGTCTTAGGGCCATTACTCCATTAAATTGTGTAGGCTTGAGTGCTTGGAGGAATAAGTGCCAGTCTTGTCCTCTGTTGACAGACGACAGGCGGGGGCGTTGAACCCTTGCCTGATCACACTCATATTATCAGCATAGCTCTATCAACTACACCAGCCTGGCTGCTTTTAGTTCCCAGTATTTTCCTATTACTCATTTTAAGCTGGGTTTACCTGGGAGCCTAGGTCAATGGTTTACCTGGGAGCCTAGGTCAATGGTTCATGTGGGAGCTTAGGTCAATGGTTTACTTGGGAGCCTAGGTCAATGGTTTACTTGGGAGCCTAGGTCAATGGTTCACGTGGGAGCTTAGGTCAATGGTTTACTTGGGAGCCTAGGTCAATGGTTCACGTGGGAGCTTAGTCAATGATTTACCTGAGAGCCTAGGTCAATGGTACACTTGGGAGCTTAGGTCAATGGTTTACCTGAGAGCCTAGGTCAATGGTTTACCTGAGAACCTAGGTGAATGGTTTACCTGAGAGCCTAGGTCAATGGTTCACTTGGGAGCTAAGGTCAATGGTTCACTTGGGAGCTAAGGTCAATGGTTCACTTGGCAGCTTAGGTCAGTGGTTCACCTGAGAGCCTAAGTCAATTAAAAAGTAATCTCTGCAACAAAAGGGATTCAAACACATGACCTCTGGGCTGGCAGGCAAGCATGCTAGCCACTGCTCTACCAGCTTCCACCACAGTGGTACTATGGGCACAGACAACATGACAGGTCCCGTATTCACAACAAACATGTACAAGTGCTGTCTTCTCTCATCCTTGTGTCCCCCACTGTGGTACAGGCCCCACCAACAAACATGTACAAGTGCTGTCTTCTTCTCTCATCCTTGTATCCCCCACTGTGCTGTCTTCTTCTCTCATCCTTGTATCCCCCACTGTGGTACAGGCCCCACCAACAAACATGTACAAGTGCTGTCTTCTTCTCTCATCCTTGTATCCCCCACTGTGCTGTCTTCTTCTTTCATCGCCTATTGGGGCATAAGCCCCACCAACAAACTCACATGAAGCTCTCCTATCTTTAGCTGTCCCTCGCAGCTCCATCCAAGTCCTCTGCATATTGTTCATGTCTGTTGCTACTTTTCTTCTCCATTGTTTTAGGTCTTCCTATATTTCTGTTGCCCTGTGGATTCCAAAGTGATACTATTCTCAGGTTGTCTGAATGCATGTCCTATCCAGCGCCAGCATCTTGTCTTCAACTCTTGGTTCACTGGTGTTTGTCTGGTTCTCTCCATGAGCTCCACATTGGTGTTTGTCTGGTTCTCTCCATGAGCTCCACATTGATGTTTGTCTGGTTCTCTCCATGAGCTCCACACTGATGTTTGTCTGGTTCTCTCCATGAGCTCCACATTGGTGTTTGTCTGGTTCTCTCCATGAGCTCCACACTGATGTTTGTCTGGTTCTCTCCATGAGCTCCACACTGATGTTTGTCTGGTTCTCTCCATGAGCTCCACACTGATGTTTGTCTGGTTCTCTCCATGAGCTCCACATTGATGTTTGTCTGGTTCTCTCCATGAGCTCCACACTGGTGTTTGTCTGGTTCTCTCCATGAGCTCCACACTGGTGTTTGTCTGGTTCTCTCCATGAGCTCCACATTGATGTTTGTCTGGTTCTCTCCATGAGCTCCACATTGATGTTTGTCTGGTTCTCTCCATGAGCTCCACATGTGATGTTTTGTCTGGTTCTCTCCATGAGCTCCACACTGATGTTTGTCTGGTTCTCTCCATGAGCTCCACACTGATGTTTGTCTGGTTCTCTCCATGAGCTCCACATTGATGGTTTGTCTGGTTCTCTCCATGAGCTCCACATGTGATGGTTGTCTGGTTCTCTCCATGAGCTTCCACATTGATGGTTTGTCTGGTTCTCTCCATGAGCTCCACATTGATGGTTTTGTCTGGTTCTCTCCATGAGCTCCACACTGATGGTTTTGTCTGGTTCTCTCCATGAGCTCCACCTGTGATGTTTTGTCTGGTTCTCTCATGAGCTCCACACTGATGGTTTGTCTGGTTCTCTCCATGAGCTCCACTTGTGTGTTTTGTCTGGTTCTCTCCATGAGCTTCCACCTGATGTTTTGTCTGGTTCTCTCCATGAGCTCCACTGTGATGGTTTTGTCTGGTTCTCTCCATGAGCTCCACATGTGATGTTTGTCTGGTTCTCTCCATGAGCTCCACATTGGTGTTTGTCTGGTTCTCTCCATGAGCTCCACATTGTGTTTGTCTGGTTCTCTCCATGAGCTCCACATTGATGTTTGTCTGGTTCTCTCCATGAGCTCCACATTGTGTTTGTCTGGTTCTCTCCATGAGCTCCACATTTGTGTTTGTCTGGTTCTCTCCATGAGCTCCACATTGGTGTTTGTCTGGTTCTCTCCATGAGCTCCACATTGGTGTTTGTCTGGTTCTCTCCATGAGCTCCACATTGATGTTTGTCTGGTTCTCTCCATGAGCTCCACATTGATGTTTGTCTGGTTCTCTCCATGAGCTCCACATTGATGTTTGTCTGGTTCTCTCCATGAGCTCCACATTGATGTTTGTCTGGTTCTCTCCATGAGCTCCACATTGATGTTTGTCTGGTTCTCTCCATGAGCTCCACATTGATGTTTGTCTGGTTCTCTCCATGAGCTCCACATTGATGTTTGTCTGGTTCTCTCCATGAGCTCCACAATTGTGTTTGTCTGGTTCTCTCCATGAGCTCCACATTTGTGTTTGTCTGGTTCTCTCCATGAGCTCCACATTGTGTTTGTCTGGTTCTCTCCATGAGCTCCACATTTGTGTTTGTCTGGTTCTCTCCATGAGCTCCACATTTGTGTTTGTCTGGTTCTCTCCATGAGCTCCACATTGTGTTTGTCTGGTTCTCTCCATGAGCTCCACATTTGTGTTTGTCTGGTTCTCTCCATGAGCTCCACATTTGTGTTTGTCTGGTTCTCTCCATGAGCTCCACATTGTGTTTGTCTGGTTCTCTCCATGAGCTCCACATTGTGTTTGTCTGGTTCTCTCCATGAGCTCCACATTGTGTTTGTCTGGTTCTCTCCATGAGCTCCACATTGATGTTTGTCTGGTTCTCTCCATGAGCTCCACATTTGTGTTTGTCTGGTTCTCTCCATGAGCTCCACATTTGTGTTTGTCTGGTTCTCTCCATGAGCTCCACATTTGTGTTTGTCTGGTTCTCTCCATGAGCTCCACATTGATGTTTGTCTGGTTCTCTCCATGAGCTCCACATTGATGTTTGTCTGGTTCTCTCCATGAGCTCCACATTGTGTTTGTCTGGTTCTCTCCATGAGCTCCACATTGATGTTTGTCTGGTTCTCTCCATGAGCTCCACATTGATGTTTGTCTGGTTCTCTCCATGAGCTCCACACTTGATGTTTGTCTGGTTCTCTCCATGAGCTCCACATTGATGTTTGTCTGGTTCTCTCCATGAGCTCCACATTGATGTTTGTCTGGTTCTCTCCATGAGCTCCACATTGATGTTTGTCTGGTTCTCTCCATGAGCTCCACATTGATGTTTGTCTGGTTCTCTCCATGAGCTCCACACTTGATGTTTGTCTGGTTCTCTCCATGAGCTCCACATTGATGTTTGTCTGGTTCTCTCCATGAGCTCCACATTGATGTTTGTCTGGTTCTCTCCATGAGCTCCACATTGATGTTTGTCTGGTTCTCTCCATGAGCTCCACATTGATGTTTGTCTGGTTCTCTCCATGAGCTCCACATTGATGTTTGTCTGGTTCTCTCCATGAGCTCCACATTGATGTTTGTCTGGTTCTCTCCATGAGCTCCACATTGATGTTTGTCTGGTTCTCTCCATGAGCTCCACATTGATGTTTGTCTGGTTCTCTCCATGAGCTCCACATTGTGTTTGTCTGGTTCTCTCCATGAGCTCCACATTGATGTTTGTCTGGTTCTCTCCATGAGCTCCACATTGATGTTTGTCTGGTTCTCTCCATGAGCTCCACATTGATGTTTGTCTGGTTCTCTCCATGAGCTCCACATTGATGTTTGTCTGGTTCTCTCCATGAGCTCCACATTGGTGTTTGTCTGGTTCTCTCCATGAGCTCCACATTGATGTTTGTCTGGTTCTCTCCATGAGCTCCACATTGATGTTTGTCTGGTTCTCTCCATGAGCTCCACATTGATGTTTGTCTGGTTCTCTCCATGAGCTCCACACTTGATGTTTGTCTGGTTCTCTCCATGAGCTCCACATTGATGTTTGTCTGGTTCTCTCCATGAGCTCCACATTGATGTTTGTCTGGTTCTCTCCATGAGCTCCACATTGATGTTTGTCTGGTTCTCTCCATGAGCTCCACATTGATGTTTGTCTGGTTCTCTCCATGAGCTCCACACTTGATGTTTGTCTGGTTCTCTCCATGAGCTCCACATTGATGTTTGTCTGGTTCTCTCCATGAGCTCCACACTGATGTTTGTCTGGTTCTCTCCATGAGCTCCACATTGATGTTTGTCTGGTTCTCTCCATGAGCTCCACATTGATGTTTGTCTGGTTCTCTCCATGAGCTCCACATTGATGTTTGTCTGGTTCTCTCCATGAGCTCCACACTGATGTTTGTCTGGTTCTCTCCATGAGCTCCACATTGATGTTTGTCTGGTTCTCTCCATGAGCTCCACATTGATGATTCTGTCACACCGGTGTATTCCTTCTATTTTGTGCAAGCACCAATTAGTGAAGGTCTGCAGTTTAACAGTTAGTGTAGATTGCAGCCATTAATTTGAAATATGTGTCACTGTAAATCAAATAAAAACATTATCAGTAACAATAGGAATGAAGCAACAACAACCACACACAGAAAAGTGTGAGATCACTGCTTTCTGAACGAGAAACCAGCGTTTAAGTCCAACGTAATGCTGGTATAGAGGCTCAACAGCCTACCTCATCATCAGGAGCAGTGGAAGTTAAAGAATGGGTGCTCTTCTCATTTCAACCATGTCAACGTCTAACAAATGCATGATGAGAATAAATATTTGCACTTTCCTAGCATAAAAATAAAAAAAATGTGCACACTCCGGAATAAGACATTACTCTCACAACCAGAAAAAAATAAAACTTGGAAATAAACATCACATGAGGTAATCAATGTCACTACACAGCTTGATTTATTGAACAAGAAAATCAAAGTACAAAACAAAGGCTGCCTCTTATATCTGCCTGGCCTATGAATATAAATCTTGACTAGAGAAATCACATAAAGTAAAACAACAGAAAATGGCTGATAATATTGTATAATTATTCTTATCTCTGAAAGTCAAACTTGACAGTCTAAAACAATTATATATATAAAACTTAACAACTGAGACAAATCAACATATGAAAAAATTTAGACGTCTGTACATATTGCAAACAGTACCTGCCTGGCATCTTAATATTCAGACTAAAAACCAATGAAAAGCTTAGAAACATTTAGTTCTAAGACATAAGTAAACCAAGACGAGGAGTAATCCAAGAAACTATGCTATAAAATTATATGAATTTGATAGTCTTAGAATGTAAATCTACAATTAACTGCACAAATAAGGATTAATGCAAACTTAAAGATTAATGCAAAATTAATAATGAATGCAAAAATAAGGATCCATGAAAACTTAAGAAACAAATCAAAAATAAGGATGAGTAAAGGTTTCTGTAAACAGTCAATGAAAACATGAAACATTTCAAAGTTAGACATTATCACTGAACAGTTGAGCTGAGTTGAATTGAGTCAAGAACATCACCGCACTCGAGACGTTCTCAAACGTGCTCCGTCCTCATCTTCAAAATGTATTCTAAACACACAAACACAAGAAATAATATGAGAAAATGCTTCACAACATATTATACATACTTGTGTCTGTGATAGCATAGCTGTCAAAAGCAACATAGGAATCACAAGTCTAAGAAACAATAAAAACTTAAGACATAAATCAGCATGTTGATTCAAAGTAAAGTGGATAGTCAGTGCATACCTCAGAAGTAAGGCCAGTATAAAATTAGTAAAGGTGAACCCTTGGCAAATACTGCAGGAATATGAAGTGTTATTCTTCACATATAATAGAATATGACATTATGAGGTGATGTGACCCGTTCTCTTTTTCATCATATGTCCTTTCCAGATAATTTCTCTAAAAAAAATTAGAAAAATTACTTAAGGCTGGTTCGACCCGAAGACACACAAGATTTTTAGGGCATGTTACAAGGAGAAATATACTTGAAAACTTAGTGACAACTGGAAAAATTGATGGGGAAAAAAGCCTTCTCATATCAAAGTGAAAATCTGGAGGTTCGGCATGACATTTGCAAACATTAAAAATTCCACAAAGTTGGAAATCACTGTACTGACAAACATGTTAGAAAAATAAAACTTACCCACGAAAAAATCGAGTCCGAGCCTTTGAATGAAATTTGTCTAGCGGAATAAGGCAAAGATAGACGCATCACAGATACTGCTATTGGGCTGTGAAGTGTTAGGCTTTCACAAATTCTAGGCAATGGTATATGAGGTGGGGTGGACAGTTATCTTCACTCCAGGAATCAACCTGACAATACTGCACGTCCAAGTCAGAAACAGTGACCTCTGAGTGAGAGTGGTGCATGACTAGGTGCGACGCTTGTAAGAAAGGTCATGGTAGCTCCACGGAAGATACTGTCATTTGGTGCAAAGTGTTAGGCTTTCACAGGTCACAGCATAATGAGGTTAGTTACCTTTCCTTCCCAGAAATTCATCTGCTTTCCATTTGATAAGGCTGGGTTGACCCTAGAAAAAGAACCCAGCTACTGCAGTGGATTGAACCCAGACCTTTATGTTAATAAGCAAGAGCACTAACCGCCACAAATCCATCTGCATTTACATTACAAGTACCTCTGAAGATGGAGTGAGTTCACCTGATGGGGAAGGACATTGGTAATAGGGAAAGCTA